>JANRMT010062814.1:69031975-69059103 GCA_026402145.1 Polypterus bichir lapradei
TATCTATCTATCTATCTATCTATCTATCTATCTATCTATCTATCTATCTATCTATCATATAGTGCACTTTTCGTATCTGGCCGTATATTTCTGCATATTTATGCGGGTTTTGACATCTGTCTGTCGTATACCGTGCCTTCGATGCCTTATCTTTGCCCGAGCGTCCCAGTACGCACTTTATTAAGAGCAGAGCGACTATCGGATGACATTACTAAGCCGGCGCGTATCAGTTGTGTGTCCTCTACGTTCGGGTCTGGGTAGCCGTGTAAGTTTTCCGAGCTCCCCGACGGCTGCGGGGTTCATTCAGGACTCGATGGCCAACGGGCTGTCTATTTGTTGTCTGCGCTCTCTCTCGTTCGTCGTTCTCTGTTTTATATATATATATATTTTTTTTTTTTTTGTATTTCAGATGTTGTCCCGAATCCCCCCCAGCTGATGCCCACTTTAGAGAAGTCACTCAGCGGCATTTGCGAACAACAGAGGAAGAGAAAGAGGACCATTTTCAGCCGGAGCCAGCTGACTGACCTGGAGAAGGCGTTCGCCGTCACTCCTTACCCGGACATCAACCTCCGCGAGCGGCTGGCCGCAGTGACCGGACTGCCAGAAAGTAAAATTCAGGTAAGTGAGCGGAGGAAGAGGAGCAGAAGGGTGCGTTCGATATGAATGAGGAAGTACTGATGGCGGGCGTCCTTTCTGTTTAATTGGCGTCCAGTTACGTTCACGTGTGAATCTGTATTGTTTTTGGATGTTCGGGCACAGTCGTTAAATTCGAGATTGTGACACATCAGTCACAGATGGGCCGCCATCCAACAAACCGGCACACTGGCTTAAGATGAGGAAGTTTTAGAATTCTGGACAACAGAACTAAAAGACAGCAATCTGACAAAAATGTTGCATGAATTTTAATTTTTAATTATAAATCAATAAGAGTCACATCAAATAACGTGCTCATTTTCAGTCTGTGCTCTTAAGATCATTTATTGAAACCCAGTTTGTTCACGTTTGATTTGATTTTTAGTTAGCCAATAAAAGGTGTCATTTTACTTGGCATTTCTCTATGTTTTGGTCAAAAAGAAACTCTGCTGTAGATGTCACCCAAAAGTATGAAAGGTTCATTGAGTTTATTTTTTGGTCTACAGAAGGCCTCTGTTTGGACTTTGCGTGCCACAGCACATCTCACATGGGTCACCTCACTGTATCTGGTCTCATTCTCAGACCCATTTTGTCCAGTTCAGGTTCTCAGGGTAGCACTGGACAAAAGGCAGGAAACTTCACAGAGCCATCAGACGGATGTCTTTATTCTTCATGTACATGTCATGGGTTTCAAGCTTTATAACACACTGGTGAGGCCTCATCTTGAGTACTGTGTGCAGTTTTGGTCTCCAGGCTCTAAAAAGGACATAGCAGCGCTAGAAAAGGTCCAGAGAAGAGCGACTAGGGTGATTCCAGGGTACAGGGGTTGAATTATAAGGAAAGATTAAAAGAGCTGAGCCTATAAGGTTTAAGCAAAAGAAGATTAAGAGGTGACATGATTGAAGTGTTTAAAATTATGATGAGAATTAGTGCAGTGGATCGAGACTGCTATTTTAAAATGAGTTCATCAAGAACAAGGGGACACAGCTGGAAATTTAAGGGTAAATTTCGCACCAGACATTAAGAGGTTTTTCTTTACACAGAGAGACAAAATAAGCTACTAAGTAGCATGGTGGACAGTAAGACTTTAGGGACTTTAAAAACTCGACTTGATGTTCTTTTGGAGGAATTAAGTGGATAAGACTAGCGAGCTTTGCTAGGCTGCATGGCCTGTTCTAGTCAGGACTGTTCTAATGTTTGTTCTTTGCCACTTACTTTCAAGTCTACAACATGCTATTATACCCTTCCAACAACGTGAAGCAACTGTACAAAATCTGAAATGTGGTAAATACCTGCACCACCATGATGTCATTTCTCCTTGGCCACTTGTGTAGAAGTGTTTTGTAAATTTGAATGTGATTTAAAAATAGGACATTCTTCTTTCCATTTGGTGTCAGAAAGGGAATCCAGCTATTAAACATTTTGCCCCAGTGCCCTATGACTTAGGGGCTACTGGTTAACACGAGGGAACATGGAGAATTAAACTGATAGACAGAAAGAAAGTGAGATCCTTATTCTGTCATCTTTTACTTGTCTGTTTAAGAGACTTTGGCTCTTGTGCTTGACTTCATTAACATTTGTTTCGCCTCTCCTTACAGGTTTGGTTCCAAAATCGCAGAGCCAGAAGTATCAAGAGTGGTAAGCTAATCAGACCATTGAAAAGGAGCCTCCAAAATCCGAGCTGCCACAGGTTTTCTCCACTTGACACGCCTTCACCCAAGTGCATGAGGACAGGACCCACCAGGCCGGGTTCAAACCAGAAGAACACTCAGTGCTTATCCTGGTCAAGAGTGGAGAACCAGCCGGTGCCAAGCTGTAGCGAGTTTACACACCCGTCTTTGCTGGCTCCATCTTTTTCATATCAGTCCAGGTCACAGACTGCTTCTCACTTGTCTTCTGACCTTCCGCCTGAAGCATTCTGGGAAGAGCAGGAGTTCCAGATGTCGGCATCACAGAACCCGGGCCAACAGTGGGACGACTTCAACTCGTTCTGTTCAACTTCTAGCTGCAGACTCAGGTCTCATCAAGAAGTCAGCCAAAAGCAGCCGACGGGGAATGGTTATTATAACAGGCACCCCATGGACCAGGCGCTCAGTTCTCAGCCGCTGTACTGGGAAGTGCCGCCACTGCAGGACAACCTGGAAAACGGACCTCAGACTTCTCTGGGTTACATCTCTGACCTCATCTATAATGCTGCCATTGTTACCAATTTAGTTGAATTCTGACATGGAAATCTGTGCTCCTCAGGACTGCACACCTCATTGTACATTTCGCCGTTGAACCTCCAGGTCAGGGAATATTGAGCATGGAGGACGAATTCAACCGACTGCCAAAAATTCTCCTTGTTGAGAGACGCACATCAGAAATGACCCTTGCTCCATCCAAAAAGAACAGCTTTCATTTGTGCCGAGATTCTGTTTTTTGTTTTTGATTTACCACTAAAAATAACATTTTACATTTTGGGAAATCTTCTGGGAGTGTTTATAAAGTGATCTATTAGTGATCCAACAGCATGATTACTAATTTATGAGATAATATGTGTAGTTGTAGATAGATATGAGGTGTCTTTATGTGTCACACCACAGAGGCAGAACATACAGTGCTGTAACACTCTGGGCACGGCAGCCATAGTCGAATCGGAGAATCTTATCTGTCTCACTGCATTTAACAGAAGCCACTCATTTTCAAATGGCCAAGACTCGCTGGGATGAAGCTGTGGTCTTGTAACAAGGAGCCCAGAGAGTGTCAGCTTCTTTTCTAGCTGGCCTGTGTTTCAGTTGGATCACAGAGTTCACATAATTTATTTTTTTTTATGTGAAAGTCACCCCAAAACCATGTCCTTGATATTTTGCTGCAATGATTCCTGAAATATGGAACCAAGAATGATTAATTAAACATACATCCAGAGTGTTGCAGATTGCCTTCAGTCCGACTTAAAACTGAAGGGATTCATTCCCACAGTTCATTGCTCCCCTATCTAGTTCTTGGTGCACTGCAGTGATGGTCTGTCCATTAATTCACCACCAGAACCTGCTTAGTCCAGCTTAGTGTGTGCAGCAACAGACGTTTATAAGTACTGAGCGGTAGACAATTGCTGCATGCGTTATCTCTACAGAATATCAAGTGATCAGATGTTGATCCGTGGAATCCTTCACAGATCATCCCCTACATGGCCGTCTTGCTCTTAGTCCTGCTGTGGACCAAAGTATAGCAATGTGGGGGTCCTGCCATGTTGTATGGTATGAGGTGTACATGTCAAAAGCACACACTGCTACATACAATGATATATAATAACTCATCTATAATAACAGTCTACAACAGCAATGTAAATTGATGTATAATAATGATTACATAAAACGCATACAAGCATAACACTGAAATGTACAACACGACATAAAATAGCCCACTTCTACAAGTATTTTATATACAATAGATATACCTAACATATTAGCACATACATACATGTGCTTGTGCACCATTTATAAAATATATTCACTCATCCAGGGTATCTTCTACACATGGAAATATAAACCATCCAAAGCTGAAAGTCCAGTTTAAACCCCCAGATACCCCCCCTCGCCAGCGTGTTTCGGGAGGCTCGCCTCACATCAATGCACGTGTCCCATGACTCCACTTCTATAAAGCACCCTGCACGTTATCAGATCTTCCCGTTTTGCTGGTTGCTGTCTCGATGAACGCCTCTGCTCACTCTGTTTATGTACAATGAAAGGCTCAGGAATGAATTCATACTTGAACTGTTCCTTTATTTTCCACAACTTTTTGAGAGGAGCAAGGGGACGGTCTTCCTTTTATACTTTTTATTTGTTATTTTTGATGTTCACTTTTGTAAAAAGGCTGAAATAGAAATGCTTAATATATATATTATGGTGAATAAAGAGATTAAACTGTTTTATATTAACAATCACATTGTGGGCATCTTTATGGTTTTTGTACTCAGTGACTCGATATGAGATGCTCAGTGAAGACAATCACGGCTCGTAATTGTGGTTAAAATGTTCAAACTCAGCTAACTGTTGAGTATGAAAGAGAAGATTTGGCTGAGCTCTGATTAAATATTTAGACAGACAGCAACTCTCCATGTCCGTTAAATGGATAAGCAGCTAAAGTCGATGTCGCATGGACGCAACTTCTATTCTTTGGGTTTGTCAGACTTGCCAACTGCTGATCTTGTCGCTGGACTATGTCAATTTAAAAAGCTGAAAATCACTGCGCTTGTCAGACTTAGTGACTACACGATGACATGGTTGTGCTCATCCTTTTTTTTCTGACATCCAATAATATGTTGCCTGATGGAGCCGGTGCTGTGTGATAGGTTAACAGGTACGGTGAGTTCGGTCACAATCTCTGCCTTTTCTTTTCTCCATTGTGTTGTGGTATATAAAACAGGAGACATCAGATGAGCTTCTCTTCTGTTTGTGAGGTCCACAACATCTGCATTTCTCATTCTTTAACGTATTGTACTGTGGTAGAAATTTAACATCTTATTAAAGAAAGAAACATCCTCTAACAGGACAAATCAGTTATCAGGTAGGAGAAAAGCTGTTCATTGTATCTTTAAATTACTCCTCAGCAAAATGCCTTGGAGGGAGCATTCATCAGAAGCAGTCTGTTACAGAATGGTCAGAGAAACAAAGAATAGAGGTTCATTTTATAAACTATTGAATTTACATACTGTGTCAACTTATATAAAATAAAACTTTATTATATTATTCTGGTTCTTCTTATACCTTTGAGTTGAGCCACCACCCTTGAAATTTCCGTGCATATAACAACTGTCCATTCTTGTTCTTTACAGGACATCTACTGATTTATTAGTCATCTCTCAGTACATTTTCACCTTGATCTGGTTTCCTGATATGCCTGCAAAGGTTTCTGACATGTATTAACCCTTTATACTATTTCTTTAAGCTGAAAGCTATGTTACCCTAAAATTATTTTTCCACAGTACTCCTTGGTGAGAATTCACTGATTGTCAGCTCTCATCAATGCACAGAGCCCACCTCTATAACTAAAGATAAGATCAGGCTTGTTTAATTTTGTCTGAGTGAGTCATTGGCTTCTTGGAGTGAGTTGCTGGGTGTGTCGCACTAGACGAAAGGCCTTCAAAGGAGTAGACCACCAACTGCCACTCTCTCTGCCTCCAACTTGCTAAGACTACATAAAAGAAGACTACAACTGAAAAATGTTGGAAAAGTCATCTAATGTGACCTGGCCTAAAGGAAACAACTGATGTTGTGTTTTATGGCCAGCTCTAACAAAACACAGCGGTGGTCCTGTTGAGGATGAGCCATGGATGGTCAACACTATTTGAGCACATGGATGGCCACACTGAGGCTGACATGAACCCCCCGCTCCCACTGCTTTATGCACATATTATTTTTAGTTAACCTTCTTCAATCAGCTGTTCCAGTGTTGTGTGAGGATATCCAGAAGGCTCATCTTCAAAGGCAGTAGGTGATCTCCTCCATACAGCCAAGACCATTTCCACCCTTTTGAGGCCCTAAATATTACGCTTGTCTTGTGGCTCTTCATCACTTGAGGGCCCCTAACTGGACCCCAAAGAGTCGCTTTGCTGGTTTATTCCAGAAATCAACCATAGAGAGCTATTTTTGATGACCTTGCTCTGTGGGACATCAGAAATGGAGAAGAAATGGAGAGAGAAGTCAAGGATGCTAACAAAATGCATTTTTCCAAATCAAAAAAGTGTAGAAATCTCATCTTAAAAGGAACACCATAAAAAACACCATTAGCTACGTACAGTGTGAGGACGTATAGGGCCTTGTGGTGATGGGCAAGATGGACAACAAGAAGAGTCTGTCAAAATGTCTTCACACCTGGTCAAGGGAGAAAAGTCAAAGTGAGCAATGAGCCTTTGGGAAGACCGTTGAGCTCTGAGTGCCATCGCTGTGGAGTTCGTGTCCTGAAGCCAACCCACTGCTCCTGATTTTTGGGCCCCTCACAAAGTAACTTGAGATGGTCCAACTTTCTGCCCCTCTGCTCTCTACCTTGCAAAGAAATTTCACTGTAATCAAGCCATCACAGTTGTAAGCTTTTTGTGCTCTCTACTGTCAAAGGAAGTGCATTTAAGAGTGAAGCCAAGATGTACTTCTTTACACAAAGAGCTGTGGGACTCTGGAACAAACTACCGAGACATGTAGTTGAAGCAGAACCCTTAACAACCTTTAAGGAGAGTCTGGATGAGATACTGGGACAGCTTAGCTATTAGATAAACAAACTGACTTGTTGGACTGAATGGTCTCCTCACGTCTCTCAAATCTTATGTTTTCTTATGCTTTAAAATTTCTGTCCAATTTCTTTTTAATGTTGTACTTTGGAGGAGTTGGTTGTGAACTTTGGGAGAGAACAGCAGAGGCACCACCACCCCTCAGTATGAGCAGCACTCAGGTGGAGAGGGTAGGGAAAATTCAGATACTTCGGTGTTCACATAACACAGAGGAACTAACCTGGTCCAAAGACACTGATACCTTGGTGAAGAAGGCACAACAACGCCTTTACAACTTCAGACACCTTAGACAGCCCTCTCAATCTCTGAAGAACATCTACACATTCATAGGGAACAGCACACAGCAGGACTGCAAGGCTCTACAGAGAATTGTGTGGTAAACTGAACGCACTAGGTATGCATTTCCTAAATTTGAAGGACATCTACACCAAGGGCAACAAAATTTATTAGAGGTACCAACCATCCCAACGATGGCCTCTTTTCTGTGATATTTTCAGGTAAACAGGTCTGCTGCCTAAAGTCCACTTCAGAGAAACTGAGGAGGAGCTTCTGTCCACAGTCCATCTGAATCTTGAATGAGGAAAGTGTCTAGAGATGCATGATACCTTATCATTAACTCTCTTACATTAAGGTTTTAAATGATGAAGTTATTTATTTAGTAATTATTTATTATTTATCACATACTTGAAATTATGTTAATGATTTTAACATGTATAAAGTCATGTATTATTGCTATTGTCCCAAATATTCAACTTAAAGGCACAGTCATTGGAATTGAGCAGCTAAGCATTTCACTACATATTGTACTGTGTGTATAATTTGTATGTGACAAATAAAATTTGATTTCATTTGACTTTGCAATCACCCAGATTTATTGAATGTGAAATTGATTTAATCAAGTCACACTGGATGAAAGCATCTGTCAAATAAACAAACAAATAATACATTGCAGTGGGCAACACTGAATGTAAGATGGCAGCCTGGACAAAACACACACACATAAAACATTAAACAGAAGAGACTGCAGCACTTCAGGTGGGACAGCCATTCATCATGACAAACAGCACTGTGGAATTCCTGTCCATTGCCGGACCCCTCAAGCACAGCAACACTTGGTGGGATTAGACTCCTGCATGTCTGGGTATGGGAGGAGATCAGAATTTGCAGACTCTGCACAGACAGGAAACAGGCCAGGGTTTGAACCCGGGATTTTGTTGCTGTGAGGCGGCCGCACTAATCACTGTGCCGCCCTCCCATCTTAAACAGCTCTGTGCCACTTACCTCTTGATTTTACACGCCTGCTGTTAGAAATGAATGTACAACATGGTTACATTAAAGAAGGATTCAGTCACAACTCTGCCCTCTGTATTGGTTAAGTGATACAATTAATAATAAAATAATAATGAAAGACGCTTCACAAGCTGGAGTTTTTCATGGTTTCTTTCTCTTGTGAGGCATATTTTGAAGTAGAAACAATGGAGCATTTTACTTTTTGCTTATTTCATCAAAGAGACAGGTAATACATTTGTGTTTATGAGAGGTTTATTAATAGACAGATAAAACATTATTTGCCTCGACTTTACACAGTATATATTTATACTAGCCATGTGCGCCCAACTACGTTGCACATGTTAAAGTTGTTTGTGAAGGGCTCCCTGTTTAAACGCGGCTGCCAGTCGTGAACTGGGTCCTTCGTCACACAGCATTATGATTTTTTATAAGGGAAACAAAATTACAAAAGAAAACCCTTGGACATTGATTCGATAGGAACGGCCTATTAGGAATCACTGTCCGAATAGTAATTATGTGGTGGTGTAGGAGCATTTCTGCTTCTGTCCGTTCACAGTCCATCTCGTTTTCACGACGCTATCATTTCCTCTCACGATGTCTTCTCAACCTTTCTCCAATGTCGCAGGTTGCTTTGTGGCAATCCAAAGAGTAAGGCAATATACACGGAGCAATGGTTATAAAAGGGGGAGACATAGGTGTCCAGGCTCTTTAAAGCATAAATAGGGATCACGTCACTGACATGTGAGCAAGCCACGGTACAACTGTGAGACGCGCAGCACTCGCCGGCTACAACATAACAATAATAATTTCCGGAACGTGCTGTTACGTTGTCATTCATTTTACCCACTGTCTTTCTTTCATTCATATGTTACGTAGGCACGTACCTTTTATCTTCGGCAATCTCATTCTCTAACCAGGCCTCAGGAGCTAACCAGCGTAACACTGTCCACCACCCCTTTCGTTATTCCGGCACATTGTTGACATTCGTGAGTAACAACAACGTACTAAACTGGAAGGTGGTCTACGCATGCGTGGAATTCGCGGACAAACAAAGATCAAGATCTAAATGAAGATCCCTTTAGTTAATTTAAAGCACAACAATTTGTTTAATTTGAATGTCTGTGTTTTGAGGTGTGACTGGAGTACTACAGTCTTCAGTAGTATAAGCCTGGAGGAGATTCTTAATGCAATGCCTATGTTTTAGCTGTCTCTCTACTGCCATCTAGTTCTTCTTCTTCTAATTCATTCGCGGACAAACAAAGATCAAGATCCAAATGAAGATTATATATTTATATGTGTTATTTACTGTTCCTTTAAAAGTCCCTGTGTCCTTTGTACTTAGAGGGTGGGGCCCCCTGATGTCACTGCTATCGGACCCTCCTCCTCACTATAAAGGGCAGGAGAGCTCCAGCGGCAGTTTATTTGGATTGTTCTGCAGCTTTTGTAAGTATTACTGTTTTCATCTGATTTTCTGTTTTTTATGACTTATTTTGTTTCTCTCTTTGGAGTTTGCTTTTACGGGTTGGACCTTTTTGGCCTCAGTTTGCCTTTTTAGGCACATTTGTTTTGTTCTTTTGAGCAGTTTGTTCTGTTTTTCTTTCTTTATAAAGATTAACCTTTTATTTACAAGCTGGAGTTTTTCACGGTTTCTCCTTCTTGATATTTGGAAATTTAAGTACAGTACCTGTTTCTCCATTGCTGGGCCTAGTCAGGCTGAAAGCCTACTGTTAATAGTTGGAGTGCACTGGACTGGGTGAGAGTCTGAGGTCAATAAAGGTTCTGGATTGATTTTATGGGTCGTTTAGGAGACCTCACACCATTTTCACCAAGTTTGCAATTCCAGATTACCACAAAGTGACAAAAGAACGTAAATTACATGTACAGTCAATTCTCATTATCTGTGGAGGTTACGTTCCTAAAGCTCCCTGTGGAAACAGATACTGAAGTATTAATTCTATAGGAAAATTGGCATTAGCCTCTGGTGGACCTTGTTCATGACACACTTTTGCTACCCATTACCATAAACACATAATTTCATGAACCAAAAATCAACTCAAAAAAATCATCACAACACATTTGCATATAGGAGTACTTGGAAAAACACTTTCATTAACACTATGCTTCTCTGCCATTATTGAAATTCATTACATTTATCTATAATAAGTGTAAAACACCAAGAACACATGGAATATTATCAAAATATGGAGAACGTTAACATGGCAGAAGCTGAGAGAATGAAGTTATCAAACCGTGTCACCAAAGCAGACAGGTACCCAGGCACCTGTGACCAAAATCGGAGGAATTGCTCCAGCTCCCATGGGATACCTGGGCAGTACCCACTCGTGCTCAGGAGCCAGCAGTGAGGCTGGGGTAAGAAGATGAAGGGTGGGAAGGGGGTTTTAGACCAGGGCAGGACTGACAGGGACAAAAGGGGTCGAGCCATGCACCAGCCCTCGGCTAACACCCTTTGAGACTCAGTAATAATTCTTTTACAGGTTCAAATACGGAAAACTTCTCAGCACTTCGTCAGTGGCAATGATTGACTTCAACAGGGCCAATGCGAGGAGAATTTGCCTTTCCTGTTTCACAAGCACATTATTATGGAATTGTGAAGATCCAACTCTCCCCCTAATTTATTGGTCAACAATCCTGTGGCCAATTCAAACACACAGTATAATAAGAACTGTATGGTAAATTTTCCAGAAATAAGTAATCATAAGATTCTAGTAAAAAGGCATGTATTTTGGATATTCTGAGTATACAAATGGAAAATGGACATGTGGATTATGTGTCACAAGTTATGTGAGAATAGTTTTTAATTTTTCCATATTGTTTTTCATATTGATTGCCATTGCCCAGTGTTAGTCACTACTGAGTCATCTTCAATTAGACTTTTTGTTATGTATTTTCTTCATAAAAACAGGAGATTAATATTTCTTTCTCAGTTACCATCACAATGTAAATAGTGAAAGTTATTATTATTTTTGTGTAGAGTGTTCTTTTAAGTACCCGTTACTGCTCATGCATGTTTTAATCTTAATTAGATCTTTTTTCCTTAAAATATTATTTTATATTTTATTGATTATTATATTTTGTATTCATTATTTTTAATCTGGTTTCAATATATGTTTTTGTTCTTTGTCCTTTCTCCTATATGTGCCCCAGCTTGTATTTCAAGTAAAACATCACTTCTTACAGCAGACATTGCTCCTGTAATTGTTGATTCTTTGAGGATTTTTTGGTTTTGATCTCCTGCTCACAATTTAAGGTACTGTTTCTGATTTTCCAATCTTTAGAGTTCTTTGCTTTTAGTTTCAACTTTATAGGCAAGCCTTTTATTGCTCTTGCTTTGAATTTTATTTAATAACTATTTAAATATTAAAGAAAATTAATTTTGTACTTAGACTAAAGGTTTTTACAGCTGTGTCCTCTTCTTTTTAGAACATTTGACATTTTACTATTTTATACTTTCCCACATTTTTGGGCGTACATAGGCTGTAAGTCTGCTTTTTGAGATTAGGGATACCTGGGGTGAGGCCCATCCAGGGAATTCAGACCAATGATGATAGCAGGTCTGGCTTTTGCCTAAACCCTTTTTGAGCTTTATTGTGGCAGGAATCATAACAATACAAGATTTTAAAATGGCAAAATTGTGTACAGTATGTTTTATTTGAGATATCTCAATGAAAATTTAACCTTTACAACAAATTCTCCTTAAAGAATAAGTATACCATATTTGAACAAAATTGGTCCATCCAGAAGCTGAGTTGTCTTGTGCAAAGCGAAAGGTAAGGCACAGTGAAAAAGATGGATGTGACCAGGAGAAGAAATGTCAAGAAAAAAATGCCAATCCTAAGTTATTAGTAGATTTTTTGTCAAACCCAACATGTTGCCCAAAAATCCAATTCTATAGCCAGAAACTACATATCTTTTTAACCAAATTGCATACCTAAACACTACCTATGATCACACAAAGAATTTCTTTGGTTGATCCACAAACTCGGATGAGTGGAAAGTAGCTGACTCTGACCTTGATTCTGTTGCACCAATGATGTCAGCACTGCGCTTCTCTGGGGCGGGGAGGGGGGTTATGTTACAACAGGGGTGCCTAAACTTTTTCGGCTTGCGAGCTACTTTTAAAATGACCAGGTTGAAAAAATGCTATATATATATATATGGCATAAATATATGTTGTTGTACCTTGCATAACTGAATAACCTTTACGGCACAATAACAATTCAATACATTTATGGTCACTACAGTATTTGGGTTTAATAATCTCCATGTGGGAAAAGGCTGACTCGCATAAATAAGTAGAGCCGAATAATGCAGTCAAGGAGCTTTTGAATTCAGCCGAGTGAAAAATGATGGCTGTCTAATTAACTGCGATTTTAGTTCCCTCTCTCTTTCTCAGATTGCTTTTCGGAAGGAAGTCAGCTTCGTAGTTTTTATGAACAGTTCGAAAGTGTCTTTCCACATTTTCCTTCTTTGGAATAGCAATGATAGACTGACAGATCAGACAAACGCACTTAGATTGTGACATTGTGAGAAAAAAAAAATCCTCTTCCAATTCCACATCCAGCCCATACCCTCCCCAAACAATTTTTTTTTTAAATCCATTCTTTAGTCGATATAAATTGGAAAGCTAACTAGATCACTTAGATAGCCGGAGTTTTGCAGTAGCTCACGCGATTCATCGTGCGTGCGGGATGACCTGTGTGTTAGAAGAGAAGAGATCTCAGATTGGCCGCCTTGTATGTCAATCAAGTGGCAAATGCCATAGGGAGGATATATGATAGACTAACGTTTAAAAAAAATTTTTTTGGAATGCAACGCGATCTACCTGCACTACCTTTGCAATCTACCGGTCGATCGCGATCAACGCATTGGGCACCCCTGTGTTACAACATTCAGGCAATCATTGCTTAAGATGGCATTGTCAAAAGACACAAACTACTTTCATCCATCCTAAAACAGAAATCTATTTGGAAAATAATGATGGAAGTGGATTCAGTGACCAAAAAAAAAAAACAAAGATATGAAGAGTTACAAAAAGGGTTTGGGAAAATTTACAAAAAATAATAATGACGATAAATAATAATAAGTTGTTTAATGTGGAGAGACAGAGAGATAAAGATAAGAGTGACAATTTTCACATTTCATGCAAGTGCACCTAAAAATGCATTGTGATGGATGGCCGGGGACCTTGCCCCACCGGGAGACCTGAAGAAGCAGGGGACCAGGAGAGGGGCAATTCCTTTCCCAGGACGCAAGAGGGAAGCCATCTTGGATCTTGTGGGAGCCATGGAACTGGAATGTTCAACCCTGTGGGGATCCATGGCCACTACTAGGGGGGCACCCAAAGGACTAAGGAGCCTTGGACCGCAGCACTTCTGCTAAACCAGGAAGTGCTGCCAAACCAGGTAGCAGGTACACCCAGAGTGCTTCCGGGTGCCCATGCAGCACTTCCGCCAGACCAGGAAGTGCTGCAGGGAGATCATCAGGGAGCACCTGGAGCACATCCAGGTGCATTATAAAAGGGGCCGCCTCACTCCATTCAGAGGGCCGGAGTTGGGTTTAGAGGACGGAGCTTGCGAGGAGTGGAGTAGAGGTGGCAGAAAAAAGGAAAGGACTGTGAGTCTTTGGGCACTGTGTACAAGTGCCGGTCATAAAATTAGAATATCATGACAAAGTTGATTTATTTCAGTAATTCCATTCAAAAAGTGAAACTTGTATATTAGATTCATTCATTACACACAGACTGATGTATTTTAAATGTTTATTTCTTTTAATTTTTATGATTATAACTGACAACTAATGAAAGTCCCAAATTCAGTATCTCGGAAAATTAGAATATTGTGAAAAGGTTCAATATTGAAGACACCTGGTGCCACCTGCAGAAGCCTTTAAACACCTGCAAAAGTCTTTAAATGGTCTCTCAGTCTAGTTCTGTAGGCTACACAATCATGGGGAAGACTGCTGACTTGACAGTTGTCCAAAAGACGACCACTAACACCTTGCACAAGGAGGGCAAGACACAAAAGGTCATTGCTAAAGAGGCTGGCTGTTCACAGAGCTCTGTGTCCAAGCATATTAATAGAGAGGCGAAGGGAAGGACAAGATGTGGTAGAAAAAAGTGTACAAGCAATAGGGATAACCGCACCCTGGAGAGGATTGTGAAACAAAACCCATTCAAAACTGTGGGGGAGATTCACAAAGAGTGGACTGCAGCTGGAGTCAGTGCTTCAAGAACCACCACGCACAGACGTATGCAAGACGAGTTTCAGCTGTCGCATTCCTTGTGTCAAGCCACTCTTGAACAAGAGACAGCGTCAGAAGCGTCTCGACTGGACTGCTGCTGTGTGGTTCAAAGTTATGTTCTCTGATGAAAATAAATTTTGCATTTCCTTTGGAAATCAAGGTCCCAGAGTCTGGAGGAAGAGAGGAGAGGCACAGAATCCACGTTGCTTGAAGTCCAGTGTAAAGTTTCCACAGTCAGTGATGGTTTGGGGTGCCATGTCATCTGCTGGTGTTGGTCCATTGTGTTTTCTGAGGTCCAAGGTCAACGCAGCTGTCTACCAGGAAGTTTTAGAGCACTTCATGCTTCCTGCTGCTGACGAACTTTATGGAGATGCAGATTTCATTTTCCAACAGGGCCTGGCACCTGCACAAAGTGCCAAAACTACCAGTACCTGGTTTAAGGACCATGGTATCCCTGTTCTTGATTGGCCAGCAAACTCGCCTGACCTTAACCCCATAGAAAATCTATGGGGTATTGTGAAGAGGAAGATGCAATACACCAGACCCAACAATTCAGAAGAGCTGAAGGACACTATCAGAGCAACATGGGCTCTCTTAACACCCGAGCAGTGCCACAGACTGATCGACTCCATGCCACACCACATTGCTGCAGTAATCCAGGCCAAAGGAGCCCCAACTAAATATTGAGTGCTGTACATGCTCATACTTTTCATGTTCATACCTTTCAGTTGGCCAACATTTCTAAAAATCCTTTTTTTGCATTGGTCTTAATTTATATTCTAATTTTCCGAGATACTGAATTTGGGACTTTCATTAGTTGTCAGTTATAATCATCAAAATTAAAAGAAATAAACATTTGAAATACAGCAGTCTGTGTGTAATGAATGAATCTAATATACAAGTTTCACTTTTTGAATGAAATTACTGAAATAAATCAACTTTGTCATGATATTCTAATTTTATGACCGGCACCTGTATGTGCTGTATTGTGAAGAGGAAACAAAAATAAACCGTGTGTGTTGTGGACATCTGGTGTCATGTCTGTCTGTGTCCAGGGCTATCTTTTACAGCATATTAGATTTTACTTTTTTGCTTTTTTAATTGACAAGGAAGCATTAAGAGTTGAGTCCTTCACAAATGGCTTCTCAATGTTGGCTTATTATGAGGTCAGGTCAGGATGGGGAGAATGCACTGGTACAGCATATTGCCACACCCACCACACAATGAAACAGCTCCGGATCTTGGTTGGCAACAACCCCAGGCAGACACGGGGTCCATTAAGAAGAAACGACCATCTATATACTGCAGCCAGGTATTACATGGGTGTCCCCTTGGTCTGGTCCAGCCACTCGGGTCCTCAGAAATGATGATCCTGTAAGCTAGATCACTCCCGGGGAATTGCACCACATGGCTGTAGTGCCATAATTGATGCTCCCTCACAATGCAGGTAATGTGCCTAATTTGGGACTCCACGAGCAGCCACTTTTTTGACACAAAGTCAAACCAACAGTACCCAAGGATTCTATGAAGAGATACAGTACCAAAGGAGTCCAGTCTTTGTCTCAGGTCAGTTGATAGTCAGTTGTCTCACAACCATATAACAAGATCAGGAAGCACAAGGACTCCTTTTGCACAGAAATCGGGAGCGCCACACACCCCTTTCCAGCGATCTCATGACCAGCCAAGCCCTCCTAATCTGTCTACTGACTTCATAGGAAGAGTGACTAAAGACATGTATGTTACTGCCTATGTAAGTAAACCTCTCGACAAGGTTGACACTCTCTCTGCAAACAGACACACTTCTGATGGCTGTGCACAAGAGATCATTAAAGGCCTGGATCTTGTTTTTTATCTAGGACACTGACAGGCCTGGACACTCAGACTCCTCACTCGAGAGCCCCGATCAGAGACTTCATTGATTCCACGAACATCACAGCATCTTCTGCAAAGTCAAAATTAATGAATCTTTTTTCACCGACAGATTCTCCACAGCTGCTGGACCCCACGACCCTGCCCAACACGCAGTCCATGCAAGCATTGAACAGAGTAGGAGCAAACCCCCCACCACCCCACCCGGATGAGCCCCAGAATCAACTGGGAATAATGCAGAGGTTCTGCCTTTTCTTTGCACAGCACTCACTCCCAGACCCTGCTGCTGAAAAACAACCCATAGGATGATGCTGCCACCGTTGGAATGATATTGCACAGGTGATGAGTGGTGTCTGGTTTCCCCCAGACATGACACTAGTCTTAGTTTCATCAGACCAGAGAATCTTGTTTCTCATAGTATGAGTGCCCTTTAAGTGCATTTTTACAGACTCTAGGTGGGCTTCCATGCATCTTTTACTGAGGAGAGGATTCTGTCTGGCCACTCTGTCATAATGGCCAGATCATTGGAATGTTGCAGTGGTGGTTGTCCTTCTGGATGTTTCTCCCATCTTCACACAGGTTCTCTGGAGCTTAGCCAGAGTGACTATTGCGTTCTTGGTCACCTATCTTACTAAGGCCCTTCTACCCCAATTGCTCAGTTTGGCCAGGCCATCAGCTCTAGGTAGATATGTGGTTTTTCCAAACTTCTTTCCTTTTAAGAATTATGGAGGTCACTGTGCTCTTGAGAAACTTAAATTCTGCAGAAATTCTTTGCAGCCTTCCTCAGATCAGAGCCTCAACACAATCCTGTCTTTAAGCTCTGCAGGCAGTGCCTTTGACCTCAAGGGTTGGTTTTTGGTCTGATAACATTATCAACTATAGGACCTTCTACAGACGGGTGTGTGCCTTTCTTAATCATGTCCAATCAATTGAAATGACCACAGGTGGAATTCAATCAAGGTGCAGAACATCTCAATGATGATCAACAGAATGGGATGCACCTGAGCCAAATTTCAAGCACCATCCATAGCAAAGGGTCTGAATACTTAGAGGTCAATGTCAGATTTAAGTTTTTTATTTATATTACATTTGCAAAATTTCTAAAATCCTGTTTTCACTTTGTCGTTCTGGGGGACTGAGTATTGCTTGAAGTGGTGAAAAATTAATTTAAAATGACTTTAGCACAAGGCTGCAGCACAGCAAAATGTGAAAACAGTGAAAGGGACTGAAAACTTTCTGAATCAACCATATATTTAGTAAGATGAGGGGCACACACTGAATGTGAAGCAGGAACAAAAGATTAAAGACCACTGCATGTCCTCCAAGTCAAGTGATAGGTGGACAAAGCCCTCTTTATTTCAGATATGCTCACTCATCCTTACGTTGAACAAACTATACAATTTAAATCAACTTGACTGAATCTAGATAGATAGATAGATAGATAGATAGATAGATAGATACAGTAGATAGACAGATACTTTATTAATCCCAAGGGGAAATTCACATACTCCAGCAGCAGCATACTGATAAAAAACAATATTAAATTAAAGAGTGATAAAAATGCAGGTAAAAGAGACAATAACTTTGTATAATGTTAAAGTTTAACCCCCCGGGTGGAATTGAAGAGTCGCATAGTGTGGGGGAGGAACGATCTCCTCAGTCTGTCAGTGGAGCAGGACAGTGACAGCAGTCTGTCGCTGAAGCTGCTCCTCTGTCTGGAGATGATACTATTTAGTGGATCCATTGGATTCTCCATTATTGACAGGAGCCTGCTCAGTGCCCATCACTCTGACACGGATGTCAAACTGTCCAGCTCTGTGCCTACAATATAGCCTGCCTTCCTCACCAGTTTGTCCAGGCGTGAGGCGTCCCTCTTCTTTATGCTGCCTCCCCAGCACACCACCGCGTAGAAGAGGGCACTCGCCACAGCCGTCTGATAGAACATCTGCAGCATCTTAATGCAGATGTTGAAGGATGCCAGTCTTCTAAGGAAGTATAGTCGGCTCTGTCCTCTCTTGCATAGAGCAACAGTATTGGCAGTCCAGTACAATTTATCATCCAGCTGCATTCCTAGGTATTTATAGGTCTGTACCCTCTGCACACAGTCACCTCTGATCTCTAGCAATAAGCAATAAGCACATAACATTCTCCATCCCTCCTAATTCAGATCAGGGTCTCAGGGTCACAACCCCTCAGCAGCACTGGATGCAAGGCAGGAAACAGTCCTAGTCCACAGGTACAGATTTAATTTGCAATTCCCAGTTAACACAGCCTGCATGTCATTGGGGATAAAGAAGGAAAAGTGACACAGACCCCCACCCGGGGGAGCAAGTGCAGACTCCACACAAGCAACGAATGGGGTAGGGACTGAAAGCCCACATGCTGGATTTATGAGGCAGAAGCGTCAACCACTGCATTGCCATGCTGTCCAATGAGTGCATAATGGGATAGTAAAAATGTAACTACCACCTGACTGACTACATACAGGACGTGATGCTTCTTACAGTGTTGACGGTCATTCACTTATCTGTCCATTTATGTTCTAACCTGTTCAGGGCTGCAGGGAGCCAGTGCCTATCATGGGTACATAATCAGAATCCAGCCCTGACCATTTTAAGGTGCACACACACACAAACACATCAGGTCGATTCCGAGTCGCCCCTTAACCTAACAAGTGCATCTTTGGGATTTGTGATGAAGACCAAACCAGAGGGGCTGAAGAAAATCCATGAAAACACAAAGCAACACTTGAACCCTATGGGCAGTGCCCGGGGCCCTGCTGCCTGCCATCAGTACATATGGTTGTACAGTAAATGACATTAACAAGGTGACAACAATATTTTAGGGTTACCTTATTTATTGCCACTGCTTGGTTTATAGCAACTTATGTCTGCACTTCCATCATTGAATGGCAGCAAACCTGCTCTGCTATGGATAAGAATCCTTGCACTGAGTTTGGCAACAATTCCTAAAAAAAAAAAGCAAACAGATATGATTGTTGTTTTCAAACAGCATAAGGGACTATAATCTTTGAAACGTCACTGATTAAAATGTCTAATGTTTGAAAAAAATGCACTGGTGGAAAAATAATTATTCGGAATATTAGTCGTAGTCTATACATACACACAATAAACAACCCCAAAAGTTAAATTAAACTGTAAGCACTTGATCTATCAGCTTATCAGCTGTTTAATTCCGGTGGGATTTAAAGGTTTCCACTGCTATATTACATATCTGTTATTGTTATTAAAGATATCGGCATAACCTTCACAGCTCACCAGGCTTGCTGGACAACGATCCCTGCATATCATAATCATCTCTAATACCAAATAATCTTTGAAAATACCTTAATCCTGGTGTCAAATCCTAATTCTTGGAGAAATACTTTCTTTTTTTTACTCCAGATGTGGTTCTATTGTTTAATCTAAAATTGATACAAATGTATGCTTATTTAGTATTAGACAAAAGTTCTACATATTTGGCCTTTCATATAGGCCTGTGGGATCAGCTTACCAAATATCCGATATTTAATCAGATAGCCGTCGGAAAAGCTTTCACTGAACTCTGTACTTTAGGACATGGCCATCGCCAAACAAGATGACAAATATTTCCGTTTTTGTGAGACTTCAAACAGAATGTGGTCCAGTCGCTACAGCAGGACACTGGGTTCAAATGCCACCCTGATCACTATGCCAATGTCCACTTTGGGTTTTCTCAGATCCTACCTACACTCAAAGCACAGGCAAGTAAGGCTGACGGCCATCTATAAACTGTCATGGTGTGGCTAAGTGTGACTATTAAATTGAGCTGAACATGAACTGGAATAATCAGGAAATGGAGGAACGGACAGACAACCAGGAATTGACCGACACAGACATGAGGGCAAAAACTTCAAGACAAGAACACGAGCCTACAGAGGTGAATTACACATGAACAAAAGTATCCAGAAATTCTCAGCCATGTACTACTCTTACAGTTAAACTACTGAAACACAGTGTGAACAAAAAGTACTCACGCCTTGGACGTTTCACATTTTATTTTTATACATTGAATTGAATTTGGCCTTTTTACATTGATCAACAAAAAAAGAGTGTTTAATGTCAAAGTGAAAACAGGTCTCTGCAAAGTGATCTAAATTATAACAAATATAGGACAGAAAAGAATTCTATACATGTAAGTATTCACCCTCTTCAAGTCAGTATTTAGTAGATTCACCTGAGGCGGCCATGACAGTCTTGAGTCTGTACGCCGGTCTCTGTCAGCTTTGCACATCTTGACGCTGACATTTTTTCCCATTCTTCTTGGAAGAACTGCTCAGGCTCTGTCATTGTCATACGAGTCATAAGTGAACAACTTTTGTCAAGTCCAGAGATCCAATTCTCAGTCGGATTGAGATCTGGTCTGATTCAGCCATTCCAGTTCTTTTGAAGCCATTCTGGGGTTGTTGTCTTTCTGGAAACCAAATATTCTCCCAAGGCGCAGGTTTCTTGCAGACCACATCAGGTTTTCTTCAAGGATTTCCTTGTATTCTGTTGCACTTATTTTCCCCTTCACCCGCACAAGCCACCCATAGGCTGCTGCAGAGAAGGACCCCTACAGCGTGATGCTGCCACCACCAGGCTTCATGGTGAGGAGGGTGCGTTTTAAATAATGTGCAGTGTTTGGCTTACTCCAGACATGGCATTTAGTCTGATAGCCCATAGAACCTTCTTTCAGTTGATTTCAGAGTTACCCCGATGTGCCTTCTGGAAAACTCTCCCTGAGATGACTTGTTCCTAGACCTCACCTCCCACCAATCCCCCCACAAATTGTGGCTTTCACTTGTCACTCAGCCATAAAGCTGTGACTGGTGAGCACCCAGGCATGTTGTTGTCCGCACAGTCAGTCCAATCTCTGTCAGTGTAGCTTGTAACTCCTTTAAAGTTCTCATGGTTTTCTTGGTGGCCTTCCTCACTAGTTGTCTTCTTACACAATCGCTCAGTTTTTGTGGACAGCCTGCTCTGTTCAGGTTTACTTTATCCATTTCTTAATGACTGATTGACTGGACTCCCAAGGGATATTCAGTAACTTGAAAGTTTTCTTGTCTCCATCCCCTGACTTGTGTTTTTCAATCACGTTTCATTGAGTTGCTTGGACTGGTCTTTTCTCCTCATTATGTAGGTCGGACCGCCATGCTGACTCACCACAAGTTGGACCTTCCTGATATGGAGCATTTCTACTAAAATCAACTAAAACCCCAGATAGGTGATCTCCATTGAGCTAATGATGGGGACGTTTATAACCAAAAGGCTGCACCAGTGATGATTTGGGTGGGTCACATTATACCATGGTGGCGCAGTGGGTAGTGCTGCTGCCTCGCAATTAGGAGACCTGGGTTCGCTTCCCGGGTCCTCGTTTGCATGTTGTCTGCGTGGGTTTCCTCCCACAGTCCAAATACATGCAGGTTAGGTGCACTGGCGATTCTAAAGTGTCCCTAGTGTGTGTGCCCTACGGTTGGCTGGTGCCCTGCCCAGGGTTTGTTTCCTGCCTTTTAAGACTCTTTTTTTGGTAGGCCTGAGAAACGGCCATTGCGGTAATCTAATCTGCTAAATATAAAGGCATAGATAAATTTCTGCAAGTCTGTTTTTGAAATCAAACCTCTGATTTTAGAAATGTTTTTCAGATGATAGAATGAAGATTTAGCTACTGCTTTAATCTGCTTATACTGAAACTAAGATCTGCATCCAGAAGTACCCCAAGATTTTTGACTTGGTTTTAAGTCTTTGGTGCCTTGGACTCTGAATAAGAAACAAGTTTAAGTCTTTCCTGTTTATTGCCCAATAGTATAATTTCAGTTTTATTTTTGTTTAATTGAAGGGAATTGTGCTGCATCCACATGTTAATTAACTGTAGGCAATCACACAATGAATCGACAGAACTGAAATTATTTGGAGAAAGAAGTGAATAAATCTGGGTATGGTCCACATTGTTGTGGTAATTAATCTTGTCGACCAAATGGGAACATGTACAGGTTAAATAGAAGAGGACCCAAAACAGATCCTTGTGGTATTCCACGTTATTTCTGTCTGGTTAGACCAGGGGTCCTCAATCACAGTCCTGGAGGGCTGCAGTGGCTGCAGGTTTTTGATCCAACCCAGTTGCTTAATAAGAAGCACTTACTGCTCAAGTAACACTTCTGCTTCACTTTAGTTGCCTTGCTTGTTAAGATTTTAAACTCTTATTGCTTATTTTAGTCTTAAACAGCTGTATTCTCGGTTTTTAATTGCTCCTAATTAGCAACAACATGCAAATGACAAAAGAGACCACCATTTCTGGTGATTGAGGACCCCTGGCTTAGACTGCTCATTTCCAGTTTCAACAAAGTAACCCCTGCCTTTTAGATACGACTTACACCACCTGAGAGCTGCTCTGGATAATCCTGCCCAGTTTCCAAGCCTTTCTAAAAGTATTCCAAAGGCAGCACTGAGGTCGAGCAGTACCAGAACTGGTATTTTTCCAAAGTCTGTAGATACGCGGACACCATTTAAAACTTTAATAAGTGCTGTCTCAATTTATATGATGTTGGCAGAAGGCAGACTGTAAATCATCAAGACAGCTATTGGAGTTTGTTGAGTTGTGAGAAGACAGCTTTTTTCA
This sequence comes from Polypterus bichir lapradei, assembly GCA_026402145.1. Lineage (NCBI taxonomy): Eukaryota > Metazoa > Chordata > Cladistia > Polypteriformes > Polypteridae > Polypterus > Polypterus bichir. The sequence goes on from JANRMT010062814.1 coordinate 69,054,930, forward strand.
ATAATCTTACCTATAAAAGGAAGATCTGAAATGGGTATGTAGTTATTAAGTACTGTACTTCTTTAAAAGGGGCTTAATAAGAGCAGTCGTCAATGCTTTAGGAAATATTCCAGTTTTGATTGATGCATTTACTATTTGCAGGAGGTCTGCTGCTATACTACCAAAAACAATGTTTAAAAAGCCTGTAGGCAAAATATTGAGAGTGCAGGTAGAGGATTTTAAACACTGCACAGTCTCCTGAAGAGTATTGGTGTCAACATCTTCAAACTCAGACAAAGTGGGCATGTTCATCCTAACTAGTGTTACAGATATATGTTTGCCTGAATTGAATTTATGGCTGATATATTTCCAATTTTGTAGTAGAAAAATGACACAAACTCATCACACTTTTGAGCATTTAGAAGATAATCAGAGGCGGATTTAGACTGAGGGTTAGTTAACTTATCAATAATGGCCAACAGTGCACGCGTACAATTGCTGTTTCCATTAATGAACCTAGAGAAATATAACTAACTGTCTAGCCTTGGCCACTTCAGACTTATAACTATGTAAGCCTTTTTTCTTTCTCGTATATGAAGTATAGGGAAAATATTGCAATCCTCCAAAAATTTGATTTCAAGATTTGGATGAAATCTTGACGTTTCAGACCTCCCTGAGTCCGAAAATACCATTTTGGGAATTATGCCTGCATGTCCGTCTGTGTGTGTAAACATGATAACTTGAGTACGCCTTCACTTAGGTCAACCAAATTTTGCATACAAGTATTAGGTCAAAGCATTGATTTCTATCAACTTTTGAGCTATTTCCACTTACTGGAACTGGCACTTTACCTTTTATTCATGCAGCAGTGAATCTGATTTATTCAACTTTCCTTTTATAGTAATTGTTCAATATATTATTAATTTGATTTGATTTGTTGTTGATGGTTCTTTAATGTACATAATATAAAAATATAATCATTGTCTTACGCTTTACTCCTCAAATATCCATCCCCATAACTGAGTACTGTATATGAGAAAGTCTAGGGGAGAGCGCTTCAGATTTTTTATAGATGTCAAGATAGATCTGCTATTTGTGTTTTTTCCATTTACGTTCAGACTTCCTACATTTTCTTTTTTGATTAAGGACTGGTAAAGCGTTACTCCAGGGTGCTTTCTGCTTGCTAGAGATGGCTTCAATCTTAACAGGTGCTACTGTATCAATAACCCTTACAAGTTTTACGCTAAAATGATCAAGCATGACATCTACTGACCCAGTGCTTAGATTATCAGTCTTATGTAAGGCTGTATGTGAATAGAGCAGCAGTATTGTCCATTATGTATCTTTGTATAACACAAGCAGATCTGATTTGAATATCAGGACAAAATGCTATCTCAAAGAAAGTACAGAAGTGGTCTGACAGGGCCAATCCTTAATATTAACAGTAGGAATACAAAGACCCTTACGAATGACCAAATCCAGCGTGTGCCCTCCTACATGAGTAGGACCATTCGCATGCTGTGCCAAATCAAAAGTGTCAAAAAGTGAAAATAATTCTTTAGCGAAAGTGTCATTTAGACTATCAATATGGATATTAAAAAATCACGTGATAATAAAGTGGTCAAAATCTGTAGAAATAAATGACAAGAGTTCTGAGAAATCAAGAAAATCAGGAGAAAATATACTTTCATTTATCGAATAATATTTTGTGGATCACTTGATATTTATATTAAACAATAAAGCCAACATGGCAATGCAGTGTTAGTGCTGCTGCTTTACAGATCCCACATCCTCTATTCTGCTGTCATCTGCCAGTTTTCCTCCCACATCCTCAAAGACATTCAAGTTATGTTAACTGACACGTCCAAGTTGGCACTTTTCCTCCCACATCCACAAAGATTCATCTCAGGCCAGATGGGCATTGGGAATGTATGTGTTTGGGAGACCCTGTGCTAGACTGGGCCATTTACTGCCTTGTTAGCCAATGCTTCTGGGACAGACTCTGCTCCCCCATGGTGACCTGGAATTGAATAAGACGCAAGAATAGCGGTTAGCAAAATGGCTAAGGCTGTTGCCTCACAGCCTGTGGGTCTGGGAATGTGCAGACTTTGAATATTCACCTCCTATTTGTATGGACTTTCCAGACAAGTGATGCTCGAAGTGAACTCAGCTGGAGAGGAGGCGGCACTCTGATCAATGCGAACAGACTGTGAACATTCAGCACTGTCTTTAAGTACCTTTGCTTTTTAATGTACAATAACAACGTATGGAAACAACTACAACCAGTATGCAGAGTGGTGCAGAGTGTCACCACTGACATCATTCAAAGCACATAATGGCATGCAGAGTGAATTGTATTAATCTGTGACATATTGTACTTTTCTCATGTTTTATTAGAATCTTGCAACAAACAAAAAAATATTAACTTGTATATGTAAAGAGCTAGTTACTAGTTACACCGTGAAAATGGTTAAAATGTACACTTTAGAAATCACACAACAGTAAAGATGCACAACTATTTGAAAATGTTCAGATATCATTACTGCATTATTTTGTTTTTATTGATACATTTATTAATCTCTTCAAGAGCAAATGCACTTTTTGAGATTGCCAACTATTTTTTAACTTAAGGTATTTTATGTGTTGAAAATGCAGTATCCCCCAGTCAGCCACAGCATTAACACCACTGGCAGGTGAAGTGAATGAGATTGACTATCGTCATTAACATGGCACCTGTCAAGGCTTGGGAGATTAGGCAGCGAGTAAGCAGTCAGATCTTGAAGGTGATGTGCTGGAAGCAGGAAAACTGAACAAGCATCAGGATCTGAGCGACTGACTAGGGCCAAACTGTGATGGCCAGATGACTGGGTGAGAGCACCTCTAAAACAGCAGGTCCTGCGAGGTGTTCATGGTATACAGTGGTTAATACCTACAAAAAGTGGCCCAAGAAAGGACAACCAGTGAACCGGCAGGAGGGTAAAGGGGACCCAAGGCTCACTGATGCATGTAGGGAGTGAAGGATGGCCTGTGTGGTCCAATCCCACAGAAGAGCTACTGTAGCACAAATTGCTGAAAAACAATGCTGGCCATGTTGTCCAGATACTCAGTGTATTGGATCTTCCTGTGTATGGAGCTGCATAGCCACAGTCTGGTTGGAGCTCCTGTGCTGACCACCTCTCTATGGCTGAAAGTGCCTACAGTGAGCACTTGGGCATCAAAACTGGACCATGCAAAAATGGAAGAAGATAGCCTGGCCAGATGAATCATGTTTTCTTTAAGATCATGTGGATGGCTGGATGCATGACATCGTTTACCTGGGGAAGAGATGGCAGCAGGATGCAGTATGGGAAGTCAGTTTAGGCAGCCTGATGCTCTACGCAATGTTCTCCTGGGAAACTTGGGGTCCTGACATTCATATACTGTAGATGTCACACTTTGACATGTACCACCTACCTAAAAGATTGTTGCTGACCATGTACACCCCATCATGGCAACAGTATTCCCGGGTGGCAGTGGCCTCTTTCAGTAGGATAAGGCACTTTGCTATACTGCAAAAATTGTTCAAGAATAGTTTATGGAACAAAAAAGTTCAAGGTGTTGACTTGGCCTTCAAATTTCCCAGATCTCAGTTGGATTGATTATCTGTGGGATATACTGGAAAAACTAGTCTGATCCACAGAGCCTTCACCTTGCAACTTACAGGACCTAAAGGATCTGCGGCTAACATCTTGATGCCAGTACCGGACACCTTCAGAGGCTTTGTCTCAACAGGTCAGACATGTTGTGGCTGAACAGTCTATGGAAACTAAATGCTGTTAATTTCTGAAATTATTAGCTGTAATGTAAAAGTAATTGCTATTTAATGTAAAAAAAGAATATAAAACAACATGTCAAAGAAAATTATTCAAAAAGCAAAAACAATTATCATTCACTACAGCCTTTAACAAACTTTTCTTCAACTGCCATTATTGCTACATGATCATTTAAAATTGCACTGCTTTATCAATAGATAAATAAATAAATCCCTCCATTTTGTAAATGGCTTATGCGGTTTAAAGCCACGGGGGGCTGATGCCAAAGCTTGAGAACACTCAGTATAATCCAACCTGGAATGGATGCCAGTGAAGCTCTCTCTCTTTCTCACACTAACACACACACACACACACACACACACACACACACACACACACACACA
>JANRMT010062814.1:69059113-69141467 GCA_026402145.1 Polypterus bichir lapradei
ACACACACACACACACACACACACACACACACACACACACACACACACATGCAAATTGTATAGATTATTAAAATATATTAACTACAATGAACAGAAAGAGAAATAAATTAGGGAAACAAAAAATCCATATTCAGGTGGTTACAGCACCACGTACAGTAAATCTGAGCAGGAGACACGTGCTTCAGTACTCAATTTTCTTTTAGGTGTTTTAATGCTTTGACTAAGTATTTATTTATTTTATAATTTATTCACTTGTTTCAGAAAAAGCAATGAGCATTTACACATGAATCAATGGAAAAAACACAATTTAATTGAAAAATACTGTATAAAGCATAGAATGCAGAAGAATAAAAGTATTTCATGAACATTTATTTTTAAAATTTTTTAATCCAGCCACTACAGTATGTAATCCAATAATAGAGGCATGGTGTATACTGCAGGGGCAGGCCTTCTTTCATCTCAAACCTAATGCTAGTTTAAAAACACCTACACACACACCATGACGAAGGTGACAAAACACTCCAACAGGGAAAATAAAGGCATTTAGAGCAGCAAAATGAAAACTGGAGCAGTAGTGAAAACGAAAAGAATGAGAAAAACTGAAAAAAATTGATAAAACAAATTGATTAAAAAGTAAATGAAGTAAAGAACAAAAATGGAAAAGGTGTTTGAAGACAGGGCGGCACGGTGGCGCAGTGGTAGTGCTGCTGCCTCATAGTTAGGAGACCCGGGTTCGCTTCCCGGGTCCTCCCTGCGTGGAGTTTGCATGTTCTCCCCGTGTCTGCGTGGGTTTCCTCCGGGTGCTCCGGTTTCCTCCCACAGTCTAAAGACATGCAGGTTAGGTGGATTGGCGATTCTAAATTGGCCGTAGTGTGTGCTTGGTGTGTGGGTGTGTTTGTGTGTGTCCTGCGGTGGGTTGGCACCCTGCCCAGGATTGGTTCCTGCCTTGTGCCCTGTGTTGGCTGGGATTGGCTCCAGCAGACCCCCGTGACCCTGTGTTCGGATTCAGTGGGTTGGAGAATGGATGGATGGATGGATGTTTGAAGACTAGGAGGAGAAAAAAGAAACTCAAAGAATAAAAATGAATGAAAGGGGAATTGAAATTAAGATAGAAGAAGATGAAATGCAGCATACTGTAAAAGAGCAAACATGAAATGACACAAAGGAAAAGGCGAACATGAAACAGGGAATGAACCAAATGCACCATAACTGTTTGACAAGTAGCATGAAAAGGAGCTTAGTAGAAGTGAATTCAACAGAGGAGGGACAAGTGGAAGAAAGATAAATAGAAATAAACCTGTAAACATGCAAGGTTACAGAGTAGGTGAGTTGTGCTCCCAACACAGGGCTGCCAGATTTCCAGAAATCGGGACAGCCACCATTTTGATCGATCAAAAAAAAGATGTTAAAGAACTAAGGCAAGTCAAAAAATAGATAATTTTAATTAAATTATAGATATATAAGCATGTATAATATATACACATGTAAATAAGTACATATATAGAACAGAACATATATAAAATAGTCACAGAACAGTCACAACAGTACACTTTGAGCGATCATTCGCCGCAAACATATGATGACACGAGCACACGACGTACACGAACACACATGATTCAAACACTTAGATTTAGCTGACAGTAACACATTTTATTTATAAAATGTGGTACACCAGGCGGTCTACAAAATTTATGGAGATTCATTAACTAGATATTCAATATAAAAATTGAATCAAGATTTTTTTTCTACATACAATTTTTGTTCACTTGGGATTTTCAGAGGCAATGGGGGACTCAGGATTTGTCTGTTGAACTCAGGACAGTCCTGCTTAAATAGGGACTTCTGGCAGCCCTGTCCTAACAGGACAAGGATAATTGGAGAAAATCTTGCGTAAAATAGCCCGTAAAGATTAGTATTTTTGTTGTTTTTTTGTTTAAATAAATATAGAATATTATATTATTATGTAAAGAAGGCGACAAAAACATATATGAATATGAATAAATTGTATCTGTGATATTTATTACACAAAACTCAGTTAAAAGTCCAATGTGTTTGTATTTATAACAGTTTTAAGATACTGGCTTACCGGTAATTTATTTTTACATTAATGTTTGCAGGAAAAAGAACAGTGTGTGTATTTTTATAAAGAAAGAATTACATTTTGGTATAAGTGAGTGGGAAGGTTTTTTTAAAAGGTAATGTCAAAAACAGATTACTTGAACTTTTAAAAATAGTGGATCTGAAAATAGATTATAGATATGGTCTAGTCGTAAAAAAGCAATTTGACTAAACAGTAAGAACAGACATTGGAAAAGTGGTTTTCAGTAGGTGGTTTTATTGATTTTAGAGATAACAAAACAAAAAAAAAGAATATACAGTATACTGTATATGCACATGTAAAGATAGACAGGCATTTTTCTTTCAGTTAGTAACATAAGGGGATTTCACAACTGTACAAGTCTGGAAATACTCATAATTAAAATTGGGAAAAACTAAATCATACATAGTATAATTTATGAATTTACAGTCCCAATAGCAACACATTCTGACACAATTAAAGCTATTTGGGTAAACAAGGTACTAATACTAATATGTATATTGGTATATTTCTAGTTGACAAAATGTGTCAAGGTCACTAAAATACCACCTTAAGAGGAAAGCAATGCCTTGGGAAAAACATTCAAAGACTTGAAACAAAAATAAATAAATTAAATTCATGCCATTGGGCAGATGTTCTTAAGAAAGGTTAAGCCCTTGATTGAACATTGAGTAAATTGTAAAAGACTCTCAAAAGTAACCAAAATATAATCCCCTCACTTGTGAATATTGTAGCTTGGTAAGCAAATTAAAGTCACATCTGTCTTCTGCAGTAATCTAATGATACATACAATACCATCATATTGAGAATGACAACAATAACACAATTTACAAAAGATTACTGGTAGTTTTCAGTCCTGGTAAATACAGCTTTAAGCAGACTAATGGTTGCCAATCATAAACTTGTAACATCTCGGAGTATTGGAAATTAAATGACTTGTACAGGGTTAACAGAAATGAGTGATCAGCAGCCCTGTATGAGGACAAACGTGATTCTCAATTTTTTGAATGAAATTTCTTTTAAAAAAAAAAAAACCCTCAGGAACTGTAATATTAAAGTTAAGCACTGTAAACAAAATAAATATTATTATACAGTAAATACATTTAATTGTTGCTTTATTACAATATGTAATAGCCACACTTGGTATTTCACTGCCTAAACCAAAACAAATGAACTCAACAAAAGAATTTGAAAATTATTTTAAATTACCCATATTACCACAAATTGAAAAAAAACAAATACAGCAAGATTTTTTTAAACAAACATGTCCCTTTTCCAAGCAAGATTTTGCTGTATTACTCCTAATAAAACAGAATTTGTAATGACAAGAGATGTTGCAATGCAATGAGGTCCTGAAAGACTTCCCGGCTATAGCTCACCCATTTCTCCTTCCATTGTTCGTACAAGCACATACAATTCAGCCAAGCCCACAACTGATGCAGCAATGACAGCACAAAGCACCCTCTGCAATAAAATTAAAGCAAAATCACTTTTCTTTGTCTTTTACTTGAGAAACAACAGCTAATATCTGCAATTTAAAAATGTATTTTTTGTTGCAATTTTAGTATCTTAACAAAAGCAATTATAAAATAATAATAAAAAAACCTAAAATGCCTTGATTTTTAAAATATATTTTTCACCACAAATGCTGCATTGTTGATCACCTCTTTCAGCTTTAAAAAACAGTAATTGTTTGGATAAGTTCCAATTAATTTTGCACCTCGTGATGAGGCAGTTATTTGCCCATTTCCATTTGCAAAACTGCTTTGAATGTGTCAGGTAGGCTGGATAATAGTGACTGACTATATTTCTGAAATCTTAAGTTTAGGACTCCAAATGGATCAATTGAGGAAATCTGTTTTCTTCATTTTAAGTCACTGCAGTGTTGCTCTGGCAGTATACATTCGATTATTGACTCACTGAAGCACAAATCTCTTCAAAGCAGACTATTTGTTTTGTTGTTATCTGGTATATCTTTGCACTATTTCCTTATTTTTTGTCAACCCAACCAAGACTGTCAAACCCTGTGGCTGAACAATATTCTCGTAATAGTCCACTGTCAGTAAATGCTTGCAGTGCACAATCTACTGGAATGCATTTTGTAATGCATGTAGTAATAAAATGCATTGCATTTTTCATTCCAACAGATGGTGAATCAACAAATATTAGCAGTGACACATACATAGATACACAGACACACATTCAAACAATTGTCCTTTTATTAAGGTGGATACCTTAGTACTGTTCTGTGTATGCAAATGAACATTTATTCAGTTTCTTTGAATGTACAGTAAGAACTTTAGAAATCTTCCAAAGAGCAGGAGATCACACAGAACATGCCATTTCTATTCAAAGCTAACAGCCAATTTGTCTGAATACCTCATGTAAGATTTAGACTTTTTTTTCCCCCTTGGGATTAATAAAGTATCTATCTATCTAGACTTTAAGGTAAGCTACTGAGTCACCTGATATCAAGCAGTTTATTTAAATTTATATAAATTTCACCAACATTTTTATATTTTTCCACCCAAAAAATAATAACCAATATAAAATAATAGCACATTGATTGCTATATTTATATTTTACATTTAAAGAAAAATTGTCTGGTTCTACTCAACAGTCAGAAGCTGTGTTGAAGGATGAGTGAGATCTAGATATTAATTAAATTTAAAATATATAGAGTTTTCTTACTGCCGTAGTTTCTGTGAAGATGTACTGACTGCCCAAATATGTGCAGGCAAACGCTGCTACAACTGTGACAAGGAAGTTAAAGATGGTGATCACCATCGCTTTAACTGATCTCACTGCAAAAAAACAAATGAATAAAAACAAATTACTACATGTCAAAATGTCTGGGATTTCATATAACAATGCTCTGTCTGAAATGATGCCTTGAAAAATTCAAGTGAATAATTTTTGCAATATGTACTGTGATTATGTGTTTTTATTGAAAAACAAACATTTCTTTGAGTTATATTTCTATATTTATTAATTTTACATTACAAAATGAAAGATATTTAAAAAAATATGTAAAGAGGAAAATAAAAACATACAAATATATAATATATTGGCCTCATAATAATACTCCAAATCCATAAAACATTATCCTTTCTGCTGTAAGGGGAAGCATTTTTGGGGAATTTAGCTGTTAACTGCAGAGAGCAAATAAAACAAATTCATTTACATACTCACCTGTCAATCCATGTTCCTAAAGCAAAACCTTCTGGCTGAATAATATGTCAATAAATAAATAAATAAAAAAAAAGCCTTTAAAAATGACATAAATTGTAATTACCTTGTTTTCCTAAATCAGACAGGGTTCCATACCGATTTAATTCCTTGAGAAAAAAATAAAACACAAAGCTACATCATAGTAAGATTTTGAAACAATATGATTCACTTTAATTACTTTAAATAAAAATAGACTCATATGCAAGTTATCTTAGCAACAAGAACACTAAGCATCTGTCAGGGTTATTGGACACTTACAAGGAATGCCAAGACCATACCTGACAGTTGACATTTTTTGTGATTTGTTTGTATTCCTCATTGGCTAACTTAGCTTTGATTTTCTCCAACCGGGCTACAAGTTCTGGGTTCTGAAACAACAACAAAAAAAAAATGAAATTGAGTAAAAGAACAGAATCAGAAATAATAGTAAACAGAAAAGAGTGCAGCACAAATGCAAGGAAATGGACAGAACAATGAATTTGGAACAGACATGTGACACGAAAAAAAGGGTATTTTCATTATTACAAAAAATTCTAAATATAAAACCAACTAGAACATAATGGGTTTAACTTGCACTAAGGCTGACTAACATCACTGGGTCTATTGATTACTTTAAATGTAAAACTGATATTTTTATTTACTCTTCTTTAAGCCAAGATGCAGCAAAACAAAGTTCTGGGTTCTTTAATTAAAGCAACATATTTAGTGATTTATAAATGGGTATGCAAATCACTAAAAAGCTATAATGAGCTTCAATTGTGAGCTATGATTGATATCAATAATGTCAATAATAAGTTGTATTATTTAGTAAATAACCAGAAAAAGAAGAAAAAAAACACAGTGATTGATATTGTTGCCTAGCAGCCCCAGCATCTTGGACACTGCCTATGTGTGCTATTTTTCTTTCTCTCTCTCTCTCCAAGTGCTCCATGTTAATACCCCCAAACTCAAATATATTTTGCTTAGGTTAATTAGAGACTCAAATTTGGCACAATGTGTGTGCACATGGACGTGTGATTTAAAATAGACTGACCTCAGATCCCACCACCATTGACTACAATTAAAAGTTTTGAAGTTGTAGGAGAGATGCAGGCTCTTACAAACAGTTCTATGCAGTCTTAGTATTTTGAACACTTTTAAATATTCCACACATACTCTTGAAGGTTTTGGAACTTCTGGAAGGTAAATTTCACTGTCTTCAAGCAACTCATGCAGATGGATGGGAAAACCTGCAAAGCAAAGTAACACAAGATCACTGGTAACATTCATACTCATGTCTGCCAAGGATATTGTGAACATACTGTTTTATGCAATAATATGGTGATAATATTTTCTCATTCTAAATCAACTACTTACTCTTTGGATTCTCCACCTAATGCTCTTCTTGAATGCAAAGTTTCACTTTATCATTTTAATCTTGCTTAACTTTTTGCCCTGTTTTTTAGAAGCAGATCTGTGATATAACTGTACAGTTGCAAGAAAGATTATGAACCCATTTGAATTACCCAGATTTCTGCCTTTCAGACCATATATTTATGAGTAAGATCTTCATCTAAGCCACAAAAGTTTTCAAACACAAAATAATCTACTTATACTATTAACACACAAACAATTGAATTCTTAGCTATTAATAGTGAAACCATTGTTTAAAGATTCATAGTCCAGGCTGGAAAAAGTATATGAAAAGTTGTATTTAGAAACTGGTAGAACCTCCATCAGCAGCAATAACCTCCAACAGACTTTTCCTGTATCTGCTGATCTGACTTCCACAATGGTTATGAGAATTTTTAGTTTTGGAAAGAGGAATAGTCTATTTGTTAATATTTTTGGAATCCTCGTAGTAAACAGTTCTCTTCAGCATCTCAGTTGGGCTGAGGCAGTTCCGTTTATCCCATTCAGTTGTTGATATACACTGGTATTTAAGATCATTGTCTTGTTGCATCAACCACATTCTATTACGCTTCAAGTGATGGACTGGTCTATTTACATTCTACTGCTATATTTCTTGATACAATCTTGAATTAATCATTCCCATGGTGACAGAAAGGTGTCTTGGTCTTGAGATAGATACTCCTTCTATGATTCTTCTTTGATGGTTGGTTGGTTTTGGTGTTGGTGATCAATGATTTTTTTTTCCTCCAAACAAAGCATTTTGCATTTCTGGGAATGGGTTAAACTTTTTCATCTTTACACAGAACATTACCCCAGACATTGTGGAACTTACAGTTGGCCTTTTGAAAGCGGGAGATGTGTGACAATGTTTCTTTAGTTGAAAAGTTATTTCCTTAATGGTGTCTTTAGTTGGCCTTGTTCTGTGTTTTTCTTTTTAGTAGACATATCAGGAAAGACTTTGGCAATAGATTTGGATCTTGATCTCCTTCTTCAGCACTGTACTCTGTGCCCCTGCTATGATACTCACAGGTTGCTACTTCGTTTAGACGTGGGCATCAATACTCAGTTTACTTCATTTATAGACACTCTTGTCTTACTGTGGATTTTAGAAATGCTTTTTACATATTACTACAAGTCTTGATCTAAAGTTTAATGATATTTCTTTTGAGGAGAGCATGGTTCACATTAGCAGGTCTTTCTTGGGAGAAGCAGATCAAACTTTGTGTTCCTTTTTAACTGAGCAATGCTCATCCAATTCACACCTCAAATCTTATCTCAGTGACTGGAACATCTGACACTAATTAGCTTTTGGAAAAATCATTAGACTGGATGTTAATATACTTTTTTCCAACTTAAAGTATTACTGTTTAAATGATGTGCAAAATTAGTTTAAGCAGAAGTATTTTTAATGTACAAATCCAGGCAATCCAAAAGGGTTCATGATCCTTCTCTTGAAACTGTATATCACTGTCACTGTGACAGACAATTTGATTGAAAACAATACCAGGAGTTCAGATTAGTGGTACAGTACATGCATTTTTTTTGGCTAACACAGCCCTACAATGTCCTAGACAGCCTTACAGAAATGAGAGGAAAATTCTACAGAATGGAAGAACATGGTTATTGTGCCAATTAATTTGAAACTGATGGCACTAGAAATACAAGGTACAATACAATCAATGGAAGGTTATTTTATTGTTATTAAAACATTATACTTTATTCAAAATATTGAAATAGTTGTATTGTTATTGTACATCATCAAATGTGAGTATACCAAAAGAAAACAGAAAATCATTCTTCATTCACCTCTTTCTTCCAGAAATCGTTGAAGTATCCTTAATATATGGAAAGACACTGTTGCCTTTCTTCTTTTACTCAGGTAAGGCTCTAGTTCCAACTTGAGCTCCTCTGGGAATGATTCTTCTTGTTTAATAAGATGTGCAATACCATCAAGGAATTTTTCACCCACCTCAAAGGCAGAAGCCATTTTTATTACCAAACGTCTCAATCTGTAAAAAAAAAGTGTTAGAATTGTAATATCTAATCAGTTAATTAAAATTATCTAGATCATATTGTTTTAGTTTATAAATATATGTGAACCTAAACAGTATTAATGATATACTGTAACTTAACATTCTCAAACCCAACTCAAGATTATGCAGGCCTGAAGCTATCCTGGCAACACCAAACCAACTGAATGAAGCAACTGTGAACAGAGTGACAGTTCATCATAGAAGTATACATTATAAATGATCAAAACATTGAGTGAATTATGATACAAAGAAAGAAAACATTCAGTCAAGTAACTTTAGCAACACTTTTTTAATCAATCATTCAGTCCATTTTTTCCAAACACTATTGTCAGCGCCGCTTTATAGGATCACAAAGATCAACAGCTTATCCCTGAATCATCCGGCAAATGGCAGGAATAAATTGACACCAGTTCACGGTAGGTTACACTAACGTAGATATCCACATTCACTCATAATGAGTCTAGTGTCACTCATTAACCAAATATGATGTCTTTACATTGAGGGAGAACAGCAGAATGCTCAGAGAAAACATGCATGAATGTTGGTAACACAGACCATGAGCTAGCTGCCTTGGGTATTAATTTAACAACAGCACACTGCAAGACAATTTTGATAATGTTGCATTCCAAGCAACTGCCTAATATTAAGTTTTGTTTGAAATTAGACACACAAAAAAAACAAACTCAAAATTGTAATCATTAAAATTTTTAAAATAGACTTTTTTATTCATACAATATCTCCTTGTGCTGTATGTTAGCAAAATTAGGAACAATGGGTACATACTGTTAGACAGGAAATCTTTATTTATAAAAAAGTGGACTGACCAGAACATATGTTTCTGACCTTCTTAATCAGCAGGGAAATCATTACAATTTTGACTATTTTATAGTTTTGACAGGGGCAAGTGTTTCTTTAAAAGATTATTTAAAAGTGACAAAGACCATTCCTGCTAGATTCAGAGTGCTGTTTAAAGCCCACTTGAGTTATGGCACCTAGTCTAATTTAATCAATGGTATCAATATTATGAACAACATAACATATTTCATCAGAAGAGCTTTAATCTTAGCTCATAGCTTGCCAAGAGCTTATTTTAAATGGGATGTTTTATACACCAAATTTAACTTGACATGTGGAGTGTCTCACATAAATTTCTTGCCCTCAACAAAGTCAAGAAAATTAATTTTAAAACCCTTTACTCTTATTAACTTCATAACAGATGGTAAGAAGTAAATTGTGTTCATTTTGTAAAAAGGAAGGTGAAACCATTAATCATTTATTTTATAGTTGTGCCCAATCAAAAGTATTTTGCACAGAGGTTGCTGTCCTATTGTTTGTATGTTTTTATAAACTTGTACACATTTCTGAAAGTATGATTTTTATCTTGGATGCTTAAAGAAGTGACTTCAATTTTGATAACACCTTAAAATTAATTTCTCTTAGAGAAATACATTCACAAAGCCAGAGCCATAAAATCAAAAACTCTCTTCAGATTGTTCTTCTGTGATATTGAATCCCTCTTTATGTCTGTCAATATAATGTCAAGGTCCCTTAAAGCTGCTAAAATATATTCTTTACTTAAAATCATTGTTAATAAACTATTTTGAAAGTGTTATTTACACATAATGTTTGTGTATCCGCCGTCAAAATGCATATGTCATTTTAAATAATATTTGATTTTTATTTTTTGTATTTTTGTAATTGTGGATAAATAATTTATGTAAATAGTCACAACTGTGAGCATGTGCATAAGCCACAGAATTCGCAGGTACAGCAAAACACGTACCGGTACTCCACACTGCGGACGATTCACCAATCAAAAACAACACTCGTAGAGACCGCCTTTTAACTTTACAGGGATGGTGACAGTTTTAAATTTAAGCCGTATTTCATATTATGTTTGAAAGAATACTACGAAAAATAAATTACATACATACGTACGTACGTACGTAAAACAACATATTCCGTTACATATTTATGTAATTACGCTCACCTATCATGACCGTTTTCTTTATTTATTGCCATATTTCACATTACTTTTACTCGAAATATTCATCCACAGTATTGTATTACTACAACTAACGTAAAGAACGCATGCAAGTAAGAATTTCATTCAGCCATAAATACTGTAAACATCACAATAAACTTGAAGGGTTGCTCATTAAGAAATACTACGTGCACTAACAGCAACATCCAACCTAATTCTGGCAATCGGTGAATGAATCTGATATTTTTGTGATCAATCAAAAGAACATGTCTTTCTTCACATTAGTACAAAACAAAGTCCTATCACTCAGTTCTAGGCGATTTTATTGTCAGACGGAGTTTCGGTTGAGCTTTCGATCCACAAGAGATCACTCTCGCTAGCGCAAAATTCATAACATGCTAAAAATCTTTTAAAAACCAAATTCAGTTTAAGAACATTCAGAAAAGTTGGTTTATGCATTTTCAACCTTTTATGTAACATTCACAAACATTTTTACTCTTGATTTCCACTGTCGCTAATCAAAGATTATAAACCGGGTGTAGGCGCGCGCACTCTCTTTTGAGTAAAAATTACCCCAAAACGAGGATTTCTCCTTTAGCTTAATGGGTTAAGTTACATGACTTTACACGCGGCTACAGAAGTATGACCTTTTCGTTTTCACCTTGTATTTTCTATTCATTATATAAAACACCAGAAAACGCACTGTGTGAATTCCGCTATGTAAATCAAACATGAAGAAAAAAATGAATGACGAACCTCGCAGCCAAATCCTACAGAACTTCTTAAAATACTTTAGTGTCATGCTCTTACCTGGGCAGTAATAAATCTATAAGTAAACTTACATCGTGAAAGGCGACAAAGATATTGCGGTCAACGCAGCAACAACCTACCTCAAATTGCGAAGTCTGAAGATTACTTCTCAAATCACAAGGTCGCCTTATTGCGGGCCGCCATATTGAAGAAAACCAAAACATGACCTCGTGACGTAACATCAGCCACAAAAAATGAATACTCATGTACGTTGTTATTTTAATTCATGTTTATTCTTACATAGATGATACAATATGATGCTCATTTAGTGTTTCAGTTAAAAATAAAAAATATTTTGCACTAGCGAATCGTCGCGCGCAAAGCATCATGGTTACACAGGTTTTATTTCGCTGCACGTTCTAGCTTCATTTGTACAAGACAGTAAAACACCGAGTTGTATTTTTCCCCAACTCTTATCTGTAGTACGAGTTGCTGCACGGCATTTTTCTTTCGCTGTCCTGTCCTTTTGCCCTTGCTTGACCTAAGTTCGCCACTTGCCCCTTTCCCGCATGGAGTGTCGGAGAAAGCCTGGCTGAGGGATTCAACATGGCTGCCTGCGCGATCAGACGCGGTCTCCTGTCAGCAATTGGCAGGTATCACAAGTCCAGTCCGCGGATTCTCGGCTGGGAAAGCGGGCCGTACGAACGGAGGTGGCTCGTCTTATCGCCATGCACAACCTGCGGTCTCTCCGCTCAGCAGCAGCAGCCGACGCGTTGCCTGTCGTCCAGGTAAGAAGAGCGCATGGAGTGGAGAGTGGAGGGTGGCGTGTGAGGGGCGCAGAACAGGCGCTTTCAGTCCACGACCACCACCCGGGACTTGCCACAGCACTGCAACAGATTGAACCCGCAAATTCTTCGGCTTTATGGTTAGCGCTTGTACATAACTACCTGCCCGACATTTCTAGCGGTTTTTGCAGTCGTGCACGTGGCTTCACTTTGCATTTTTAGGAGTAATTACCTCCTTGGGTAGCGCGGGTCACTGTTGTCCACTCACGGGGTTGGGGTAGTTATTTGTTGTTTATATCAAATACTAATTTTTATTAACAACACAGCGATGGGATTTCGGCGTAATTCAGCCATTCACAATAAAACAATTTATAAAAATGGGCAATGAAAGGGATTGAGTCTGTCCCAGACGATCGTGTGTAGCTCCGCGCTTCCCCACGTTAAAGTCTACATATCCTGGCATTGATAACACTATAGCAAGAGACATTTTAAAAGAAGCCTCGCTACAGATCATCGAGACAGACAGAGCACGCCGTGTACACACATGTGTACACTCTGTCTGTCTCGATGAAGTTTATACATGTGTACACGGCGTGCTCTGTCTCGATGATCTGTAACGAGGCTTCTTTTATACTATAAAGTAAAGTAATGGTACAAGTGAGTGCGACAGTTGACTAGCTGCTAGGCGACTCGTAAGCGCGTTACGGAATCAAACCGCGCCGTTAAAGCTCGATCCGCTATACACACAACGACTTGCAATGGAGTAATAGCCTGTAGTCTCCCTGTCACCGTGTGTGATATTTTCGTAAAGTCCTCACGACTCCGTCCACGACTAGCATTTCTTGGTCGTACTGAATTTGTCAGACTGCATGGGCGGAGTTTAAGGGGTCCCAACGGATGCACTATGTTACTAAAATAACTCCTAAATAAAGGACATATTTTCTTCAATTTTTCAAGGCTACTGTTAATGCAAATAATGTAAATGTGTTAATCCACTATTATGCCGCATGGAAATGTAGTGTTAACATTACTGCCTCGTAATAACAAGGGGGGGGGGGGGGGGTTCGCGCCCCAAGTATGCACGTGGTTCCACGTGAGTTTGCTCCGATTTCCTTGCACTGTCCAAAGACATGCAGATTAGGTGAAATGGCAATGTTAGATCGTCCCCGTGTGTGTGTGAGAGACATATCAGAGGCCAATGGGGGAAAAATATTGAGTCCCCGCCCCCAATATTAAGGAAAAGAAATTTAAAGACTTGCGCTAACGAATCATTCATCAGAAGTGTGTCAAGATCCGCAACTAGGGCAAATACGCCTGCATAATGCTTCACCGTGACGGCCAAGTAAAGAAGTTTACATCCCTTTTAGTCACTCTTGTTGCCTGTTCAGACCTTAATGTATGTGTGTATATATCTATATGAATCTATAGATTTGTGTATTTAATGAGCTTCTGTAAAAAGCACTACTTCCCCATGGAGACACAAAGTTCTATCTTTCTTAAAAAGTTTAATAAAGTACAGGTATATTTAATTGAATACCTGCATAGAGTTTCTGTGAAATACGTTTGTGTGTCAGATATTAAACTTTTGTGTGAGAGGATGACACAGTGAATACATTATTTTAGAAACATGAATAGAGTACTTAAAATTAAAGTACTCAGAAATATTTGTAGGTTATTTAATTGGATGGGTATTTAATGTGAATTTATTTAAAACTTAAGCTGCATGGAAATTTTATTTTTTTTTATTGAGTGGGCACCTACTAGCTACTAGCCACATTACTTGTCAAAGACAGGTAATAGAAAAGATGTAAAAATATTTGACTCTTGCCCTGTGTGTACCTGCACATCCCTTTTTTTCCAGGTTAGTTTATTATTTCATATTTAGGTTAAGAGAGGTCACTTTAGCTTGTACATTTTGGCTACAGTATTCTTCTCTTTTACCCATCCAATAGCCACTCCTGAGCTATTGAAACAGTAGTGTGCAGCTGCCAGGCACTTATGCTTATCTGTAGATAGATAGATACTTTATTAATCCTAAGGGGAAATTCACATAATCCAGCAGCAGTATACTGATACAAAAAACAATATTAAAGAGTAATAAAAATGTATGTAAAAACAGACAATAACTTTGAATAATGTTAGCGTTTACCCTCCTGGGTGGAATTGAAGAGTAGCATAGTGTGGGGGAGGAATGATCTCCTCAGTCTGTCAGTAGAGCAGGACAGTGACAGCAGTCTGTCACTGAAGCTACTCCTCTGCCTGGAGATGACACTGTTCATTGGATTCTTCATGATTGACAGGAGCTTGGTTAGCGCCCGTCGCTCTGCCATAGATGTTAAACTGTCCAGCTTCATTCCTGCAATAGAGCCTACCTTCCTAACAAGTTTGTCTAGATGTGAGGTTTCCTTCATCTTTATGCTGCCTCCCCAGCACACCACCATGTAGAAGAGGGCACTCGCCACAACCGTCTGGTAGAACATCTGCAGCATCTTATTGCAGATGTTGAAGGACGCCAACCTTCTAAGGAAGTATAGTCGGCTCTGACCTTTCTTATACAGTGCATCAGTATTGGCAGTCCGTCCAATTTATCATCCAGCTGCACTCCCAGGTATTTATAGGTTTGCACCCTCTGCACACAGTCTCCTCTGATGATCACGGGGTCCATGAGGGGCCTGGGCCTCCTGAAATCCACTACCAGTTCCTTGGTCTTGCTGGTGTTCAGGTGTAAGTGGTTTGAGTCACACCATTTAACTCCTGCCCACTCCTAATGCAGCCCACAATAGCAGTGTCATCAGCGAACATTTGCACGTGGCAGGACTCCAAGTCGTATTGGAAGTCTGATGTATATAGGCTGAACAGGACCGGAGAAAGTACAGTCCCTTGCGGTGCTCCTGTGTTGCTGACCACAATGTCAGACCTGCAGTTCCCGAGACGCACATACTGAGGTCTGTCTGTAAGAAAGTCCACGATCCATGCCACCAGGTGTGAATCTACTCCCATCTCTGTCCGCTTGTCCCTAAGGAGCAGAGTTTGGATGGTGTTGAGATAGTCCACGATCCATGCCACCAGGTGTGAATCTACTCCCATCTCTGTCCGCTTGTCCCTAAGGAGCAGAGTTTGGATGGTGTTGAAGGCGCTAGAGAAGTCCAAAAACATAATTTTAACAGCATTACTGCCTCTGTCCAAGTGGGAGAGGGATCGGTGTAGCATATAGATGATGGCATCCTCCACTCCCACCTTCTCCTGGTATGCGATCTGCAGAGGATTGAGGACATGGCAGACCTGTGGCCTCAAGTGGTGAAGCAGCAGCCGCTCCATGGTCTTCATCACATGTGACGTCAGAGCAACAGGCCGGAAGTCATTCAGCTCACTAGGACGTGGTACCTTTGGGACTGGGGTGATACAAGATGTTTTCCAAAGCCTCGGGACTCTCCTCTGTTCCAGGCTCAGGTTGAAGATGCGCTGTAGAGGACTCCCCAGTTCCAGCGCACAGGCCTTCAGCAGTCGTGGCGATACTCCATCTGGACCCTTTGCTTTGCTGGCACGAAGTCTCCTCAGCTCTCTGCTCACCTGCGCTGCTGTAATTGTGGGTGGGGATGTCTCTACTATGCTGGTATCAGCAGAAGGATGGTTGGAGGATGCAGTACTCTGAGGTGAGAGTGGGTTAGGGTGGTCAGACCTGTTAAAGAAGTTTTTCATTTGGTTTGCTCTCTCCACGTCTCTCTCGATGGTGGCACCCCACTTCGAGCTGCAGCCAGTGATGATCTTCATCCCATCCCACACTTCCTTCATGCTGTTATTTTGCAACTTCTGCTCCAGCTTTCTCCTGTACTGCTCCTTTGCCGCACTGAGCTGGACTCGGAGTTCCTTCTGCACGCGCTTGTGCTCATGCTGAGCACCACCTTTAAAAGCCCTTTTCTTCTGATTCAAAAGGCCCTTGATGTCACTTGTAATCCATGGCTTGTTGTTAGCATAGCAGCGTCCTGTTCTTACTGGAACTACAATGTCCATACAGAAGTTGATGTAATCAGTTGTGCAGTCAACAGCCTCTTCAATATTCTCACTATGTGACCCCTGCAGGATATCCCAGTCAGTGGTTCCAAAGCAGTCTCTCAGAGCCTGCTCTGCCTCAGGGGACCACTTCCTGAATGAGCGTGTGGTTGTAGGTAGCGCCTTCACTCTTGCTTTGTAGTGAGGCTGAAGCAGAACCATGTTATGATCTGCTTTCCCAAGCACAGGCAGCGGGGTGGCACTGTATGCATCTTTAACGTTTGCATACAGTAAGTCGATAGTCCTATTTCCCTGGATGTTACAGTCCACATACTAGGAGAAGGCTGGTAATGTTTTGTCCAGCGTCACTTGGTTAAAGTCTCCAGTGATTAGCACAAGCGCCTTGGGGTGCTGCGTTTGCAACTGCAGAGTGGATGACGTCACTCGCCATCTCCACATTCGCTCGAGGGGGGATGTCAACAATGACGTGTCCAAACTCTCTGGGTAAGTAATAGGGACGCAAACTTATGGCCAACAGTTCGATGTCTCTTCAGCAAGTGGAGATTTTAACGTTTACATGTCCTGAGTTGCACCACCTTGTATTTACATAGAGAGCGAGCCCTCCTCCTTTCTTCTTCCCACTGGTATTTGTGTCTCTGTCCGCTCTAACTCTGCTTAACCCGGGTAGCTCCACGTTAGCATCTGGGATGGTAGTTGTTAGCCAAGTTTCACTAAAACACAGCAAGCAGCATTCTCTGTAGGTTCTGACATTTTTCACCAGCGCGGCTACTTCGTCGATCTTATTTGGTAGTGAGTTCACATTTCCCAGGATCACAGAAGGCACCGAAGGTTTATATTGCCACTTTCTTGCAAGCCACTTGGCTTTTATCTTAGTGCCGGCTCGGCTGCCCCGATACTGTCTTCTTACCTCGTCAGGTAAATAGGGAATTAGTAGTGTTGCAGTCTGAGCAAATCTCCATCATACCTTACATACCTTTTATCACCCCAGTGATAAAATATTAAAAAAAAAAAACAAAGATGTGATATCTGTCTCTTTATTGACACTAATAAATAACAGAAAACGTTCCAACATTTAAATCTGTTAACTTAGTCGCACCTGAATGATATGTCATCCATACATTTTCTTTCTTGTTAAAATAAGAAATTGCTTGTTTTTTTAATTATGTAGACAAAAAGAGAGGTTTTCTGTTTAAATATTGTTAACAGTATTTGTGTACTTTTTTTGTAATATGTGCAGTAAGTGACACTTCATGTTGTAAATTTATATCACACTAGCCATGTGCGCCCAACTACGTTGCACGTGTTAAAGTTGTCTGTGAAGGGCTCCCTGTTTAAACGTGGCAGCCAGTCATGAACTGGGCCCTTCCTCGCACAGCATTATGATTTTTTTATAAGGGAAACAAAATTACAAAAGAAAACCCTTGGATATTGATTCGATAGGAACGGCCTACTCGTAATCACTGTCCGAATCGTAATTATGTGGTGGTGTAGGAGCATTTCTGCTTCTGTCCGTTCACAGTCTGTCTCATTTTCACGACGCTGTCGTTTCCTCTCACGATCTCTTCTCAACCTTTCTCCAGTCTCGCAGGTTGCTTTGTGGCAATCCAAAGAGTAAGGCAATATACACGGAACAATGGTTATAAAAGGGGGACATATAGGTATCCAGGCTCTTTAAAACATAAATAGGGATCACGTCACTAACATGTAAGCAAGCCACGGTACAACTGTGAGACGCGCAGCACTCGCTGGCTACAACGTAACAATAATAATTTCCGGAATGTGCTGTTACGTTGTCATTCATTTTACCCACTGTCTTTCTTTCATTCATATGTTACATAGGCACGTACCTTTTATCTTTGTAAATCTCATTCTCTAACCAGGCCTCGGGAGCTAACCAGCATAACACTGTCCACCACCCCTTTCGTTATTCCGGCACATTGTTGACATCTGTGAGTAACAACAATGTACTAAACTGGAAGGTGGTCTACACATGCGTGGAATTCGCGGACAACGATCAAGATCTAAATGAAGATCTCCTTAGTTAATTTAAAGCACAATTTGTTTAGTTTGAATGTCTGTGTTTTGAGGTGTGACTGGCGTACTACAGTCTTCAGTAGTATAAGCCTGGAGGAAATTCTTAATGCAATGCCTATGTTTTAGCTGTCTCTCTACTGCCATCTAGTGCTGCTTCTTCTAATTCATTCGCGGACAAACAAAGATCAAGATCCAAGTGAAGATTATATATAGAGATAGAGATACTACCATATTTGACATGAGATGTTATGTAAATATGTAGCAGTTATTTTGTATGGTATATCTAGAACCCAGACCCCACCCCACCCTCACCCACTTAAAAGTAAAGCTCTGCCCATGTCTGATTTTAAACAAAAGCACACTAAAAGATACTAGTGTTGGCGGTTGAGAGTCACGTAAACAACCTTGCAGTTTACGGAGGGATGGAGTACTTAGCATTAATTTAGTTGCCTGGTTGGTTTCCACTTGGGGCCACTGCCATCATCTGGAATTAGTTTCTTTGTATTAAAGCCAGATTCCCTTTAATTGGTAAATGTGGTACATCTTTTAATCCATCACAGTGGTGTCCAGCTCTAATCCTGAAGGGCCACAATGGCTGCAGGTTTTCATTGTAACTCTTTTCTTAATTGACAACCAGTTTTTGCTGCTTATTAACTTATTTTTGCCTTATTTTTAATTGTCAGGCCCCCTAATTGTTTTTTTTTCTTTCATATTTTAACAGCCAGACAATAGTGAGATACAAAACAAGCCAACACATGACCAGCTAACCTGTGACTATCATAAAATATCCAAAAGTAAAGAAGGGTAATGTCCTTCTGCTGTGGTCCAGAAAACATTTTGGTTGTGCTCTTAAAAAAAAAAAAAAAAAAAAATATCAAAGTTTGATTTCTGCTGTGGTAGAACGAGAGCTAATCTAATATATAAAGCCAGATGTGTGTTTTGTCTTTTATGCAAGTACACATTGTTCAACCTATCTGCATACATTTTCCCATGTATAGAGAGGAAGACCACAGGGTTCTTTAAGTTGTAAGACTTTACCACATCTTCTTATTAGAGAAGTTATACCAAGGGCATTTCCGGGAATTGCCACATATTAATCTCAATAGTGAGTTTAGAGTAGTTTGGTGCCATAACGTTTTATTTCTGAGGAATTTTATTTAGTGGCCGCACCTGCCCTATATTCAGCTCAAGAGAGCAATGTGTACCCAGCTAAAATGTTCTTAGTTTTAAAACCTCAAATCCAGTGCTGCTGGCTGTCAGGCTGGGCTACAGAAGATTGTCAGTCCATCCTATGGACGTGTCATACTTAAGACTGATGACCGTCCTCTCCCCATTGTTTATTGGTCTAGAGTCCTGTCTCGGTTCAAAATATCAATACAATAAAGCTTTAGGTTTTCTGTTAATGTTTGTGTTGATAATTCAGGAAGTAGGTATAAAAACAATGTTTTTAAAAAAAGCAACCTCTGTCCTCACTTTTGTTTTACATCATTTACAAAATTATCTCTTCCCCCATTTAAATGACTGAAAACACATATAACGTAGATATTTACAGTACCTATATTAGGCATGTGTGCATCAGCAGAATCGGGATGAGGAAGTTGCATTCATTTGTAGGTTGCATTTACATATGGAAAATAGCAATGGAGAATATGAAAAATACAAAACAATTCCACCTCACCGTCAATCCAAACATTTTTTATCAAGAGTAATGCACAAATTTAAGGTGTGCAAAGTGACTGAGAAAATGTAATGAGCAGGATCCAATCGGGCAAGGCCACACATAATAAACATGAACGAATTGGTGCACGATTAGAGTCTGTGTTTGAACAACTGTCTGTTTTCACCCATCCACACTGCAATGCTGAGCCAGCCTTTTCAGAAATATATGACTCTGAAGAGCATTTTCAAAGGTTTTCCTTTTAGGGGGTTTAAAATGCCGAGTTGTGTGGGGGGAAAAAAAGACAAAAGCAGATACGTCTGCGTTTTTAAATTAAAATATAACAGTGTGGACATAGCCTTAACCTATGTCATTATGAAGATCAGAAGCCTGTACTCAAACATTTATTGCTTTGTTCACCATTTTAATAGGTCACTTTAATTAGGTCAATTTGTTTTATTTTGTGCAGTACTGTTATTTGAAATGGGATAACAAATATGAACTGAACAGACACTTCAAGCACTGACAGTGTTTAACACACCTTGGGAACTTTAATCTGGAACAAAGTACTCCCATAGTTGAACATCAAAAAACCTGGCATAAATAGGCACCCTGCAGACTGCAAAACAGTGTAATGAAAAAGTATCCAAATGATGCCAAACGAATAATTTGCACCAGTGACCCAAATATTTTTTTCATAATTACTGTGTGGATAATACATACATACTAGCTGTAGCCCACCGTAGCATACAGCGGGGTAAGAATAGGAATGGAAAACGGTAAGAAAGGAATTCATTATAACAAAGGCTTAGGAAACCACCATTGCAGTATAACGAAAATGGCAAGGAGCGAAACCAATGCCAGTGGCTGAGAGAGTACTTTCCTGTAGCAGGCTACGGAAAACATAGACACATATCGATAGACGCCACATTCACTGTGTTGCCCAGTCGACACGATAAGTCGGCGTGTCCGCCCTATTGCGAGTGGTAAAAGTGGCATTTAAACTAATACGGGTAGATGTGGAAACTGGGTTTTCTGATGAAAAAACAATAACGTTTTAAACAGTATCGTTTTCATACACCAGATTTTCGTATCCATCACTTACAATTTATTCAAAATTCTTCTGCCAGGATAATAACCTGCTGTTCTAAATCCATTGAACATACTACACCTATTCTCTCTCAACTTCACTGGCTCCCTGTTAACTACAGAATACAATACTAAATACCGCTCTTAATATTTAAAGCTCTCCACAACCTCACTGATCTCCTACAGACTGACACTTGTCTCGCTCACTCTGATTCTCATCTGCAGCTGTACTTTCTGTACCGCACATCAAACTCTGTGCTATGGGAGCTCGAGCGTCTCTCATAGTGCTCCTCAACTCGGGAATTCTCTTCTCTCTCATATACGTCAGCTTGATTCAATAACACATTTTAAAACTACCCTCAAAACTGATCTTTTCAAACTGGCATACCAATTGTGAATTTTGCACTGTTACTGCCAGTTATCTTTGTTTGTTTGTTAATTATTGCTGTTTGATCAAGAGTGACGGTGGACGCGGAAGTAGGATTAGAGATGACGGGTGGGGCTCTGTCGTGCGTATCCCATGGTCTTAGTTGGTGGCCGTGGTTCTCTGTCTTGCGTGTGCTCTCTGTCTTGCTTGCCCTTAGTTAGAGTTGGCGGGTGGGAGTGGCTCTCTGTTTTGCGTGCACTCTCTGTCTTGCTTGCACTTAGAATTGGCGGGCAGGGCTCTGTCGAGCGTTTCTCATGGTCATAAAGTTGGCGGGCGGGGCTCTCTGTCTTGCGTGCGCTCTCTGTCTTGCTTGCGCTCACTGTCTTGCGTGCCCTTAGTGAATTATATACAGTATATAGATTCCTGTAATATTTTGGCTACCTTAGTACTGCATACAAGTGAGGACTGGCAGCCCAGCTGACATCATCAGGCAATGCCTTGCTTTCAAGCAGCTTCGAGGCTCTTCCTGTGCGCTACCAGGAGAGATTTCTCTCTTGCTTAAAGCGTTTAGGTCTTTGTAACCTGAACATTTGCAGCTGACCACCAGTGATTCCACATGCGAATGTCAGACGGGAGCAATTATGTTTGATGTAATCAGTGTACACGCAACTCTGCATTTGATTTTTTTATTTGTAATGGAAAATATATATGCAACCTCAGGTTGGTTTGGTTCTTGATAAAGGAAATGGGCAACCTTTGGTTAACCTAAAATCTTTTTATGCAATTCTTGTATTGTGAGCACAGAATGGAAGGGGTGGACACTCTAGTTGGCACTGTTCAATTCTGTAGCCATTTTCACATTTGGGGTGCTGCTACGAGAGTGAGCAACCTTAAAATCTACCAACCTTTATAGATGATTGCTAATTTGTTTAGAATCATTCTCAAAATCTCAACTATTATGTTTGGGCTCTCTCATGGTGTTGCATTTTATTGTGACCAAATTGGTTATTCCTTTTAATGATTAAAACCGTTGTCTTATAATAAGGAACATCTTCATAAGTGGCTTTACAAATATTTTTTTTCTAGTCTGAAATTGAAGTTTTTAATGCAGGTACAATAGACAAAGCGCGTCATGTTTATTTGATTGGACGTTTTTTCACCTGTTTTCCAGTTTGAAGAGAGAGGATGTTTGTGTGTAGTTTTTGCAAACCTTGGTTGACATAATAAAAGGTATTCTGTTGCTAACATGTGACATGCATTTTGTGCATGGAAGAAAGGCTTGGACTTGTTGCTTGGTTTTCGTACAGGGCCATTACAATATGGCATCTACCTTAGATCACTGTGGTTTCACAATACCTCGAGCCACCAGGTAGCATAAATATTTATTTAGCTTCTTTCAACCCGAAGAAACATTCCTTTGGATTGATTGGAAGCCCGGCCTCACCCACTGTTCGCAATACCACTCGAACCTGCTGTACGTGTTCCTTCCATGTATTGGAATAGATGACTACGTCATCCAGGTATGCATCACTGTACAAAGTATAAGGACGGAGCACTTTATCCACCAGACGTTGGAATGTTGCGGGAGCCCCATGTAACCTGAATGGAAGGACACGATACTGCCAGTGGCCACTAGAGGTGCTAAACGCAGTCTTGACCTTAGCAGAGTCCGTTAAAGGAACCTGCCAGTACCCCTTCGTCATGTCAAGTGTTGCCAAGTATTTTGCCTGTCCTAGCCTCTCGAGGAGGTCTTCCACTCTGGGCATTGGATAGGCATTGAATTGGAAGGCTTAAGTCAATGGAAGTCATTGCAGAACCTTTAGGGAGTCGATAAGGGCGGGTTCAGTCAAAATGTCGTGCTCAATCAGATGGGTCCTTCCAGGTTTTTCACTCGCCACCTCCAGAACAGACAGGATCATTTCTTCGAGCTCCTGTTTCTGTTTGGGGTTTAATTCAGGACCAAAGTTAAGGCTATTTTTATAAGCAAAGAACGATTGGGGCTGAAGGGAGACGGGATCAGGATCTTAAATACCAAAAAGACCAAAAAAGTTATTCTGGACTTTAGGACCACTAAAAAGACCAATCAATGCAGATGCTGTGGAGAGAGTTTCCAGCTTTAAGTTTCTAGGAGTCACCATCTCAGAGGACCTGACAACAACTTGGCTATAATAGGCAAAGCACAACAGCACCTCTATTTTTTCAGGAAGCTAAGGAAAGCCAAAACCCCACCCCCCCCCCCCCCCCACCGCAAAAAAAGCTGCTGTTTAATTTCTATAGATGCACTATAGAGAGTAACTGCATGATGGCCTGGTATAACAGCTGCACCAAGGCAGCTAAAGAAGCCCTGCAGCGGGTCGTATTATTGGGACTGAACTGCCATCACTCGAACTCTTGCATAAGACTCGCTGTGCGCGAAGGGTCAAAAACATTTTCAAGGACAAAATTTTATCCTGGAAATTCTTTGTTTGAGCTCCTCCCGTCAGGAAGACGCTTTAGGTCAATCTGTGTATGCGCAAACGGACTAAAAAATAGCATTTTTCCCATCTGCCATAAACTTTCTAAACTCTGAATCTCCTCAGTCTGAGATCATTTTTAATTGAACATGTGCAATAAGCTATATTGGTAATGTGCAATATGCTAATGTATTGCAATATAGAATATGTAATGTGCTATTCATTAACAGGTGCAATAACAATTTTTGCTGCTGTACTTTGAGTAATAATAATTTGCTCTGGTTACTTGATCGCTTAATACTGTATATGACATATTTGGAATTATTTGACTTTTCTTTAAATGCACCTTGGGGCTGTCACAAAAAGTAATTTCGTTGTGTTACACAATGACAAAATACTTGAACTTCCACGGCTTCAGCCGATTCATGTGATATATCTGTTCACTCGGTCGACAATTGGGTTGTTTCACCAAATAGTCGACGAGTCCATTCCTCTCCTTAACTTCACATGGACTTTGCCAATTTAGTCAATTTGCCAATAAATTACTAATGACTAGTAATTTAGAATGGGAGGTAGGAACTAAGACCATTACACGATCTCCTGGTTGGAACTCTCGGAGAGATGTACCACGATCATAATATTGGGCCTGTGGTGTTTTGAGCCTCCACCATGTGACTTTTAAGAATGGGATGACTTTTTCCAAATCGTTTTTTTTTTGCGTAATTGTATGATATATTCTAATATATTTGTGGAGGGAAGATCCTTTTCTACTCAGCCTTCTTTCAAAATGTCCAATATGCCCTGTGGCTGTTGTCCATATAATAATTCAAGGCGAGAACCTCGTGGAGGCTTGTGGGACTTCCTTATAAGCAAAATTGATGAGGGGAAGGAGCTGATCCCAGTTCCTCCCATCCCCGCTGACCATCTTGCGAAGCATCTGCTTGAAAGTTTGATTAACCTCTCTACTAGACCATTGATTTGAGGATGATACACCGCAGTCTTAAGTGCTTTATTTTAAGTAACTTGGCCGTTTCCCTGAATGTCTCAGAGGTAAAGGTGTCCCTTGGTCCATAAGGACTTTTTTAGGGATACCTCAATGCAAAAAGACCCCTACCAATTCCTGTGCGGTAGTCTTCGATGTAGCTGAGCGCAATGGAACAGCTTCGGGATACTGGGTACCATAATCTACGAGAACTAATATACATTTATGTCTGAGGGCTGTAGGGGTCCTACTATATCGACCCCGATTCTTTCGAGTGGGACATCAGTTGGGGGAAGGGGAACGAGAGGAGTTCAGTCCCCTAGGAATTTGCCGCAGTTGACACTCCGGACAAGATGCGCTAAAGCAGCGAACCTTGTCGTTAATTCCCGGCCATTAAAATTGGAGATTGATACGCTCTAAAGTTTTTTTCGGTCCCTAAATGGCCTCCTAGGAGATGGGCGTGTGCTAATTCACCAACCTGCTGCTGGTAGGTTTGTTGTATTAGCAGCAGCTTCTGCACCTTCCCCTCATGCTCTGCTGCCCGATACAACATGTCGTTTTCTAACACAAAGTTAGACCATGTGGCATGGGCTGATGAATGTGTTGGCCATTGACCAGCACAACTGCATTTTTTACAAATTTTAGGGGAGAGTCATTCAATTGCTCCCTTTTAAAAGAAGCCGGAGTTTATTTAAATTGAAATTGTAATTCAGAGACAGTGTCCGGTCTGACCTCAAGGGGCGGGGTTTCAGCCTGTTCCGTCCTGGCACTGTTGGATGACGTGTCAGTTTACAACAGTCCAGGATCCGCCCCATCCCTCTCGTGGTCTTCTGTATCTCTCTCTCCGCCGGCTGATTACACGGCGTGGAGGCAGCTTGAAACATATTGTCCCCGTGTATAATTAGGCCCAAATTTTCTTTAGGAGTAGACAGTACTAAACTGCAATTACTTTTAGACCAGTCCCGCCACATCATCACCAGAGAAGGTGGATTTGGGAGGCCTGCTATGGCTAATTTTTTTTTTTAGCAATCCTCTGTGACTGATGAAACAGGCAGCGGTCCTATATCTATGGGTTTCTCCGTGGATACAGGTTAGACTGGTCTTACCCTTTATCCATTGTCGCGGTAATACATATCAGCAATCAACAATGGAAATGTTGCTGCCAGAATCAGAGGGCCTCTGTTTTAAAATCATTCACTACTACCACTCCCGTATGAGGACTTATCAGTTCCCGAGTAAGCAGTGCGCCCACGAGTCCGGGAACTTCGTAAACAGACTCCCTCTTGTAAGGGAAGGGCAGAGATTTTGGGACATAATCCCTCTGGCGTCCGCTAAAAAGTCATTCTTCCCTGCCAGATTGCAAGGCTGTCCTGTTTTTTTCAATGAGCTCTATTAGCTCTGTCATTTTTAAATGTTCCCCAGACCAGCTGTGTGAAATTTTTTGGAAGGCTGGTGAGCAATCTGAAGCACGCTACCTGCTGCACAATTTGCAGGGCAGTACAGTGAACCCTCGTTTATCACGGTTAATCCGTTCCAGACTCTACCATGATAAATGAATTTTCGCGAAGTAGGATTCTTTATTTATACATCGAATATTTTCGCAGTTAGTGTATAGAAAACCTGTTTACGACCTTCTAAATACGTTTTTTAACATTATTGGAGCCCTCTACACATGAAATAACACCCTTTAGTCACCATTACACTCGTATTACCCAATATATTAGACAAAAAAAGAGCAAATAAGACATATTAGACGTTACAAATATCATATTATTACTAGGCTCACCTGCCTTTTAAGGCGACCGACTGTTATCCTCAATTTGTATGCGCTCCATGTGTACATCAGGTATGTAAGTGTAGGGAATGAGAACATCAAAGTGCCCATTCATAACATCTCCCGAAAACCTACATTTTTTTTATCCCCTCGAGTGCCTGTCCAAAGTCGTACAATGTCAGCCTGAATCTGTACCGCTAAAGACGGAGTTTCATGCACTAAATAAGCTATAGATGAGAATAAGCAAGCACCATCTCCCCTGATATTTACTACACGGTGAGGCATTTGTACTCCATCGACATTATTTCCAGAGACATAATTTTGTCTATTTTTCCAGCGCATCGCGCATAAAAGCAAGGGAACAATGGGAGCACCAGAACTCTGCTCACATCGCGTCGCTTCGTACCGCATGCCGCAAGTAGTAAGTCTGTGATAAGCGGAATATCGCTACGCTTTGCACTCACGGGACAGAAGGACAATCACGACCGCTTTTATATAGTAGATTATTATACTGTACATTTAATTACACACACACACGGTTCTTACGCACAACCACTAACCTATGAGGGCACGACCTCAGTAGGAGAGTCTTCAGGTGGTGCAGTATCTTCAGCAGGTGCATCGTTGTCGTCTTCCGCTGAAGGAGTACTAGGAGTAGGCAGTGGGTGCACGGCTGAAGAACATCTTGATAGGCAGTTGCTGGCGCTGTCTTTTCATATGCGTGAGGAGGCTTTTGTAGGGTATTGCCATCTTTGATCATATCCAAGAGTTTCACCTTCTCCTGGTAGTAAGCATCTTCCTCCGGCGCTTAGTTTTATTGTCAGAAGGCTTAGAAAAAGCAGCACGTTTAGGAGCCATCGTGGGGCTTAGATAAAAGTTCTCAGAAAGCACATGCGTAGTGACGTAAGCGTGTATGAGAAAAAATCGCGATAGAGTGGAGCCGCGAAAGTCGAAGCGTGATATAGCGAGTGATCACTGTATTTTGAAACGTCCTTAGCCAATGCCGTACTTTTTCCCACAAGTCGAAAGCCTGTGCTTGTGTTGACCGCTGTGTGTCAAAATACCAGTTCTTCACCTTAGCCACCTGCTGGTCTGGGGATGCCCCATATTTACTTGAGGCCTTAGCCTCACTGTGAAGAACAGCTCTCTCATTCAAGAGAACATAATAAGCCCCTTTTGCTTTCCCCCTAGGGACTAGCTCAATCCTGTGAGACCCTCCCATACACTCCCCGTGTTTCTTAGTTTGCCTGGTTATGTGTTTTCGAAGTGGAGTCTGTACCTGGTCTTTCCAAACCACCCACTCGGAAATGCGGCCACAGTACTTTCCCACCTGGTTATTTTTCAGGTCCTGTCCCCTTCTCTTCTGAGACCTTCTCATTCTACCAACCACGCCACTGTCACAAGAATGGACAGGAGACATAAAAAAGGTTTGGGACAGCCACCTGTGTATTATGCCCTGGCTGCAAAAGGGTTAATTGTTTGGAGGAGTTGTGTCTGGTTCAATGTCCGTGTCCATGATGACATGTGGCAAAGATGGTGGCTTTAAAGGTTTAGGCAGGAAATGACGACACCATGGCTGCCGGAAAACGGAATTGACATCATCATGGGCACCAGAACCCTGTGGAATTTCCCATGAAAGGTCTGCAAAAGATTGAGAGAAAAAGTCGGTGCACCTCACCACCCCCTGGTCAGACATGCAATTGTCAGTATTCAAGCCCTTTAGCTACCTCCCATGCACCACGTGTGTAAAAAAAAAATATATATATATAATTAATTATTTTAAAAAAAGTTTATTACATTTAGGTAATTTTAATTTCAACTTTGTGTTTTATTAAGCATTAAGCAAAAATGCATGTTGATACTTTTTGTTGGTGGTTGTCATTTAAAAGATGTTTTTTTTTTTTTTTTTTTTTTTTAAGAAATCGGCCTGAAGGTAAAGTTTTGGAAACCGTGGGGGTGTTTGAAGCTCCAAAGCAACAAGGAAAATATGAAACCGGCCAGGTAAGATTTCAGGTTTTAATGCTTCAACAGAAAAAGGCCTTTTCTATGTAATCCCCAGAAGGAAGCGTTGAAACATGAATTTTGTTATACTGTATGTATATAAGTGAAACCTATTTACTGTGATTTCATTTTTCTTATTGTGGTAATGCAGGTATACATGTTTCTGTAGCCATCACATTGCTAATGGATTAATAGCAAAGAAGTAGTTCAAAATAAGGATCATCAGTTCCAAAATCTTAGAATAACTTATTTTAGGAGAAAATTAACTAATTTGGAGTTTTTAATTCATTTTTTTCCATTGATGCACACCTTAAACAGTCTAAGGATAGCAGACATGTTAAAAAATCCTTACAAGTTAACTTCAAGATTAACAGATTAAGTGCTTTGAAATTTTGAGAAATTAGATGAAAGGTTTTGCTTCATATAAAAGCTGAAGACCATTTCCAGTTATGTCCTATAGGAGCATTTTTTGAATGTTTTTAGTAAAATGTTGCTGCTGAATGTTCAGACCAAAAATGTGACAAATCTAAGACAATTCATTAATTATAATTAAGAAATTTGAAATCACGTGCTTATTGTAATTGATGATCATGGACTGATGTATATAATCAGGATTTTTTAAATTTAATTTTCACAGGTTTAGAAATTAGGGAAAACCATTTCAAGCATCAACCTCGTTTTGCTTAGTCAGTGGTTAAGCTGTCCCAATATCACATTCAGACATATTTTTTTTCTCAGGGTCTATGTTTTAACTGCTTGGCGTAGTGCTTTATTTCAGATTTCCACCACCCTTTCTGTGAAGAGGCTTCCATCTTTAATGTGCTTCTGCTTAATTGCTGTGAGTGTCCTTGAGTGGGAGAGCAAGAGTTTAACTAAAAAGATTTGGCAGTGTCCGGTTTATCAGTGCTTTTTTAGTATTTTGAAGACCTGGGGCCTCATGTATAATGCTGTGTTTAGAATTCACACTAACACGTGATGTATGGACAAAACTGGAGATGTGCCTATGCACAAAAATCCTGATGCATAAAACTGTGCATACACCAGGTTGCACACACTTCCCCTTTATAGATCCCAATGAACGTGAAATTTAATGCTCATGCACACGCCTACAGCCTGAAATTAATATAAATAGCCCCTTCCATTCAGTGTTTCTATTAAAAAAAAAAAAAAAAAGACTGGCAAAAGCATATGGAAAAAAGAAGAATTTCAGCAAAGGAAAAGCATACTATTTGTTGGCTCAAGCAGTAGTGTAAGCAACAAAAGGAAATTGATAGAGTAATACAGATTGGGGCAGGCACTCGAAAATAGAAGTTCAAAAAGTCACACAGTGCCCAAATTAGAAAGAATTGGGCAGACATCAAAGTGGACGTGAAAAAGCGAGTCACAGCCCACTGTCTATTTATTCTGTTTTAGACAATACTAGCTGAAATACCTAGTGTTGCCCAGGAGGACATTTTTTTTTAATTATTTGGGAAAAATATAATTAAAAAAAAAAAAAAAAAAACTTTAAAAATAACAAACAATGAAGACTCACTAATGCGCTTGTCTTTCGGTCTTGTATGTATGTTATCATCCAGTTGATGCTTGGAACCGGCCAACTCTATTTAATTTCCAAAGCAACAGGGGGGCGGTGGTGCTCAAACATAAAGAATGCTGGCAGTCACCTCCAGTTTGCCCTCTGATGGTCGTTCCAAGTGTCAACTGGATGATAACATGCATACAAGATTGCAAGATTCCCATACCCCCCCAGCCTACCCAGAAGGAGGTGGGTTAGGGTTGATTTCACCCTACAGTATTTTTAGTCATCCAATGAGAAACAATGTGTACTAAGTTTCATGATAATTGCTCCAGCCATTCGGAAGTGATGCTGGAACATACATACGCACACACATACATTGACTGCATCTGATTACCTGTTTTTTACATTCTGCTAATTACATTGAAACAAAGTTGTAATGCTGTCCGGTTTGACTGATCATTTGATGGGTCAGTGTCAGCTTCATCATACTGCATCTCTTCAGGTATGGGCAAACCACAAATGTGTGCCACATTATGCAGCACACTACATGCTTGCACAATACGACACGGACTATAGAGCAGCACATTAATAGAGTGATAATGTTGTCTATTTACATAAACAAATTCTTTTTCTGAAGGTGCCTTTCTAGTGTAGCGTTGACACTAAGCACCACAACAGATAGATTCACTCCTCTTTACATGGCTTTTTGAGTTGGCTCGCTATCCATAAAAGGACTACTTGCCTTTTGCCACACCAGTTGGATAAAGCACCTGTGACTGTGTGGAGCTCCTGTTTTTATAGGTTGTTCTGCTATAGATGATGTAATGCCAGCTCATACTTTTGGTGATTCATCCCTGGCTGATGTAATTTATCCAGCACCATACAGTTGACCGCTCCAATTACATTTGGAAAACTGGATGTTGCTGTGAGTTGCACTATGATGTTTGCCAGTTCAACCACAGTGTAAGGAAATCTTATATATTTGGATGACAAATGGATAATGACATCATATACAGCTGGCATGGCTCGACTTTGTAATGATTGTGAAATACCCCGTCATCAGCAAATTCATGTTGAAAAGCCCATGTGCCTTATAACCCGAGAGTAGACAGAACTTGCAAAGGAGCATGTAGACCACAATTCCTCAAAGTCTGCCTTTGTAAAGCCAGTCCCAGTTCAGCACACAGATGCAAGAGGTGCATTCTACTTTTATTTCTACTAATGATATCCTGCTAATCG
The DNA here is from genome assembly GCA_026402145.1 of Polypterus bichir lapradei. Taxonomy (NCBI): domain Eukaryota; kingdom Metazoa; phylum Chordata; class Cladistia; order Polypteriformes; family Polypteridae; genus Polypterus; species Polypterus bichir. Next base: position 69,090,513 of record JANRMT010062814.1, read on the forward strand.
ATGGGTTTGCATTGGAATTGTGCAGATTATCAGTGATATCGATGTGAATCCTCAGTGCAGAACTTATTTAAAGACTTTTTGAAAGTTTAAATTCACAGTCTCATATATTTTACTTTTGTTTGAGCAGGGAACTTCATTTTATACAAATCTAACAAGCCAAACTGGTTTGTTTGGTAGAGTCTAGTGGGCCGCTAAGAAATAGCATTCTCCAAGGTTCCTAAAAGGCTTTACTCCTGCACAGAACAATCTATGGTCTCGCCTTCTCTCACCCATAGCATAAATTGTGTTGTTCTCCCACTCTTGGATGAAACACAAAACTGCTGCTGTTTTGCTGCAGGATATACACACACAATGTAATTAAAGATTACCAGCAATTTTTTGGAAATGTCCTAAACAATAAACCAGTTAATTAAGGTACTGCATTGCTCAAAGTATAATAGCATCAATGTAACACAGGGTGCTTCAAAGAATTAAAAATTTTCTATGGAAGTAGGCTTCTTACTGGATCATCCCTGGCCTATATCCATTCAGGCTATCATTATAGTGTATATTGTTTTCACACAAGTAGTCATCAAGTTAATTTCTTCACATAGTTTCTGTTATTTTTATATTGGACAGAGAAGTTTACTTGTTAGTAATTACCAGAATCAAATTTGTAACTTTTTAAACTTGGCGCTACGTTTTCAATTTTCTCCTATCTGGGTGAATGCTGGAATATAATTGCTGACAGTTTAGAAATAACCCCTTTCTTTACTTTTAACAATTAAAATTCAGGTCCAGTGTTTTATTAAGTTTTCAATATACTTAATGCTTAGGGCATTTCTAATGTTTGTGTTTTACAATATACAGCATATAGATCATGATTGCTTTCACTTGTATCTGAAACATTTAATTTTGTTCATTTTGTATTTAATCCCCAATTACAAAAATTGTAATGTGTGTGTGCATTTAATTTTTTGTATAATTTTTAGTACAGTACACCCCCAGAATTTGTGGGGGTTATGTTCCTAGAGCACCTGCGAATTGTGAAAAACCATGAATTTTGAATGTGTTTAAAATAATGCCTATTTTTATAGTTTAAACCCTAAAAATACCCCCAAAATACTTTCATTTAATTTCAAACTCCGCTTAATATATTACCTAAAAAAAAAGTAAAGATAAACCCGTATACTGTACTGCTATGTCTCCCACAGTGCTAGAATGTAAAATACTGATGTTAACGCTATATGTACTGTAATTCATGCAAGCACGTTTTCATTGCCAGAAGCCTTAGAAGGTGCAGAGCGTTTCGGCTGCATCTTGGGACTTCAACCCTTAAACTGCCACACACTTGGACGTTCATGCATCCCTGGATGCCAAATACTTTTTTGCTGCACTTTAAGTAAACGTCACAATTCACAAGGAAAAACTGAAATTTTAATGGAACACTTTTTTTTTTTCATACAAAGAGCATCACAATTACTACAACACTGATCATTTTACACACTGCTAATTAACTGTAAAAACTATTTTTAAAAACTACTGGAACAATATGTACAAGGTGAAACTGACTCCATGGATGAAATTCAGTAAATCAACGAGCCAACTGTGCTTGAACTGGCTGCACTGAAGCACACAGAGGTAAGCACTGACACTCAATTTCAGGGACAGTGAGGTTGCAGTCCTGCAGGGTGTCAGGCTTGGGTCACAGAATTGCACAGAAACACAAGAGATTGTAGAGACAGGAACTTTATTCAAACGCTTCAAACAAACATGTCTCTTTCAGAAGTAAAACAAGCTCAGTATGCAGTTAGTTCTTGATTAAAGAATAGACAAACATCATAGGGGAGCACAACGGGAGCGGGACCCCCAACAGGAGCAGAGGATGTCTGGGGGAGTGGAGAGAAACAAAACAATCAGCTAAAAAGGACAGGGCTTTTAAGTGTGCATAGCGTCACGCAAGAAGCATATCGCGCGACAGAGCAGTAAGTAAAGCAATGTGAAAGTAGTCTATCAGTGTTTTTTGAGGAGCGTCCGTGTCTTCTAGGGGCACATTCAGCCCCCCTGCTCAGAAGGGGCTGGCAGTTGTCATGAGCTGGCTACTTGCAACTGGCACTGGGAAACGACTATAGCCAGTTGTAGCGATTTAAGGGTTAAGAGGAATAAAATGGAAAACACAAGAACACTCAGCTGGAGATGCATCACAGTCAGTCAACAGCAAGGAGAAATGAATAACGCTGTTAAGATTCACACTGTCGAGAAGACGGTGATTTATTTTTTTTTTATGGTGAAGATTCCAGGGACACACCCAGCCTTGGCCCGACCCTCACGCACTCACACACAGAGACAAAAACAAAGCAAACCGGTAATCAAACAGCAAATAAAGAATATAATGAAAATAAATGAAATAAATGAAAACAACAATACCACCCCTGTTCCCCTTATGGTGATTACACATTAAATACAACAAAGCACAAACAAAACACACACAGTAAATCATGAAAACGTTCATGAAAAACGGCAACGGATGAACTGTAATGATGAAAATAGATAGTTCAGAGATGCGCACATTGAATGGGAATGTAAAGATAGTCCTACTGCTAGTTCCTGAAATGGTGAAGGTGGGTTCAGGAGCGCTCCTTTCTTTGCAGGATGGACATGAATCCACTTACAGTCCTCATGTACACAGGCAGACGGCACACAATCCAGACGCCAACCACGAAACGATCCAGGACAAAACGAATAAGTACAGGTAACCCAACAGAAGGCAGACAGGAACTTGAAACACAAATTACAGAAACTTTTTTTTTGGCTTTTGGTCACCGGCCCTCTCTTTAAAAGCCGCGCTGACATCCTTTGACCCCAACAACCCCAGCACTCTCAGCAGAAGACCAATCTGAGCCACCGCAGGGACTGCTGGGAGTTGCAGATCCAAATTCTATTGGCTACTTTCACCATCCCAAGCCGCATTTTCCTCTACAGTTGCTTCCTGTTCTCTCTACAGTACAGTACTGCCACGAAAAAAAACAAAAATTGCGGAGGATATTTGTGGTTTCCGCAAACAATTATTAGATAGGTTCTAAGGAAAAATCCGCGAATGATTGAGGCCACGAACTCTGAACCACGACTTCACGGGGGTCTACTGTATAAGTAAGACCCCCCTTTCCAACTCTGTTATGGCAGGTTTAATGAGATTCTTCAGTTTATGCAAGATAAGGTGACATACTAACAGTTTAGCATAAGTTATCATAATAGATTATTCATTAAAGCACAGCTGTTAAAAGGATTTGGGATTATTGTGAAACCAAGACTGTTTGATAAATAAGCAAAAATGTCAACCAATAAGGCCGAGTATGGGACATTTCCAAAACATGAGACTGGGTGGAGTTGGTGCCTAATGATGTGCCTCACAATTAGGGGTTTGACTTGAATATGTTTAGATCGTCTAAGTAAAGAAATACTGTAGCACTATATACAGTTTTCCATTAAGTTAGACAATCATCCTAACAGAGTACATTTAATCAAATGCTGACTTTATCTGAAAGTCCAGTTGAATGGTCTTGTTTCCTACACCACCTCAAATTATTCAGTAGTTTTGAATACAGTGGTATAGTCAATTATGAAACAACATTTCTGTAGTAGTGAGGGAAGTTTAAGAAAGCTGGCTAGGTGTTTTAGAAAATTTCTGACTTGCACAGTGGGTTGTTTCTTTTACTTTCCTATGCAATTCTTTTTTGAGTTTTTTCTTTGGATACCTTAATGTTGTTTGTGATACTTTTGCATTTTTACTTTTTTTTTATTTTTTTTTTTATTTTACTGTTGTGTGATCTTTTTGGTTGTTTTGCCATTTTAATTGTTTGCTTGGTTATTTTGTTTGTATTATTTACTTTACCACGAGTGGTGATGCAGTTTAAAGTATGCCATCTTCCATTTTTTAATGTAGTGAGCTGGAGAATGTTTTGTTTTTATTTTCATTTTTTGTATGTTTCAGGTGTTTCTAATAAGTTGCAAACTATAGCTTTTTATGTCAATCTGTATTATAAAAGCCTGGAATGGCATGTTGACCCTAGTTCTTGTGCTTGTTTTACATGACAGTTTATTTACTTTTTTTTAAGCTGTTTCTACACAGTGTGTTTGGATACAGAGGAATAGTTTTATTCCCCTGGCAGGCCAGGTTGTATGACAGGGATGTTACACCTCCTCCCTCTGAAAGGTATGGTTTTATTTATTTTTTTCTTGACACTTTTAAAGATATATAAGTACGCATTTAAATGTATCAAGCAGTTGCAAAATTGTTTAAGAAGTTACATGCTGATTTAGATTTCATTGTCAGTAATTTCATATAATATTTTTAATTTTCACTAACTTTAGTGCTCCTACTTCACCACATCGTTCACTTTACGGAGTAGAGAATAGAATGTAAATGTACCAGGTGTTTATATTGTGCCATTTTACCATTAATTTGTATTTGGATAAGTGGTACTTCTACAGGCAGCATCAGAGGTGCTTAATAGATGAGTTTCATCATTCATGTGTTATTAATGAATGGTCTTCCTTGAATGTCTAGAACACTTCCTAAATGTACAAAGAAAGTGTTTGACAGTATTATTATAAGCAAATTACATGTCACACATGCAAATGGTATGTGTATTTTCATATTTCTACAGCTGGAGCACTGATAGACAGCATAATTTGTGCAGGGTAGCACAGTGAGCCAATGGTAAGAACTGAAGCAGGAGATTTTTTTTTTTTTTTTTTTTACAGTGCAACATTTTACTCAATATGCCACAGACACTTTAATGAAAATTGCACAGTAATGGTATATAGGATATTCACTAGATTATCGTGGAAGAGCACAAAAATGTGTGGTAGATTCCCTATTCTTACACATATATCATAGGTAGTTGATTTTCATTCACTGTTACTGTGGGTAAGCTGTCCATATAAAAAGAAAGAAAATGGCCACCCAGGTACCAATAGTCGGAGAAGAAGTTCTGAATAATTTGTTGGCAATTGTGTCTCTTTTCTTGAGTCAACACTATTACTCAAAGATTTTTCAGATTTATGTTGGTACTCCTTCACATACCAAGGTGGTGGTGGTTGTTGTTATGTTTATTATGAAGACAATGTATATAAAAAAACTTCCATACACATTTTATAACCATCTATCCAAATCATCATCCCATGTTGAAGGTTCCTGTAGGCTACCCACACTTCATTAAGCACAAGGCAAGAACAAACCTTAGATGGGTATCAGCTCCAACATATGGTCAAGAAGAGTCAATTTTGAGTTAGTAGTTAGCCTAATACCGATATCTCTAAGATGCGGAGAGAAAAGTAGAGTGATGAGAGGAAATTCTGAGCAAACTTGAGAATAACATGAAAATCTACATCTAATCTAAGGTAGCTATATAAGTTTTAAGAAAGTAAAGTGATACAATGCATTGCTTTAAATGTGGTTCGTTCATTGTAAAAATAGCTTAATTATGATGAAATTAATTAAGTTAAAGGGAACTGTTTGCTTACCTGCCTTGTAAATAATATGTCCCTGACAGTTTGGCATTGCAAGTTTAAGAATTTTTAACTTTACCCCTCAAAAAACTTTCTTCCTTTATTATTTTTTAATGTGCAGGATAAGTCTTGATTCACAGTCTATATTTGGTAAACTGTATACAATGCAATTTTGAAAACAGGCAATTATTTTTAGTGTATTTTGTTTGATTTCTGTATTCTAAGCAAACATTACAGTAAATTTATTTTTTCCTTTGCTCTACCTCAAGTAAACCAGATAGTACTGGAGCTCATGGCTCAAAGGAGGTCACAGGTAAAACACACACTTACTATCAAGTCCTAATTGATACAAGAGATTGCCCACATATAGTAAGTAACTTTGTGGTATAACTTATTTTTTATAAAAGAGATTATTTATTCTAGTTTAAAAACAGAGTTTCCTTTATTTCTATCAATGTTTTTTAGTCCCAGAGATCTCAGACTGAAGCCGTGACATTTTTAGCTAACCATGATGACAGCAGGGCTCTCTATGCAATTCCAGGTATTTCTCTTACAAAGGCTGCCGGACATTTTTAATTTGCATGCTCTTTCATTATACATTTTTATTGTATTTGGTTTTTTTTATTTAGTTTTATTTCTTCATTATAATATTGTACTTATAATTTTAGACTGTTCTCATTTAGGTACCATTATTATTCTGTTTATGCTTTTTCCACCTATAGGCTTAGACTATGTAAGCCACGAGGACATCCTGCCTTACAACTCAACTGATCAGATTCCCATCCAGCATGAACTGTTTGAGCGCTTCCTTCTGTATGACCACTCAAAAGGTATATTGTATTTATGAAAATTCCTATTAATAATGATAATAATAATTGGCACTGTCTAAGTGACTTAAAAGTTAAGTAACATTCATATAAGGAAATGGATACAGAGTTCAAGGTTACTGCCTTTAATTCCTGTGGGCTTACCTTGCTCAAACCAAATTAAAAATATGTTAGTGTTTACATTCTATGATTTGTGCAGGACAGTCTGACATGAATGGCCTTACTTCTACCAGTATCAACTGTATGACTGCTTTCTTGACACAATATGGCTCGCATTTTTGCAACAGCACTTTAGCTATTCTGGTGCTTTTTGTATTATGGATAACTTGTGTGTATAGTAATGTGCCCAGAAAAAAAATGCTAATGAAAACCATTATGTGCATTTATAATTTTATATCAGATTTTTGGCAATTTTTTGCAGCCCCTCCATTTGTAGCAAGAGACACACTGCGTGCTTGGCAAGAAAAAAATCATCCCTGGCTGGAGTTGTCTGATGTGCACAGAGAGACAACAGAGAGCATTCGTGTCACAGTAATTCCATTCTACATGGGTATGCGGGTAAGTCTGCTCCTAAAGTCTTCCTACTGTACTTAGTAATACAGCAGAAGCAAACTATGCATATAATGTAGGCGAACCCAGGAAAATTACAAAAATTTATCTGCTGAGCCTAAAAAAAAAAATCTCCATCATAAAACCATGTTTAGCATTCTGTTTCTTCTTTCTACTGTGAATAAACAGTGAAAAAGTACATTCTGAGTCTGCATTTCAATGAACTGTAGTTAAATGGATTACAGTATTTCCTTAAATTATCCAACGGTTATATTTGCTTTGCTACATTAAAAATACATTGTATGTAGTATGTCTTATAACCTATATAGGTAACTAAGCTGTTTTAAGATTTTTCATTATACAAGTACAGCGACTCAGAACTTGAGTCCATAGTTAGTATAAAGTTTTGATGTTGGTCATGCAGTGCTTTTTGTTCTAATATGATTGAGATATTTAATATTTTAAGAGTCATGTTAACAGTTTATATTCATTGATCTATCTAGTTAATTTTGTTATAAAAATTTAATGTTCAAATTTTGTTTGTGTTTTTTTTTTTCCTCTTTACAGGAAGCCCAAAATTCACCTGTTTATTGGGTAAGTTTTAACTCTCAAAATTTATTATGAAATGTTTTTTGTGCTATATAATCTTTATAGAAGTGCAAATGTCATCTGTATTATATCCCCTGGTTCTTTCAACCAGTATTAGTTGAGCATCATATTGTTTTGTGATGTAGGGGAAAAAGTGTTTATGAAGAAAGGGTTAAATTCTTCTAGAAATCTACAAATTACTATGTTTTGTTATTTGATCAGTTTATGGTGGAGACATGATGTTTTCATTTATGATAGAAATTTGATTCTGGTCTTCATATTTTCAGAAATGTTTACTTGGCATGTATTTGTTTTTCTTGAGGTAGTTTCCTCTGGTGAGAATTTCTTTTAATGGATTAATTAAGTCATATGAAACAAAGACCTTGCCTTTGCAATAGTGTGTATGTATATGTTTGTGTATGTAGTCATCCATTATGGTAAATCAGACAATGACATTGTATGCACTGAGCAGTGATTTTTGATTCACAAAATGTATTTTAATGATGTAATACAGTCTAATCTAGGAATAATATAAATTAATATTATGTAGTCATTTAAATTCAAGTGAAATGGGCTTTTGATTTTTTTTTTTGTTGTTTTTCATGGCAATAGTGGCGATACTGTATCCGGCTGGAAAATCTTGGCAATGAAGTGGTACAGCTAAGAGAACGGCATTGGAGGATATTCAGCTTATCTGGTACTCTTGAAACAGTGAGGGGACGTGGAGTTGTTGGAAGGGTGAGTATCATAGTTTTTAAAACGGGACTCGGCCGATTTTCAAATTTACAAAGCATATATGCATTTTTTTATTTTGTTGTTGTTAAACATACAGAATAGAATGGTAATACATCAATTTTTAATTTTTTAGCCTGTTTAGTTTCCTTTGGCGACACAGTGTGTGTATGACTATTGATAGTTTTTAAACCAGTTCATTATGATTGTTGTCCTTTTCATTTAGGAGTTTTTCAATCTTGTATCTGAAATAGTTGAGTGTAAGAATTAAAAGGGGGTTAGTTTTTAAATATATATATATATAATTATTCAGTCTGTGCCTTTCTTTTCTCACTTCAGGAGCCAGTGCTGTCCAAAGAACAGCCAGCATTTCAGTACAGTAGTCATGTTTCTCTGCAAGCACCCAGTGGCCACATGTGGTGAGAACCTGCTTGTTTTATACTTTATATACTCTTAGAATTTCACCTTGAATTGCCAACCTCCGACCTCCAATTTGCTTGTAGCTGCGAGTAGAATGTGAGTTGTGGTGTGGGTCTGATCCATGTTGTTAACATAGTTGGATGTCTGGAGCACCTTTCCAAGGTACCACTTTTGAATATTATAAATAACCACTTTTTATGGGTAAGATTTGAACAAAGTGTTAAGAGTGGTTGAGATATTTGTGGCAGATGAATTATGTATTGGTCCTGGTTTAATTTTTAATTGTACCAACAATAATTAAACAAAATAAAAAGTTACGTGAAACATTTATAGTAAATTTGTTTGCATATTGTATGTCCAGTTGGTGTTAAATGTCATTTATTAAGTTATTATTCCTTTAGTAATTTAACACAATATACAGCCCAAATTAAAATTAAGTCAAGAATAACCCCCCATATTTTTAGAACATGATTGGATACTGTTAAAAATAATACAGTGGTGTGCATCTATTCAAAAATTGTTTTGGTAAAGTTTAGAGTAAAGAGATGAAAGAGACCTTCCATTAGGAGATGTAGACAGCAAATCTGAACAGGTCCGGTGAGAAAGTGGTAGAGATTTAAAAAAAAAAAAAAATACTGCATGCATTGAATGCAGATCAAAACTTTTAAGTCACAATAAAACAAAGACAAGGGAATATGGCTGGACCTAAATCCAAACAGTGCATATGTATCAAAGATATCACACAGATTTTTTTGGTTATAAAGTTTAGTCCTTGAGATGCAATTGCATGAGAGAGTAAGCCATAGTTCTTAAAGCTCTGGACAGCAGTTGTTCCATTTACAACTAGCTGTAAGACATTTCTCAACACGCCGTCATATAAAATCATCACAGCCAAGCTCATTTTTAGATGTTTCTTAAATGTTTGAAAGTGAAAGATGTCTTAACAGTTACATTTACTATGACAATTTTATTTTAATTGAAGTTATGATTGTGGAAGTGGGGCCCAGCCATTTGCCAACTGGGCAGAGGATTTTGGATCAAATTCAGGTCTGGAATGGACTTGTCTACTTTGCTCTTTTCAAAAATGATGACTAAGGAATGTTATGGTTTCAGATAAATATTGAAATTAGTATATGAAGCTTAGACCAGCAAGGTAGACTTGGATTGAATCTTGCTGTTAATTTTGGAATTGGATTTCTTTCCCAACCCCGATCCTCTGCTAATACTTGGATCATGTTAGCATTTTGTTTTGAATATTAATTAAATATAAACTACAATGTTGTGCCACAAAACTTCCATTCCAGACATATTTCTATAGGATTGTCATCTGTTACATTTTAAATAAATTGACCATGTCAGCTGTTCTTTGGCATTCGAAGAGGCTGCTTAAACAACATTTTTATTTCATGGGATATTAAACAAAATTAACTTGAGTTTTTAGAAAGTGATTTATATATGTGTGTGTATACATTGATTTAAACTATATTGGTACTTCATTTTACATTGCTTCCCTGAATTAGCACTGAAATTTTACAATTTGATCTCTTATTTGCATGCTTCGCTTATCAATTACATTCTGAAAAAGTTACTATACAGTAGGTAAGGTAAACTTTATAGATGCTAAGTAGCATTGCAGAGTTCAAAAGTCACTGGTTGGAAAAAATGTGAAACTTTAAAAAACTGTAGACCTCTGTATTTTAGTAGCAAAGGCAATTTGGCATAGCCTTGACATAAGCAATAAAAATTCATAGAAAAGATAACTTGTTAAATAAAAAAACTAATTACAGTAAGACCCTGCTTAACACTGGTCCATTTAATGCTGTTTCAGTATTACGCTTTTTTTTTTGTTTGTTTTTTTTCTAATTCTAATTTTTCATTGATTCACTTTGTAGTCACATAAAAGCAAAGTTTTCAGCAAAAATGTTGGTTTTTGCCACAATCCCACGACTTGATTAGATACGCTCATGTAGTCTCGCAGCACATTTGATATCAGTTCAGTACAGTACATTACGTATGCCTGCTGCATCACTGTTTATTTATGAGTGGTCATTAACGTTCTTGTGTAAGGATATAAACATAACATTTTATTTTACTGTAATAAATAACAACTATCCCTTTTTAGTTTTAAAATGAGTGGTTGCAAAGAAAAAGAAAGTAAAGTCACAAGAAAAAGCATTTTGCTGGAAACTAAAATGCAGGTGCTCAGATGATTTAGATGCAGGTGAACGCCAAATTGATATCGGCGCTGCATTAATTTTATCAACTTCAACCATATGGACAAATTTATAAAGTAAAGAAAAAATAGTATCATCAGCAACTAAAACCACGATGACTTCTGCAACAAAAATTACCCATTCCAGAAGCAATGTGATTGAGGAAATGGAAAAAATGACTTTCCATCTGGATTGACGATGAAGTCGAATTCAATATGCCATTAAGTAAAGCAATCATAATGGAACAAGCAAAATCAATTTTTAACCACATTCAGAATGAAAAAGGTGACACCAGTGAAAATTTTTCATAGCTAGTCAAGGGTGGTTCCATTGATTTAAAACCAGAAACAATCTTTATAACATACAGATTACTGGAGAAAAGGCAAGTGGAGATACAGAAGCAACTGCTGCATTTCCAGCGACATTAAGAGCCATCCTTTGAATGACGAAATTATCCTGCTGAATTAGTTTTCAACGTTGATGAAACTGGCCTTTTTTGGAAGAGAATGCCAAAATGTAAATTTTTTTTATCCTGCGAAAAAAAGCGAGCACCAGGATTTAAAGCTGCAAAAGATTCTTTAACACTTCTCCTTTTTTCTAAAAAAAAAAAGTTTAGCCAGTATTACAGAAATCATGGATCAGTTTTTACAAAACGATCCAAATTTTGCTTGAAGTTCAAAGGCAAGACGAAGTGTCATTAATGCGATGTCTTGCTACTGACAATTGCTTGCTGAACAACAGAGAAAAAGGCAAATGACATTAGATGACTTCTTCACAAAAAAACAAAGTGTCAAATGAGGAAGAACCTTCCTCATCATAAACATAAATTTTGTATTTAGTTGAATATTTTTGATTTCCATGAATGATTTATGAATAAAAATCGGTATCAGCAATAGAAAATGTCAATAATTAATGTAATAAAGTATTTAATTAAACATGTTACAAAATAAAACAAAAAAAAACAAAACTTTTTTTATTCTCTGTACTGTTTCACCTATCCCCAATATTTACGTGTTAAGATGACCTCGTTTTAACGCTGTTTCGTTTAGCACTAGGATTTCTTGGAACGCATCCCCTGTGTTAAGCGGGGTCTTACTGTACTTAAGAAGTACCTGTAAATTGTTCTAAGCCAATAGTTTGTTTTTGTTGTTTTTTCACATTATTTTTTTGATATTTGGTATCCTTTTGTCTAAGTTGCATATAGAAAGAAGATTGGAAAATTAAAAATAAACTAGCCACTAAAAAGTACTAATTGTAGGACATTTTTAGGTTAATGCTTAATTAGCACTTTTGCATTTTTGGGATGCTTTTCTGTATTGTAACTTAAACAAATGATTTCAGTGTCATTCAAAGCTGTGGAAGTGTACTCCCCAAAATACGGTCCTGTGGATATGTAATGTAGCCTTAAACAGTATTATGGTAAAAAGCGCATTTTGTATGATTATGTTGTTTGTTAATGATATACTTTGTTACAGTATCAACTTTAACTCATATATAAACAGTTTGACTAGTAACAGCTTGTGTTGCAAATACATTACAAACGTGTACCTGTATTTTGAGCAAACTGAGCAAAACGAAGTGCAGTTTAATCCGTTTCAAAAGAATGGAGTGAAAAGAGAAGTGCATCGTGAACATTTCATAAGATTTGTTTGTTTTTATTATTTGTTACCATATATCGGCTCCTCACAATTATTCGTAAACTTCGTGAATTAATACTCATATTGTCCACCAGTGTGCAGAAAGCCAGTGATTAGGTAGTTAAGAGTTGTAGTAAATGTTTAGTTTGATTGCAGCCCAATACAAATTATTGTGCCTATAAGCAACGTGAATTCTTTTTGTATGCAGTTTATATAATCACAACCAGTCAATCCCTTTTTATTTTATATAGAAACCATAAAGAGCATGTACCATCATGATGCACTTAGTGGAGTAACAAGATTGCAATTTTCAAACTAATCAGTAAAATAGAACAGATAACATTAAATGCAAATACAATCAAAAAATACATCACAAGCATCAGGCGTATCAAGAGAGACTGGGAAGCATATTTAATACATTAGCCATGTAGCTCAATCTAAAAAAGAAGCTATTGGTATGTAAAATAGACAAATATTCTTTTGACAGCTTTTCTTACGGTGCCTATTGTGTGTCTCTCTCACTCCCACAGGGGTTCATATCGCTTTGAGAGAGCCAACAGTACCTTCTTTGATGTCCGCATCCCTCCATTCTCGCTTGAAAGCAAGAAAGATGATTCTCCTAATGGCTTCCTACCGGGGCCTTTTGCGTCCTTAGTTTGAGCCTAGCCTGGCAGTACACAAAAAGCCATTATCAAGAAAGATTTGGTGCTCAAACTGACACATTGAAGTTGTTGGGTAAGGCGTTGTTACAGAACACAAAGTCTGGATCATACATAAATTCCACTGTATTTGACAGGATCGAAGGTTTGGAGAGCTCCCTCTGTTGCTGAACTTATGGAGAGTTCATTTGTCGTAGCACCTCTTACAGTGATCCATTATTAGGCATTTTACAAAACAAGTAACAACACAACACAAAACAGCAGGTAGAGCACAAGGTAACCTCATAAGGGCTTCACAATAGCAAAAGTTCTTACAGCAGCAGAATTATAAATGTGGTCAGAGACAGCACTACATCAAAACCTTTTGATAGAATAAAGACCTAAATCAATAACAAGAAGCCCAGCTGCAAGAAATCAAAATTTAATATTACAAAAGAAGAAGTTATCCCTGTTTTCCTTCCTGTTTTTATTTTCTGCCAAATGCTTAAAAGGAAAGTTTAAAAAAATCCAAATTATTAGAAACCAAAGGTCATTGGAATAGACACTAAATTATAGAATATCCTGCAAAAGAGGAATCACAATTATTAAACATTGGTGGCAGAATGCCTGCTCAAGAAAATATCTATTTCCTTTTCTTCTTTAAAGCAAGTATTATGGAGACTACCCCCAGTCCAAATAAAATATATTCTTCTCCTGTTTGTAACATCCCCTAAGTTGTACATTTTTTTTTTCAAATCCAGCTATCATAAAAACAGTAATAAATGCAACAAACATATTATAGAAGGTCTAGACAGCATCTTAATCCCTGGTTTTCCAATACATAACAAAGCACACTTGATTTCAAAATCGCTTACCTCTTGTTTAATTTTTTGGGTTAAAAAAAAAAAGCAGAACTCAGTTCTCTTAAGGAGAATAGTGCAAAGGAACTCCAAACCCATTTACAAAGATACCGTACTTTAAAAGTAATAAAGTGTAAAACACAATCCATTGTAGTCTGAACTTGCAGAAAGCCATTGAAAATGTAATTGTCTAAATCATGGAAGATTACGTTTTCAACATCCACAGCTTCCCATTCTTACCCAGATAATCAGGTGATCATTTTTGAGAAGCCCTGCTGATTCATTTAAAACCTATAATGCTTCTTTGCATTTTGCAAATGGTGATTTTTATTTAAAAAACTTTGGAGGATAATAATTGATTGTTATTCACCTAGCTAGAAAACCCAAGCAGATTACTTAAAAGGGAGGGTTGTAGTTCAGGTGAACTGAAATAGTTTTATCATTTGGTTTGTTTTTAATATTTGTTTTCCTTAAAGTAATATATGTATATCTATATGTATATTTAATGTATTATGTGTAATATATGTGTGAATGTAACATATCCGCTATTTGCTTTTGTAACAAATGTAAAAATTAAGTCGGTCAGTTGTGAATTACTTTAAAAAGAATAAAATTTTATCATTTGGAAAGTGCAGCTGTACACTGTATTTTCTGATTTATATAATGCATTTGCGTTTTTGTTTTTTTTGTTTTTTTTTCTTTTGCAATAATTGTAATACTTTAGTGGAGCCACATATACAATTATATTTTAAATGCTGCAATCCTAAATATGAATGTGGGAAATTTTAATTTGCTTAACTTCTTTATTTGCAAGTTAACTAGTAAATGTTTTAACCCATATTTGTGTTCATTTGCATGTGGTTTTAAACAAATCAGTGCCAAAAATTTAGTCTAAATCTTTGTAGCTTTTGTTAGTGGATTAAAACTTAATCTTTGTTGCACATTCCCTATAAAAAAATTTACATTGTTTAAAATGAAGACATTTTAAATTACAAGTAATAATGATGTGCACAAAAATTAGGTGTGATTATTTGGAGGAAAGTTTAGCATTAAGCTATACATACTTATTGTGTAAAACAGCTTACATACAGGAAGATGCAGATTTTGCTTTCTAGCTTGCCTGGTAACTCAGTGCTCAGCAAACCCCTATGGTTGCTGATTGTTTTTCAAGTCAGCTTTTAAATTAAACCCCCAGCTCATGCCTTTATGGACCTGCTTGTTCTCTATTTCTTTTTACTTCCAGCAGCCAACAGATACTGAGCAGACACAAGCCTAAATGGCAGCATACTGTACACAAAACACCTGTTGATCTTCCATTTTCAACTTTGTGTGTCATTGAAGTTGTTACTTTAAATCACATTTAAAATAAAGTACGAGGCAGTATCTTTTAAAAAGGCACAGAAAAATAATACACACATGTGTATGTTGAGTAATTTCTCAGGATCCCACATTTCACATCTTTGCCTGGAGAGCTTGGTGAGAAACTGGCAGCTTTTGAATCTGTAAACTGTAGCTTATCCAGTTGAGCAACAAAAAAAGCTCCATCAGTGCCTTAAAGAAAGCTGCAGTATAAATTGGAATGCCCCATGCTCAATTCTGCTAATGCTGTCTCAGGAAACATCAGTTGTAAGAGGGAGTGTATTCCTACATAGATATCAAGTACAAAATGTTTTTTGAAAATTCCCTGTAAAAGTTGATAACATAAATATAGTTAAAAGTTTGTACTTTTTTTTTTTTTTGATTTGATATACTTTGTTAATCCCCAATGGGAATTTGTATTTTCATTTGAGCTTTGTGGGTCAGAGTGCAGACACATAAAGACATGTATGAGGGTAATCAAATATAATTAAGCCTGAATCAGAATGTAGAATGTGAAAGCTTTAGAAATGATTTTATCATTTCGCCCTGATATAGACCTCATAACAATTTTATTGCAGAGGTCTACAGAGAGTTTAAGACTTTATGGCTTGTTTTTTGTCTTGACATGTAATGTACAGTAAATTGTGAGATGTTACATACAACAAGATGTTACTAAGGGTCTGAATACTTACATGAATGAGATATTTCAGTTCTTGATTTTTAATAAATTTATACACCTTCCTGAAATTGATTGTAGATTGATGGATAAAATGGCAAATAAATCAATTTAAAATTAATTCTACAACATACTAAAGTGTGCAGAAAGTGAAGTATGACTGCTGATTTTTGTAAGTGGGTAAGGAATAGTTCATGCATGCTTAAATGTATGAATTGCATGTTTATAGCATTTGTGGTTTATGGTGTATGTTCCTTGTTTCTGAGTCAAAATGGATGCTGAATAACCACAAAATCAGGTTAATATCATCATGTATTTTTCTGATGTTTATGTTTAATGAATGCATAATATGTCCAGTAACCTTCAAAAGCTTTTATCTAGAGACAGGGTGTAGAAGATTGTTACAGTAGTACATACCTTGAAGTCCCAAGGTCTGGGCTACTTTTGATATTGACAACCAAAGAAATTGCTACAACTAGAGAGTAAATAGTATTGGGGGCTTGAGGAGTAATGCCGAGTGAGAAAGCCGAAACAATAGGGATTAGTTATGGGCCAACTGAACCCATTCTAAGTGAAGATGTACATGTGAATCATTTTCTGAAATCCTGTTTGCTTCCCTTTTGAATCAAGTTTCTTTTAAAATGTCTTGTCCCTCACCAGGCTGTCTGTGGAGGATTCTCCAGTTACTTCCTCAAACTTAAGAAGGCTCTGGATTCCTTGAATCAGAGGGAATCTCTCTATCTTGATGGCTTACCTCCTGAGCTTCTTTCATATCTTTTAGAAATCCACACCCCCATTTATGCAGATACTGAATTATTCTTTCTGTTTTTTCAAATTGAACCCCTAAGTTAATTCAAGTATGATTACTCTTCTTTTCAAACAAACTTAATTTCATTCTGACTATATTATCACTCAGTTTCTTTAATGAACTTTGATGCAAACTTCATGCACCTCATTTACAGTTGGTTATTTGGAAATAAATTATTTCCAAGGTGGGTTTTATCCATTCCTGCTAGGCAACAAATAACATTTGTTACCTCTTATGCATCATAAGTGTAGCCCCAAAACCTTGTCTCATATAAAAGATTTTCTCACACCAGAAGGCTTTTGATTGCTTAAACTGAAAGTTTCTTTGGAAGATTTTTGTAGTCTATGTTTTTAAGAGAATTATATACAGTAAAAATGATATCACTTTTTACTACCCCTCTTTTTTAATATTGTACTTGAACTCCTCTGTATTCAATCCATCCCTACTGCTGTTCACAACACAGCTGATTTCTGTATATGTTGGACAATATTTTGCTCTTTCTTGGAAATGCATCCTCTAATCTTCCTCATACCCTTAGATTGCTAAAATATTTTGAAACCTCACCTCATACCCCCCACCAGCTTTGTAACATTTAAATTTTATTGTCTGCAAAATTAAACCAATAACATACTTACAGTGTATGCAATGCTACTCAAAATGTCTGGAAGACCTCTACCGTTGCTCTCTGTCTGGCAGTGTGAATCCCTTCCTTGCTGCCCATCTTCTGGAAAACTATGTTCAACATCATCTGTGCATCCCTCATAAAAAATCCAAATTATCAGTATGTTCAGTTCAAATTTACACATTGCTTATACCTTGCACCTCTTAAACTCTTATCTGTGCTCTTAATTGCTGATCCTGTCACTTTCTTTTTCCTTAATTACTTGTGCCATATATTTTTTCTTTCATTTTCGAAATTGTTAAATCAATGTCTGTTTTGGTCCACCTGTCTTGTGTTCTTTCAGTTAATATTTTCTGTCTGCTGTGCTCTTTGACTTTAGGAAATATTTCTGTAAAATTACTCCAGACTCTCACTAGAAATCCCCTCATTCTCTTTCTTTACATTTTAGGATTTATCTTTCTTTAAGTTATCCTTACTTGAACTTTCAGAATTAATGATCAACTGTTCATCAGGCTTCAGTATGGAGAAGTAGCAGGGTACTATATGCATGGTTAGGAGCTGGCTGGCTGGAGTTGCACTTCCCAGTCTCAGTTCTTAACTTGTTTGTCTGATATAATTCTTTCTTGCTGTGGGTCTTCCCGAGTTGCTGTACCTCTCTTCCCAGTTTGCACAAACATTAATGCACTTTTGATCTTGTAGGAAATTCCATTACATGCAAGTCTGGGAGCACCAGGGAAGTGTTTTTTTTAATGTTGTTTTTTATGTTGGCTAACGATTGATGAATGTTATTTAATTTTTAAAAATTTTGATCAACACATTTTGTAAGGCTCCAAATTAATGAAACTGCAGGAGAATGTGAGAAAGCAAGTGGTACATGATCATAATTACAACGCAGAATCTGGTTTATTATAGACAATATCTGCATGGACTGTATGGCACTTTGAAAGCACACAATGGATCTGTATATCATAAAATTTAGGGCAAAGTATGTACCAACATTTCTTTGTAGATTAAATAAGGGGGTTTAATCTGTGGCAGCTAGAATGGTACCTACAGATCAGCCCCTAATGGTGCATCTTTAAATCATGTTCAGCATTTTGCCAGTGTTATTGCGACAACTTAGTCTGATGTTTTAAAAATTATTTTAAATGGAAGAGAAATATTGAGAACCTCAGAAAACGCCTCTCATGAGATGAGGAAGGCTATTAATGTAAAACGGATGCTTTCTTCAAGCACTCATAATTAGCCTATTACACAGAACATTCTAAAATCAACCTACTCCATGCTGTGCTAGGTAAGACTCCAGCTCCTGCAACCTAGACCTGGCTTCACTTGTTTGAGAATATAATGTCATTTTAAATTAACTAAATTTCAGTTAAAAAAAATATATATATATGACAGGGGAGATGGTATGAAAAAGTCCAAGGTAAGAAACTACAGAGCAATTGGTAAATAAAAGGCGCTGTCAAAAAAGTTGGGTATTCACTCGTGTATATTTGTTGGTCTGACAGGTCACCTTTCTGCTACACTTTAGAAATTTAGCCATTTTGTCACATGTAACACTTGAGCTATGTGTGAAGTTAAAAATATGTGAAGGTTTTTTTTTCCTTTGGCTTACTGCTGCATGCTTGTGCTGTCAAACCAATATGTCCCCAAGAATGTTTCCTGATACATAATCTTAATGACTATCTTCTTGCTGCTTGTTTTCTTCTCCATTATTCTCCCTTCCTCACCCCCACCCCTTTACCACCACAGGGGAACATTCAGATTTGAGAAAACTGACGGCTCTCATTTTGACGTGCGCATCCCTCCTTTTTCCTTGGAGAGCAACAAGGATGACAAGGTACCCCCTGCAGGATACAGCTGGTAGAAGATAACTGGCAAGTGCAGCGCCATTGAAGAAAATAAGCTTGGACAGATGTGTTTTTTTTTTTTGTTTTTTTTTTTTTTTTTTTTAAATACCTGTGAAGGAAATGAACTCCAGGAAGGTGGGAAGACATGCTTTTATTGAGTATACAGACTGCAGTATATGCAGGTTCAGCTTGTTTTGGCTGCAGCAGAGAAGCTCTGTATGCTGTTTGTACACAGCATGCATGTGGAGTACAATTTGGTGAACTATGTCTGAAATCATTTGAAAATATATTTTCTTTGTTGCCAAATGGAACTTGCATCGGTTTAATGACTGTAAGAGAGTGATACTTAATGTAAGTATTATCATCAGGCTGCTTTAGAGTTTAGTGGGTTGCGGTACTGTTTGCCATGGTTTCCTGGAGGAAGCATTCGATCACAAAGGGAAGGTAACTGGAGATGGTTCTTCAGAGCCAACATACAAGCAATTGCACAATTTCAGTTAGCACAGCTGAGTTTGTGCCATGTGCCTTGTGTATCAGGACATTCTGTGCTTAGCCATATGTGATGAATGTGATTTGAAAGCTGGGTGAATCCTGCTAATGAAGAGCTTGATTTCAGGGTCTAATGGTCTTCTGCACACTTGCACTAAAGCCAACGGCTTTTTATTTATTGCTTTGAGAAAATTATTAGTAAGGTCTATGATTCTTATAGGTTTCAGCATCTGTTGGGTTAAATTTTGTAAAGCTCTGCTTCATCCTTTTCTAAATTCTGATGCAAATTAGCATAACTGACAAAAATAATGACAGTTCTTGGGAACGCAGCCTCTCCTCTTATTCTGCATATACAGAGATGGGTTTGGCATTCATAGATGACCTCTCTAGTCCTCTTTAGATGCCACCTTTAGTTACTCTGAGGGTTTGTGGCTCCATCCAGTTGGTTTCAGCAGCCACTGTGACTTGGATAGAAAGAGAACGACCTTACATTTTAAAACAGGGCAGTCCACTGATGTCAGTATGGCCAGCAAGTCATTTACTGTATCCATGAAAAAGTGGTGAGTTTCATCTTACCTAACTCTGGCCCAGAATGAAGAATTATTTTCCTGTCATCTGCATAACATTAACATCACCATCATGAAATGAAACAGTTTTCCATTACTTGGGTTATTTGGCTAAAAAGTAGAAATTTTTTTCTTTATCTTGTGAAGCCATTGGCCAAAATGTGAGGGTTGAAAATACACATAGGGAAGGGGTGTAGTGGATTTGGAAATGAGAAGGTTAGGAGCTCATTTTAGTAAGAATCTGTGACGCTTGTCCAGCTAAGAGGCAGAAAGAACCACTTTTTGCCTTCACTGTTTAGCTGGGTAACCATGCCATTCATCTTGAATAATAATCAAACAAAAGTTATCTTTGAAAAGTAATTAATGGTTTGGTATTCTCTTTTCAGTTAGTCGTCTTCTTCTTGAAAGTAAAAGAGTAAGATTCCATGTGACTCTAATGTTCTCCTAAGCTTGGTTTCCTTGATCAGCCCTGCAGATTTTGACAGTCACCATGGTGTCCTTTTCATATTTTTAAATTTTTCACCATCTTATTTGTTTTGTGTATTTCTGTATTGTCTCTTGGGTTTTTCAGAATCTCTACCTGCTGCCTTCTGACAGTAAACTATGGTACATGAAGGAAATCAGTGAAATATTAAACATACATTATGTTAAAGAATGCAAGTGATATCCCGTATGTCAAGGCATTTTCTTAAAATTGTTGTTGCAAATTGCAGTCTGTCGAGCGTCAGTATACTTCACAAAATATGCTGCCAGATCTACAGTACCAATTAAGTACTGTAATTAATACTGTAAAAGGATGAATCCAGCGAATACAAAACTGAATTTTGCTTATTATTGCCTCCCACATTTCCTTGTCTTTGTAGAATAAAAACATTTTAGTAAGTATAAAAAGGCAGTTGTGAGGATTGCTTTTTTGTAAATAGGATTGCAAAAAATAAACACTTTTGAAACTTTTTTCTTGTTTGATTTTTTTTTCACATGACTAAATAAATTAGTTTTCCTGCTAAAGAGCAAAATGTTACCAATCTTATTTTAAATTATTTTATGTAGATTACAGAGTGAAATGCCGAACACGTAAAAGTGAGTGAACAGTCATCATTTTAAGGTAAATAAGATGTCATGTCTACTATGTGTGCATTTCCAAAAGAAATAGAATTGAAACTTGCAAGGACTGTAGTAAACTCCCAAAGAGTTCTGCTTTTTTATCACATTAGTTATTTAATGAAAGTTGTTTATTGACTGGTACTGCACATTTGTGTTTTTGTCCACTCTAAGATTAGATGATGACCTGATGGAATTTTTGATTTTTAAATTTGAGACAATTATTAAATACTGTGTGGTGGGAGAGGTGTGAAGCTGTTAAAAAGATACAGCCGGAAGAACTGTGTTCACCTTTTTGAACATTTGCTTATCCTTACCATAACTCAATTGGTCTTGTTAAGAACTGTCAGTCAACGCTAATCAAATGTACCTGTCAATCATTAGGAGTTCAGATGATTGGTTAAAATTGGGATGCTGAATTTACATGTTCAGTGTGCAAGTAGCTATACAGTAGCAGTCAACACCAGAGCTACCATGGAAGTGTGACAGTAACCCACTTATTCTGCTATCATGATAGTGAAGCTCATTTCTTCCATACTGCATCCTAAAATACTAAGTTGTCCCAGCAGTAATGACTGCAATACACCGGATAAGTTTCCTTTAGGAGCCTAGGTACAAATTCCAGCCCACTCTGTGCAGATTTTGTATGTTCTTCCTCTATCTAGTTTTACCTCTCACATTTCAAAGAAACGTGATCGACTTATCGGCATCCTTCAAATTGATGTGAGTGAATGTGAATAAACTATCTGATGCAGTGGTTCCCAGTCATGGGTTGGTTCCTGCCTTGAGACCAGTGCTGCCAAGATGGGCTCTGGGCCATGTGACCCTCATTTGGGTTAAGTCGGTTCGATAATGGAGAGATGAATCTCTTTGTGTGCTCTTGAGTGCAAGTGTTGCATGGTAAATGTGCATTTTTGTTAACACTTTTCTTTTTATTTATAAATCTGTGGGTTCACTCTTGACCTGCCCAAATAACAGCAGCAATATTTATTTCTATTGCACATTTTCCTAGAAAGCATGTAGCTCAAAATGTGTTGAAAGATTTTAAAGTGAATAAATAAAAAAACAAATAAATACATGGTACATTATATTAAAATTGGAACAGTGAGTAATATGAGAAACTCATGAAAACATTTGGAAACACACAACATTATTCAGAAGACACCATTTCTGGGATTAAAATAATGTCATGGGCTGTAATATGTTTTCTTTATCACTTGAAAGGAGAAAAAATGTTTTTAAAATGGTTTATGGCCGTAAGACGAATGGAGATGGGCAGCTTGTATCACCAGCTGTTTAAAACGTGCCGGATCTGTGCCGTACCCTGCTGTTTTTTTGTTATAAATAAAAGAGTATACTTGCTGAATGTGCATTTATAGAAGCTGAAGAGTGTGCAAAAACTGATCTTAGTCATTTATGCTCTTCCCTTATGGCTGATTTAACAGGCAGAAGTTGAGTTTTAGAATCTTGTGTTAATTAATTTGTTTTAAGCAGAATAACGGAAAACTTGTTAAAAAACTAACCATATAATGTTGATGTCCTGTCACATACCAATGACAAGCCTAAACCACCTTAATCCATAGAAACTGTGGTTCTACTCTAAGTTCCTCTCGCACTTTAGGCTCTTCACTCTGTCACGGACTATTCATTTTGGTCACTTGTATTCATGTTCTCATATTTTCAGTCCCTGTTGTGCAACGTTTGATGTTGCATCATGTACTTAATTTCAGGCAGAGTACAGCATGTCACCATCTTCATTGTGATTTAGAGCAAAAGTGTTGACTGTCTAGCAACTATACAAATAAAGTAAAAATTACCTACAATCCCAATAGGCCAAATAACAAAGATGGACAAAATAATAATCCTTATCAAAGAGTACAATATAAAATCTTTCTATACAATTCTGAATTCTTTCATATATCATAATTAGCTGTGCTACCCATCTACAACTGGTTGAAATGTAAGTGATCAACGTAGAACTTGGCGTTAATGTTTGCAATGCACCATCTATTGGAATTTATTTTGTAATGCATGTAGTAATAAAATGTATTGCATTTGTCATTCCAACATATGGAGCGTCACAAACATTTGTAGTAATAAAAGACATTACAGAAAATGTTTGTAATACACCATCTGTTGGAATAACAGAGCAATAGCTACCGGATGGACACACATATATGGAGACACGTATCTTTTTAGTAAGGTGGATTTGGGGACTGTAAAATGAAGCCATTAATAGCTCAAACCAGAGGTGCTATCTGCATTAAAATAGACTCTGTTATCGAGTGGTCTGGAATCCTTATATAGCAAGAAGTGGCCTAAACTGTTACATCTCTTGTTTGTGTGTCATTATTGAATGTCTACATACAGTATTAGCTGTTATACGAGGCATACACACTCTAAAATGAGACTGTGAGATTTTTCTGTTTTACAGATGCAGGACTCGACAAACTTCTCTCCTTTTCTTCACAGTTATGCTATGGTGTAATGCAGAATTCCTACCTAAAAAGTGAGCAGAATCTTTCATGTTTACAGTGTACAAATGTTTTTTAAACCATCACAAACACCAGACTTTCAGTTATTAAAGCAGTAAGGTAGAGCAAACATGCCACCCCATTGTTATGGCAGCTCCCTCCTCCATAAACAGCTTGAATCTCTGCTGGTCATATTTTCTGTGACATGCCTCTCCAGCTGCAATATGTGTCTGTAGCTGCTGCTGTGGTTCTATCTTTAAACCTATTTCCACAGCTTTCTTGCACCGAAGGTATATTAAAATAAAAACTGCAAGAATCGTCTCTACATTTATAGAAATAACTACATTTAGAATTTCTCTATTTTTTACTTTCTTCTGTTGCAAAGGAGCATTTTGTGCTTAAAGTTAGACCTTTTTTTGGTGTTTCCTTCAACTCTTCCCCGGGGATGCCTTGTCTGGTAGCTTATATCTGACTGAACTCCTAATCAAAGGTCGGCCACTGCCTTCTCTTCTCATGCATGAAGTATCAGAAGCATTCACCCACATACAGTACAGGAGATATCCAAAGTCTCACCCTCTTAATGTAAAGGCAGAAATAACAAGGAATAACACATTTAATAAGATCTTGTTATCAACAAAACTGATGAAGAAACTAAATAAATTGATCATTTTTAGAAAGAAGTTAAAAATAAAAATGTGGTTATGTAAGTGTGTTAAAGTTAGTGGAAGCACCTTCTGCTTTACTTACAGTCTATTTGCCGATCAACTTAGAGCACCAGGGGTCTCCCTTGAATGTGTTGAATGGAGCGTAAAAATAAGCATACACCAAAAAAGAGGAAAATACTGTTTTGTCTTGGTGGAGTCATATATTGTATATTAATCTACTTGCCCCTTTTGTATTCTTTATTATGCAACCTTTGTCAGAATGCCTCAAACCAATAAAAATAATAAGTTGCATTTATAGAGCGCCTTTCACAAACCCAAGGTCGCTTTACATACAGAGTTAAAAAAAAAAAAAAAAAAAATTACACAGAAGACAAAAGTTCATGGAAGAGGAAAGTTTTCAGTTGAGATTTAAAGGAGCAGAAGGTATAGCCTTGGAGAGACTGAGGAAGAGAGTTCTAGAGTTGAGGGTCTATAGCACTGAAGGACCTACCTCCCAAGGTGGAGAGTTTGGTGCGTGGGCCAGTAAGGAGATTACTGCTCGAGGACCTCAGAGAGCGACAAGGAGTGTAAGGAGTTAGGAGTAAGAGGGGGTAAGGTTATGGAGGGCTTTGAAGGTGAGAAGCAGAATCTTGAATTTAATCGTTGATGTAACCGGTACGTGAAGCTGGGAGAGAACAGGGGAGATGTGAGCAAAACGCTTTGTGTGGGTGAGGACTCTGGCTGCAGAGTTCTGAATATACTGTACTGTAGCTTCTGTATAGATTTTGCAGGGAGGCAGATGAAGGAATTACAGTAATCAACACGAGACATTATGAAACAATGAACCAGAGTTTTAGCATCATTAAAGGACAGAATTGGACGGAGGCAGGCAATGTTACGGAGATGATACAATGAAATTTTGGAAATGAGACCTAATATGTAGCTCAAAGTTAAGTTATGAATCAAACAAAACACCAAGATTTCTGAGAGCAGGAGCAGGTTTGGCAAGTGTACCATCAACAGAGACAGACAAATTGGTTGCCTTAGAAAGTTGGGAGTAACACTTCAGTTTTTTTGGCATTAAGTTTGAGAAAGTTATTTTCCATCCATAGCTTAAGATCAGTGATGCAGTCAGTGAGTGTGCTGGGAGGTGAATCTGTAGGGGAGTCTGTACTAAGATATAACTGTATATCGTCTGCATTATAGTGAAAGTTAAGGCCATGTCTGTGAATAATCTGACCCAAAGGAAGGATATAAAGTAGAAAAAGTAATAGCCCAAGGACTGAACCCTGAGGGACACCATGCAACACAGGTGAGGTGTAGGATTTATATCGGCCGAGTATGACAAACTGTTGCCTATTAGAGAGATATGATGTGAGTCATTGAAGGGCTAAGTCAGTGATCCCTACAGTGGAGAGATGTGACAGGAGGATTTCTTGATTAACAGTGCCAAAAGCTGCACTTAAGTCAAGATGGAGGAGAATATTAAGTGAATCATAGTCTGCAGACCGGAGAAGAGCTTTCTCAGTGCTGTACTGTGTGCGAAAGCCAGACTGAAAAGGCTCATAGAATGTATTGTCTAGAAGAAAAGCATGGAGTTATGTAGCAACCACACGTTCCATCACCTTAGCCAAAAAGGGAGGTTTAGAGATAGGCCTGTAACTGGAGAGAGAAGAAGGATCCAGGTTAGGTTTTTTAAGGATTGGGGTAACTGCAGCAGTTTTGAGGGCATTAGGGACAGAACCCGAAATGAAACATGCATTTATCAATGAGGCAACAGGAATACTAATTATGGATGAGCATGTCTTAAGCAGAGAAGTGGGGGCAGGATCAAGCGGACAGGAGGAGGAATTAGACTTATTAATAAGTTCAGAGATGGCAAGAGAGTCATCAGGTGAGAAACAAGTGAGTCTTGATGATGGAGATGGCAGATTGGAATGAGTGAGTGATTGAGGTGTGGAGGGGGAAACTGTGATAGTTTTCATCAATTTGTGTATTACAGAAATGTAAGAAAGCTTGACACTGATTGGCTGTATTGGGGCATCCTGTTGATGGGGGGCGGTTGGAAGAGTTTATTAACAGTCCTAAAAAGAGTTCTAGGCCTAGACTTTGCACCATTTATGAAGAGGAGTAATAGTTGGAGCGAGCAGTGTTAAGGGCATCTCTATATGTAAGTATGTGCTCAGTGTAAAGCTGTGAGTGAATTATGAGGCCCGTTTTCTTATAAAGCTGCTCAAGACGTCGGCTAGTGGCTTTCATAGCTCTGAGCTCATGGGTGTACCAGAGACAGGAGCGGGTGGCTGGTACCTGCATAGTCCTTAAGGGAGCAAAGTTATCGAGCAGTTGAGAAACACAGTTGTTATAAAGGGAAACCATGTTTTCAGGAGAGGAAAGACTATGCAATTCAAAAAGGGACGAAGACAGAAGGGAAGCAGCAAACAAATCAGAATTAACAGACCTAATGTTGCGATAAGAGACAGACTTTTTATCGACAGATGTAGTGGTAATAATGCTAAAGGTACATTCAATAAGCTTATGATCAGAAATACCAGAGAGTGAACCTGTGACAGAGACATTATTCAAGCCATTTGAACAAAGCAAATCAAGAATATGTCCATGAGTGGGAAAATCCACATGCTGTGTCAAGTCAAAACAATCCAAAGTTGAGATGAATTCAGCTGTAAGAGAGCAGTTGATGTCAACATACATATTAAAGTCACCAAGTACAATTACAGTAGGGCAAAGAGATGAGATTACAGTGAACAGTTCATTAAGTTCAGACGGAAAGTTCACCGCAGATTTGGGAGGGCGATAAACTAACAATAGCAGCACAGGAGGGGAGGAAACCAGTTTCACAGCAATATATTCAAAAGACGTGACTTGAAAAAAGGAGAGTTCCTTCATTGTTAAGGTAGACTTACTGTATAAACCACAGCCAGGCTTCACTTTTCCTGTAAACCTGGGTTTAGATATGTGGCTGTAGTCAGGGGGAGACAGCAAGTTTAAATGTAAATAGTCACCAGGTTGTTGCCAAGTTTCTGTAAGATGAAACCTGTCCACTTCCTTCTGGGACATGAGGTCGTTAATCAGCGAAGTCTTGTTAGTGATGGAGCGAGCATTCAGTAGGGCGAGCTTAAAGTTGGAGCAGCTGGGAGAGTAGGGCACAGACATTTCCTGAAGAGGACCCATGTTTATTCCTTGGACAGCCCTAGCGTTACACCAGTGAAAATGGTGAGATGTCAATATAGTTGGAATCGACGCGTCGGAGCCATAGATCCGTGAGGGGCCTCTTTTAGCCCGGTGAATATAGAGAGGACACAGTGTAATTCCACGTGACTGGCAAAAACTTTAAGTCGGGGAGACCAATCGTGGATGAGAGTCAAGATGTTTAAGTTCATATGGAGAATATGTGAGCTGCATTGCTAAAAAAGTAAATATGACATGTATCAGAACTCCAAACCAGAGACAGAACGGGCTAAGATTATCCAAACACCGGTGGACACCGTCAAGAGCGAACAGAATGCCACACAACACCATGCTAACTCCAGTTGGCATGTTAGCCAACCCAGATCTCACTGCATAACCAGCTAGAAAAGGAAATGCACAACGGGCAGGCTGCACATTCGCAGTTCAGACTGGTGACTGGAAGCGAAGCAAGAGTAGATTCATACACGCCACGAAGGCAGTAACAGGAGAGAAGGAATAGGTCTTGCACAGGACTAAAGCACGTGTGATCTAGGCAATCGCCAATGGCATTCATGTAGCAAATAAAATTCTAAAAGGGCAGTGTAATCCGAAGGTAAAGGTGAAAAAGTCCGATGGGACAAAATTTAAAACAAAACAAAAACAATGACACCACTGTTTATGAGGTACTGTACAGGTCAAATTCTGTTACAACGAAGTGCCAGGGACCTAAAAAATATTTTGTTGTAGAGAAAATTTGGTAGTGATGAGATTCTGTATTTGTTGCTATAGTGCTTTCTTTAACTTGCATTCAGGCGTTTGTAATCATTTCCATAGCCTCTTTCACATTAATTTTTATTTCCTCCTGTCTACAAGTTATGCTGATGAGAATTTTTCTCAGCATTTCTTTTGCGATAATATATTTTCAGGGTGTGAATGATGCCCAAATCCAATGGCTGAAGCTCTGCTGTGTAATTGGGTGGGAGGAACTCAACTCGAACATTATCTAAATGTAGAAGCATGCTGTGAGCAACAGTTATCAATAAGAAGCAGAATCTTCCTTTTCTTCTTCATATTGTGAGGTTTCTGAACTCTTTCCAGAGCACCGCAAAAGCAAATTCGAGTTGGTCGTGGTATCACCGATGGGTGATGCAAGGAACATTATAAATGCAGGGAACAGTATTATTTGGCCACTATCCTAGCCACGGCTCTGCCTGATTGCTGTGTCTGTGTATAGGAGAAGGGCAAATCACGCTACAATACATAACCGTGCTGTTCCTGTTTCAAGCTGAATAAAGCTGGTGTCGCTGAAGTACTGAGACTCCGCCTCATGTTTTGGGGTGCAAGACAGTGACTCACACATCACAATATCCTTGTCAAGTTGTCGCCACCAGTTTCCCATAATGTCTTGAGTCATCTAAGCTCACTGGTTTGCTTTGTACTTGCAGGGAAGGAATGTAACGCACTTAAAATACAGAGGACTGGTCGACATGCCAATGATGAGAGGAATAACTGCGTTTTTGAAGTCTTCCGATGCAGCAGTTTGTGGTGAGGCCCAAGGTTTGCAACCTGAGATTTTTCTTCTATTTTGCTCGGTCTTTCAAGAAAGTTGACAATGTCGATCGCAAAATTCCAAATTCACTGGCAATGTCTTTTTTTATTTTTGTCGGAATTAAGAGCTGCAAAAATGTCAAGTTTTTTTTCTTTCTAATGTGAACTGTTCTTGTTTTTTCGTGTCTGCCATTTCTATAGGAGGGTGACAGTGAGTTAAATTCCAGTGGATGTTTTTCAAATGTTGACGAGCAATAAGCAAAAGGTATTACTGAAAAAAAACGAAAACAAAAACAGCAGAAAAGCAGTACGAGGAAAGTTTGAAGAAAGAGAAGAATTTACAATGTCTGCTGAATGTATTTCGTAGTAATGAGATTTTTATAGACTCTGTCTTATGGGGAAACTGTTGGGACCATAAAATACTTTGTTGTAATGAAAATTTTGTTGCAGAAATATTCGTTGTAACAGAATTTACCTGTACTTTATAACTTCTCCCCTACCTTCCATTCTTCAACTAGAACTTTAGGCAATTGCATGGAGTAAAAAACAAGCAGGAGTTAAGTTACAACTTTTAATAATGGTATTATTGATAATATTCATAAAATAATAATAATGAAGCAAAGTGTAGTTTCAGGTGACACACAGATTTTTAGTTGCTTAAATGTCTTTGGTCAAGTCATTATTTCTAGTCTGTTTTTATCAGGACAAGCTACATACCTATCGCAATATGGCTGCCAAGTTGCACTCTTCATTATGGTCTTCTCTTTATGACGATGGTGTGAGAGAGAGAGAGGGAGGGGTAAAGCAACCAAAATTTAAACATACCCTGTCTAAATCCTTAGGACAATAGGGCGTCCTGGTACAGGAGGACCTTTGATTCAAAAACAAACCAAATCAGCCATATTTCAGACAAACAGGTGCACACACTACCTTTTCATACCTGCCCCCAAGACCATTTGTCGAGCTGAAGCTTGCCAGCTACTGTAGGTTTTGTAAACCACCACTACTGCCCTGTGTAAGCTCCTTCCCCTGGTCCTTCTGCTATGGAGGTGTCCCAGCCAGGTAAGAATCCCAGCTATCCGTTACAGTTTATAGCCTTCATGTGTGGGTTGGCTTATTAAGAATGTCCTGCAGAGAATTCCCCTTGCCATACCAGTTTGAGGCACACCCCTGCCCAAACTGTGCAATAAATTTACATCCTGAGTCCGTCTTAAAGACTCAGGGTTTGGTTAGCTAGACATGAAAGCATTGTTTGTCTCAGAAATGAAATAGAACATTCCCCCTTAAACACTAATACTACATTTGCTTTGTCTGACTTACAAATTAAGGTAAACAAAATATTAATCAACTTCTATACCAAATATCTCTCCATCACAATGCAAATGGCAAAAATAAATTAGATTTATAAAACCTAGCGTATGCACATTTCTATGCAGTTTATGAATAACAGTCATCTAGTAAATATGCATTCATGAATGTGCTTTGAACCCTGCGCAGTTACCACCATGAAGAAACATATATGGAGTATGCTAATCAACCTCGTACATATGCAATCCTGCAGATCGTCATTGGCTGGAAGAGCAACCTCCCACATGATGCAGCAAGACACTGCCACCTTCATTTATGATACCCTCAGCACAGCATTGAACCACAGGGTCGGTGAAAGGCATAAGGTACCAACATCCAAGCAGATATCACCTGGCACGTGTAATGACGTGATTGCTGTTACAATGAATAATACAGGCCATACGAAACACTGAGAGTCCAGCCAGTTACTTTACCAACAAACCAGCTACCATGTATAATGCCATCACGTCTGATAATTCTAATTTGATAATTTTGATTCATCAAAATGAATGAATCCTGTGTTAAACCCAGGGCACTGAGCCATGATGTTTGTCAGTCTCATCTTGGCATCGCAGATGATTTGTGCATTAATGAAATGGAGTGTCACTGCTTACAGTTAACAAATGCAGCTTCCATCTTGCTAGGTGCCCTCATTGCAATATGAGTGTAGCAAGTTGCTATGATTACGTTAGGAAAACTGGAAATTGTCAAACATTGCCTTTTTATGTTGGCCTGCTCACCCACAATATACGGAAACTGAAATTCACACAATATGGAAACTGAAATTAGCAACACATCAGTTGGTTAGTGGCTTCCACCACAGCTGGCATGATGATGTGAAGATTGGCTGAAAGATTCTTATGAAGATTTCTTTTAGAAATCCTGACTTTTCGTGGAAAGTTGTAAATACACACATCAGGCCTCTTTTTGTACATGAGCAAGATTTATAAATATGACCCCTGGATTGCAATTTTATTTCAATCTTCTTTGTAGAAGACTTCAAGTTCAGTCTAATTGTGAGAGTATATACAAGTATTGTGGAAACCAGGGGCACTCCAGCCACCACAACACAGACAGGCAGAGACACAGGTGCAGCATACAACACATTATTTCAGTGGGCACCAAAGCCCAGTTGTTTACTTTTCTTTATTCTCTATTTCTCCGTCTCCACTCCTCTCCCAGGAAAGCTTTGTCGCCCTCCTCCTCCTGACTCTGGCTTCCCAAGTAGTGGTGGCTGGTTCCTTTTGTACGGCATCCAGAAGCACTCCAGGTGTCCAACAAGCTTCTTCTGACAGCACTTCTATGTGGGGAGATAATGTCCTGAATAAACTCTCTCCCTTGTTCCTTCCACTAACGAGGTGTCCCAGCTGTATAACAGCCCCAGCAGTCCGCCACAAATTATATAATATGCTAAGGTCTGTAACACGATTACTTGTCAGCTAGCACCTTGATATTGGTCTTGATTAAAAGCTTTATGACCTGGAAATTCAAAGAATTGAATGTAGAGACAACCTCTGCAAACTGACCAGCATGTGTGTGTTTTATTTCAGTAAAGTGGAAAATGCAGAATGCAAGAACGACAAAGGCAAAGAAATGCAGACGACTGGAGGTCTGTGTATTTCACTAGTATATACATACATATATACATACATACATAGTGGAGGGTCACTGAAGGTTTTGGGTGCATTTTTATAAACAGAGTTGGTGATTTGGTCAAAATTGGTGACCCCCTAACAACTGAGAACCACAGGCAGATTCTTATCCCTCTCACAATACTATCAGGGAGGCATCTGATCAGTCCTAATTTCATTCTGCTGCTTAAAAATTACCCCAAACCCACAGCCAAAATCATAAAAACAACTGCTGCGATAGGAGAAACAGGGAGTTCTGCAACAGACGGTGTGGCCTCCACTCAGCTCTGATCTCAACTTAATCAAGGCAGTCTGGGATTACCTGGAGAAACTGAAATAAGTAAGACGGCTAAAGTCTTCAGTGGAATGGTGGCAGGTTCTCCAAGAGGCTTGTGAACAACCTAAAATGTGAGTACCTTCAGAAACGTCACTCAAGTTGACCTAAGAGAAATATTAATTTCGTTTATGTTTGCTATTTATTTATTTATTTTTTACTACACTGTCTATGGAGTTTATTGATTAATACAGTTTTAGGGCATATTTATTTTGAAAGCACTCCTGCCTTACATACAGTGCATCCGGAAAGTATTCACAGCGCATCACATTTTCCACTTTTTCTGTTATGTTACAGCCTTATTCCAAAATGGATTAAATTCATTTTTTTCCTCAGAATTCTACACACAACACCCCATAATGACAACTTGAAAAAAGTTTACTTGTGGTTTTTGCAAATTTATTAAAAATAAAAAAAACTGAGAAATCACATGTACATAAGTATTTACAGCCTTTGCACCTTTGGCAGCAATTACAGCAATTATCCTTGGCCAGTTTCGCCCATTCCTCTTTGCAGCATCTCTCATGCTCCATCAGGTTGGATGGGAAGCGTCAGTGCACAGCCATTTTAAGATCTCTCCAGAGATGTTCAATCGGATTCAAGTCTGGGCTCTGGCTGGGCCACTCAAGGACATTCACAGAGTGGTCCTGAAGCCACTCCTTTGATATCTTGGCTGTGTGCTTAGGGTCGTTGTCCTGCTGAAAGATGAACCGTCGCACCAATCTGAGGTCAAGAGCGCTCTGGAGCAGGTTTTCATCCAGAATGTCTCTGTACATTACTGCAGTCATCTTTCCCTTTATCCCGACTAGTCTCCCAGTTCCTGCCGCTGAAAAACTTCCCCACAGCATGATGCTGCCACCATCATGCTTCCATGTAGGTATGGTATTGGCCTGGTGATGAGCAGTGCCTGGTTTTCTCCAAACGTGGCGCCTGGCATTCACACCAAAGAGTTCAATCTTTGTCTCATCAGACCAGAGAATTTTGTTTCTCATGGTCTGAGAGTCCTTCAGGTGCCTTTTGGCAAACTCCAGGTGGGCTGCCATGTGCCTTTTACTAAGGAGTGGCTTCCGTCTGGCCACTCTACCATACAGAACTGATTGATGGATTGCTGCAGAGATGGTTGTCCTTCTGGAAGGTTCTCCTTTCTCCACAGAGGACCTCTGGAGCTCTGACAGAGTGACCATCGGGTTCTTGGTCACCTCCCTGACTAAGGCCCTTCTCCCCCGATCGCTCAGTTTAGATGGCCGGCCAGCTCTAGGAAGAGTCCTGGTGGTTTCAAACTTCTTCCACTTACGGATGATGGAGGCCACTGTGCTCATTGAGACCTTCAAAGCAGCAGAAATTTTTCTGTAACCTTCCCCAGATTTGTGCCTCGAGACAATCCTGTCTCTGAGGTCTACAGACAATTCCTTTGACTTCATGCTTGGTTTGTGCTCTGACATGAACTGTCAGGTGTGGGACCTTATATAGACAGGTGTGTGCCTTTCCAAATCATGTCCAATCAACTGAATTTACCACAGGTGGACTCCAATTAAGCTGCAGAAACATCTCAAGGATGATCAGGGGAAACAGGATGCACCTGAGCTCAATTTTGAGCTTTATGGCAAAGACTGTGAATGCTTATGTACACGTGCTTTCTCAATTTTTTTATTTTTAATAAATTTGCAAAAATCTCAAGTAAACTTTTTTCACGTTGTCATTATGGGGTGTTGTGTGTAGAATTCTGAGGAAAAAAATGAATTTAATCCATTTTGGAATAAGGCTGTAACATAAAATGTGGAAAAAGTGATGCGCTGTGAATACTTTTTGGATGCACTGTAATTATTGAGAAGTACGTAAGATTTTGCAAATCACAGTATACAGTACAATAAAAAATGGTAAAATATAAAAAGTAAAACGGACAATTTTATTTTTTTACTTCCTTTTTGCAAGGTGTTCCTTCCTGAAATTGTGTGGTTGCTTTGGATCATTGCTGTGCAGAGAGTTGAAATTCCTCTTTAACTTCAGGTTTCAGGCAGTGGGCAGCAGGTTTCATAGTAAAATTTCTTAATATATTTTAGTTGTTTATTTTCCCCATTAAACTCACCTGTGTACTTTTGCACCTTATGAGAGGCAGCCACCTTTTCTTTTTTTGTTCTTTATTTCACCTTATACAATTCCTTGTATTAGGAATTTGTTAGTTTTCGCATACCCCTTGGGGTCAGAGCGCAGGGTCAGCCATTGTACAGCGCCCCTGGGGCAATTGCAGGTTAAGGGCCTTGCTCAAGGGCCCAGCAGAGTAGGATCTCTTGTCAGTGACGGGAATTCGAACCGGCAACCTTCTGGATACCAGCGCAGATCCTTCGCCTCAGAACCACCACTCCGCCCTATGTTAGCATCACTCTTGATGAAAGATAATGTGTTCTTTGTGTGATGAGCAGTGCTGTCCTAGCATCAAAGACCTTTTTTTAATAATTGAGACTAAAATGTGCTACCTTCATCTCTTCAAACCATTCCACGTGGGTTTAAGACGTTGAGGTATCTTCTTGTAAAATGTATTTTGGCTTAGATGTTATTTTTGTGTGGAATGGCTTTTGTCTCGTTACCCTACTGCATAGCTCAGACTTGTGCAGAATATGCAAAATGGTTGTATTATGTACAGCGCTTCCAGTTACCTTTTTAATTTCCTACATCTCCTTTTAGGCTGTTGTTGGCCTCTTTTGTCAATTTGAGAAAAACCTCATGATCTGCAGTGTCCTGGTGGTGCCATTTTCCCTCTGCTTCTTAATCATTTTCTTCACAGTGTTCCATGACATATGTAATCTCTTTTGAAATTCTTGCATCTTCCTCTCGTGATCCATAACTTTAAATAATGACATCTCATAGATCAATGTTTCTTCTGTGTATCCAATAAATCCAACATTGATATCTAATTTTAGATGTTCTAATAAAAATCACTTTAATGAATATCTGGAAAATAATTGATCAAATCTGAAAACTGTTACAACTCATACATGTTATAGCACTACTACTGCTACATCTGTTACAAGGCCATTCACGCTTACACAACCATGGCATTGAAAGTTGTTTTTTTTTATCTTATTTATATTCCTCAAAAGTTATACCTTTTGAATTCCACTAGAATATTATGAGTTAATATATAAAGGTGTCATATGCTTTGTCTTGATTTCAAAGTTTACATCACCCAAAAGCAAAATTGTATATAGCACATATAATGCCAGTTTCATTCTTTTTCATTCTGACCACCAGTGCATTATCTTGTGCAGCAAGGAAGTGCAACTTATCAAATATACAAAAGCTCTTTAGATGTACTTTTAGCAAGAAAGATTCAGACAGAACAATGGTGTATTAGAAATCAAAGATATTAATTAAAGAAACTTATCATCTACTAGTACACCCCTTTTAGTCAATGATCATGCAGGAGAAAAGCTTTTTATTGTGTCATTAATTATTCCTCAGTAAATACCTTAGAGGGAGCATCCATCACAGCAGTCTGTTACAGCATGTTCCGAATAGTCAGAAAGACAGAGGGCAGAGATTTGATTTGTAAATTGTTGAGTTTACATACAGTTTCAATCAATGTGTACATTTACTGTGGTTGGTTTACACCCAAATGACTTAATAAAAGTCTAGTTTATTATATTCTGGTATGTCTTATACCATTTGGGTTGAACCACCAACCTAGAAATGTCTGTGTATGTTGGCATCAATGCCAACACAACAATAGACTTCATAGCCATAACACCTGGCAATAATTTGAAATCTAGGTCAAAGCTATCATGTGTAAAAATGTACTACCTTAACAAATTTTCAACAAAAGTTCAGAAGCAATGTTTTTATGACCAAACAGTAAACTTTGTGAGCTGGTATGTCAAAGTTATCAATTATGAATTAAAGAGAAAGAAAGTATTCACTCACTTAACAGGTTTAAATGCAAGATAGTATTTTAGAGGAGACTAACATAATAATTAAGGACCAGTTTCAGTTGCAACGGGATTGGATTGGCCAGATTTTTCTTTTTACAAAGAAAACTAGGGTGTGGGAATCTTAATACACAGAACTATCCCATTTGTAGCATCAGATGTAATATGTGATCTTGAAGGGTGAGATGTCATGGTGATGAGCAATTTGTGTAATACTAAAGTGATAAATATGTATGTACATAACAAGGATGATAGAGATTTCATCCAAAGCGTATTCACATCTATTCCAAATGTGAACACTCGTAAAATTATAAAGGCTGGAGACTTTGATTGTGTTTTAAATCCAGACCTGGATAGGTCTTCAACTACAGCAGTGATAACATCTAATACTGCAAAAATAATTACACAGTTTGTAATTGATCAGAACTTATTAGACCCATAGAGGTTTTAAAATTTTAACCTAAGAGCTTATTCCTTCTTCTCATAAGTTTATCGCTGTTACTCAAGAATTTATTATTTCTTCATAGACAATAATTTTTTCCCCATTATCATATCGTGTAAGTATAATAATATTTTTTATCTCTGACAATGTCTCCCTGATTATGGAGCTTAACTTATTATGTCCTACACACTCATCTCATAGCTGGTATCTTAACCCCCTGTCATTAGCCGATGAGCACTGTACAGTATTCATATCCAAGCAAATTGATTATTTACTGTAGACAAATGCAGGTCTCTGCAGGATTACTCTGGAAAACTCTAAAGGCATTTTAAGAGGACAGATTATTTCATATCTTTCTCACAAACACAAATTGGAAACCAGGAAGGTTATTCAGTGAAATTACCAGAATAGATCTAGAATACACCAGGTCTCCAAATTAAGTACTTTATAGGAAAAGACAGGTTTTGCAATCAGAATTTAACCTCTTGACTACTAAAGAAATACAACAGCTCATCTTTAAACCACAATATCATTATTATCAACACAGAGAGAAGGCTAATAAGATTTTAGCTCAGCAAATCCACAAGCAGGAAGTCTGCAATGCAATAACAGTAATCACCAACACAGACAGAGATAATAACATAGACCATAAAAATATAACTTACACATTTAGAGAGTACTCTAAGTCCTTATATTCTACTCAATCTAAAGAAGATAAGACACCATCTCTAGAGCACGGTACTGTACAAGGATGTCCCCTATCACCATTGCTCTTTGCAGTCCCCATTGAGCCATTGGCTGTTTACTTTTGAAATGCAACAGAGATAAAGAGGGTTTTCAGAGAAGGACTTGAACAGAAAATATTATTATATGCAGATGATATGGTACTGTATACTGTATATCTGACCCACAAAATTCGGTGTCAGCAGTCCTAAAAGCACTAGTTGATTTTCAAAAGATATCTGGACTCAAAATTAAATTGAATAAAAGTGTACTTTGTAATGCTGCACTCTCTAGCACACAATACTAGACTGGACACCTTCCCATTTAACTTAGCAAATCACTTTAAATATCTATTGGTGAATCTCTCAAGTAAATATAACAAAATTTTGCTGTCTGCACTGGAAAAAAAAATAAACAAGATGTGAATAGATGGTCCACCAACCATCTAACATTAGCAGGGACAATCAACACTGTTAAGATGAACATCCTTCCCAAGCCTCTTTTCATAATTTAAACCATCCCCATATACATTAGCAGCTCTTTTTTAAGAAATTAAATTCAATCATATCCTCATCTATTTGGAATTTGAAATGTCCATACATCCAAAGGGCAACTCTATAATGACCTAAAACAGAAGGGGGCATGGCATTATCTAACTTTTAATTTTATTACTGGGTAGCATATATACAAGGTATAAAAACCTGGACATCAACACAGATCTATGAATATCCACAAGCCTGGTCTGCAGTAAAATTAAAATCTTGCAGTACTTCTTTATATAAGAAACTAGCAAAATACCCGCGCTTCGCAGCGGAGAAGTAGTGTGTTAAAGAAGTTATGAAAAAGAAAAGGAAACATTTTAAAAATAACCTAACATGATTGTCAGTGTAAATGTTTTGTCACTGTTATGAGTGTTGCTGTCATCAAGGATTTGATTATCATTATTTCTTTCAATCAGGTTCGTATTTGGAGGACGTGTTGTGTTCAAGTTACATTCTGTGTTTGTCAACCGTTGTAAAAATAACAGGTTTCATTCATCGAAATGTTCACTACCCAAACCGCTACACGTGAATCTAGGATGTTTAACAGGCATTCCCGGTATTAACTTGTGGATTTGCCTGCGAATATTTAGCGGCAGCGTGTCTATGAACTTGTGGAATCGCCTGCGAGTATTTAGCGACAGCGTCTCTATGAAATTGTGGATTTGCCTGCAAATATTTAGCGGCAGCGTCTCTATTAAGTTGTGGAATTGCCTGCGAGTATTTAGTGACAGCATGTCTATTAACTTGTGGATTGTTCTGCGAGTATTTAGCAACAGCGTCTCTATGAACTTGTGGATTTTTCTGCGAGTATTTGGCAGCAGCATCACAAAGTTGTTTTCGTCTAGCTGCATTACAAAATGTACCACGACGTCTGACACGCCTCCTTTTTTTACTGTTTTCTCACAGCTTGGATTGCTGCTGTCATAATCGGTTTGATTTTCATGGTTTGTTTCAATTATGTTAGTATTTGCAGCACTTGTGTTGAAGTGACATTCGGCATCTGTCAAGCGTTGTAAGTATACAACCGGCTTCATCAATAACTTCGCATCCAGCTTTTGAGAGTTTAAACATTCATAAACATCAAAATGTCCACTACTGAAATCGTCACCTGTGAATCTAAGATGTTTAAGAGGCACTGGTGTTGTCCAAAGGTGTAAAATATTTGGCCATTTCGGTACACTTGAAAGCGACAACCGAACAATTCAGCAGCAGCCATCAACTCACATGCAGAAGCATAGGTGAAGGGCTTAAGCATTTCACTCTTATAGTGCCCCACACCTTGAACCTGTCCCAGTCATTCAATACATAAGACACAATGTTCCTCCGGATATCAAGATTGAGCCTGATATGGCCGTGCAATATGTAACACAGAGAATGGAAAAGGCAGGCGGCATCTCTGAGCATGGAAACCTCTCGGTAAGTGACAGTTCTTTGATCGATGGTGATCACCTCAATAGACATCTCACCACCCAAATCGCTACTCGTGAATCTAAGATGTTTAACAGGCATTCCCGGTATTACCTTGTGGATTTGCCTGCGAATATTTAGCAGCAGCGTGTCTATGAACTTGTGGAATTGCCTGCGAGTATTTAGCGACAGAATCTCTATGAACTTGTGGATTAGCCCGCGAGTATTTAGTGGCAGCGTTTCTATGAACTTGTGGATTTGCCTGCGAATATTTAGCGACAGCGTGTCTATTAACTTGTGGATTTTTCTGCGAGTATTTGGCGGCAGCGTCACAAAGTTGTTTCCATCTAGCTGCATCAGAAAATGTACCACAACGTCTGACATGCCTCCTTTTTACTGTTTTCTCACAACTTGGATTGCTGCTGACGGACGGCCTTATATGGGCAGGCAGTCAATTATGTGGGAGGCGTGGGGATGGGGGACGCAATATAGGCAGGCAACCAACTACATGGGAGGCATGGTGATGGGGGTCACAACTCTGCCTCACACGGCAACCAAGCTGCAGGCTATGGACGTATATATGTAGGTAAGTAGGATTCAGTTATGACCGTTACGTGTAGAATTTCGAAATGAAACCTGCTAAACTTTTGTAAGTAACCTATAAGGAATGAGCCTTTCAAATTTCAGCCTTCTACCGACACGGGAAGTTGGAGAATTAGTGATGAGTGAGTGAGTCAGTCAGTCAGTCAGTGAGGGCTTTTCCTTTTATTAGTATAAATTAGATTCAATCATAACCTCATTGATTTGGAATTTGAAATATCCGTGCATCCAAAGGGCGAGTGTAGGATAAACTAAAGCTGAAGGGGGCATGGCACTACCTTATTTTCACTTTTATTACAGGGTGGCAAATGTACTGGCCATAAAGACCTGGACACCGACACAAATCAATGAATATGCACAAGCCTGGTCTGCAATAGAATTAAAATCTTGCAGTACTTGCTTATGTTCCCTGCTCTGTGCCCCAGTAAGTACAAATTATTGTCAGTACACTAAAAATCTAATTGCCCTTCATTCACTCAGAATATGGAACCAGTGTAGAAAGCACAGAGAACCTCTTATCTGTTGCACCTTTACATGACAACCATATTTTTCTACCCTCACAAACCTACATAGTATTTAATGCTTGGAAAATGTCAGGAATTAAAACATGTAGAGACTTGTACATCAATACTGTTTTTACATCCTCCGAGCAATTAAGCTTCAAATTTAAATTCTCATGAACACAATTTTTCCACTACCTTCAAGCTAGAAACTTTACTAAACTGCATCCGCCCACTTTTCCTCACATTCCACCTGTTCTATTTATTGATCAGTCTTGAAGACTCAGATAAGATTTCCACAAGTTATAAAAATGTTTTAAAGTCCCTTCCTTTCAAAGACCACGAGTACACTGGGGAAAGGATCTTTCACTTAACATTTCAGAAAAGGTGTGGAAGGCAGCCATGCATAGAATACACTCTATCTCCATATGTGCAAAGCACTTAATTATTCAACTTAAAATCTTCTATTGAGTGCATTTATCTGAGTTAAAACTATCCAAACTGTTTCCAGAGCAAGATTTAACCTGTGAACGTTGCAATCCAGCTCCAGCCTCATTGGACCATATGTTCCAGGCGTACACCAAATTAACATCATTTTGGACCAAAATCTTTAAATGCCTTTCAGACAGCCTTGGTGTCACAATCACTCCTAATCCATGAATAGCGGTGTTTAGTGGACTCCCAAACAGCCTTAAAGTGGAGAAGGACAAACAAACTGTAATTGCCTTTACTTCACTATTAGCATGTAGACTTATCTTGCTCAACTGGAAGAATCCCAACCCACCACCTTTAAGACAGTGGGTAACTGATGTCCTATACAATCTGAAATTGTAAAGAATCAAATTTTCACTCAAAGGATCTGTTTAAAACTTTTTTCTTTAATATGGCAGGATCTAATCAATAACATGTTAGAAAAATCTATATTGGGGAAAAGGATACTCTTCTTTCATTGCTGCTTCAAAGATTTGCTTTCTCGGTTGGTTCTCCTCTCTTTGTTTTGGGTGGGGGTTGAATTTTGGTTTTGTTAAGTTTGATTTGATTGCATGGATTGTTATTTGCTTTTAATTAAAATCAATAACAGTATAAAAAATAGAAACTCATATGTAGCAGCTGTCCATTCTGGCTGTTTACAGGATATCTGCTGATTTCTTAGTCATCTTTTAGTACATTTTGTGTATTACATCTTTATCTTTGTTATTCACTTGACCTTTATCTGGATTCCTGATATGCCTGAACAGGTTTCTGACATTTATAAACCATTTATGGTATTTGTTTAAGATGAATGACATATTATCCTAAAATTATTCTCCCAAACTGGTTGATCAGGTTGCTTTTAAAAAAACCTTAAAGCTAAGGTCACAGCTAGACATAGCCATACTTAGCAAGTTTTCTGTGTGTTCCATAATGTCCTAATGTTACCAGAAGAAAACAAGAGGGCTAGTGGCAGGCTGCAGGTAGGTATGTCAAACGGCATTGTCAGCAGACACTATAGATCATGTTACTCCACTGTGTCCTGATTGCTGGCACGTTTTGAGAAGACCACCAAGACAGATGACTCTCCAAGATCTGTTTGCCATCAGGTGAACAGAGCAAAACCAAAACCAGTGCATCAGACTGATCCACCTGAGAGATTGTTTAAGATCTGCGAACCTTACTGCTGCTGAAACTGCTCGCAGACATGATGCTCACAACAGTGGCTGGACAAAGAGGAACATGCTCCATGCTGCTGGTCTTGGAGTCAGGTGTCCTGTTAGGGGCCTACTGCTCATGCCTCTTACACTGTAAAAAATAAATCTTGCATGTGTGAAAAATAATAATAAAAATAGCTAACTATACACAAAATAATCATTATCTTAATAAAAATGGGTTTTACCCTTTTTCTTGATTATTTAATTCTAATTCAATAAAAAAAATTAAGAATAATGTTAACTTATTATTTTTCTTAAAATGTAAACATTTTTTATAACTTATTCTAAGTAAAAAAACTATACTGTGAACTGAACACATTTAAGTTAAGTTGAATTTAATGACAGGGCACTTAACTCTCACATCGATTTCTTGGTCTTTACAACAACGCATTCAGCTGTAACGCTTATCCAATTTTACTACGAATGTGTAAGTATAAAGCATATTAATTCCGTAATGAATAACTAGTATTTCATTTCATATAGTTACAGACGTAAGCATTTGTTGTTTTCACTAAACCTTTCCCTCCATGTGGGAAACATGACGGGCAAGGTAGCATCTTTCTAACAATTTACTTCGTTGGTTTGCTTTAAAAAGCAAGTACATTTCTCGGATAGTTATGTATGTTCATATGTTTTTTTTATCGTTTAAAACTTTTATTTTACACAGAAAAATAAAATGACACTTTGAGATAAGTTTGAGAAAGCTATGGTGTTTGTCCTAAACTACG
Organism: Polypterus bichir lapradei; assembly: GCA_026402145.1. Lineage (NCBI taxonomy): Eukaryota > Metazoa > Chordata > Cladistia > Polypteriformes > Polypteridae > Polypterus > Polypterus bichir. Next base: position 69,133,658 of record JANRMT010062814.1, read on the forward strand.
ACCTGTAAACAACATATAAAGACGTTTGCCTAACCGTCACGGTATTATTTGACCTCTTATTTAATTCGTGTTCTATAGGCCATGTATTTTCTGGTTAATTTTTAACACTGTGATTTATTTAGCGATGTTTGATTTCCTATGTCCTATTTTATTTCAGGATTTTCGCTATCGCATACTGAGAAGTAGTGAAAAGGCGGCCATTCATTTAAGAGGATATGTTGGTGTAAATGCAGTAAGTGTTTGAAGGGCGGCACCTGCTGCAGGATTTCACTGTTTCACTCTCTGTTTCCATCCTGTTTAGCACTCATTCCTGGGACATTATTTGATTGAGATATACTTTTTGAAGAAAGTTAAAAAAAAGAAAAGAAAATTTTCATTGACATTTGAATGTCAGTAATTCAGTGAAAATTATCCTCAGACATTTGATTTAATTTTCCTTTGAAAATATAACACCGTTGTTGTGACTATCTGTATGTTCAAATAAATACAGATATATGGATTTTTAGCATGTATTTGTTATACTTTCATTATTGCCCAGCATTGCATACTCACTTTTTTTGAGTACTGTAATTCAAATGAAAATCGGAGTAAAATGAAGCCATTTTTCCCACTACTTATATTTAATTAAACTCATTTATTTTAGGTAAATTTGAGTTAATTAATAAATTAAGTTTACTCAATAGTGCAGTATATTAAATCTACTCAAAAATATTGCTTGTAATTTGTTGCCTTATTTTTTTTTAAGTAATTTTAACGCATTATTTTTTACAGTGTAGACACATGAAAACTCCAGGCCACACACAGCTGCCCTAGTGAACGAATGCTGGTGTGCAGATGCTGCCTTGCCCTGCCTTCTCTCCTCACCTTACCCCACGGAGCACCTTTGGATTGCAACATCTGAACACGAGCCTCTGCCTCCTAATGGCCAGTAACTTCATCAGGCCCCTCTACAGGAACGCGACAACATAGACGGGCTTTGTGTACCAGAACTTGTGCAGCAGTGGCGTAAGCAAGAAGCAATTGCCCAAGATACTGACAGACTGCGGACGATCTTAATCTTTACAGTGGTTATTGTTTTCCTGTTATTTGTTATTGAACCATTTTCTTTTCTTATTATTCTCATTTATGCACATCAATCTGAAGTACAGATTATCACAGCCATAGAACTCAAGTAATTAGGGGGGAGCCATCATAAAAGAAAAGCTTTACTTTGACATTCCTACAGTACACATGTGTAATTAGAATGCATACAAAAATCACAGAGAAAAACTTTTGATCTTGTATGATTTAAAATATGTCTTCCTGTTATAACATGTGCAAACTGCATAAGCCTTGCATGCAATTGGGGATTAACAATGTACCATATACCAAAACTATGAGATGTTGTTCATATTTAAAGCTACTTGCCAGCACTTGGTTCTGATTTACAAAGGTTTATATTTGCAAAGGTAAGGGTAGTAAGGGTAGTGTACTTTTCTTATAACTTCAAAGCAGATCTTTCTTTCTTTCATCTGAAAAGCTCCTTTCAGCACGTTCCACTTTTATGCATGAGAGGTTTTTCAGGAAATGATTTGTTTCAGCAAAAATAAAAAGCCTGGGATGCTGTGAGTATACAACTAGTTTTGTGACCGTGGCTTATACAACACAAGTAATGAGATTTTTTTTATGGATGTTTTTATATTGTTTGCTGTTGCTCAGTATTGCTGCCTTTTGACGCCTATTGTATCAGTAATTGTGTTACCTTCATTCTCTGTGAAAATATGAGATTAATGATTTTTTCCCAGCCATTACTGCAAAAAACAAAACACTGGGTAAGTAACATAAAAAAAATATTTTTAGGTGGAGTATTCCTTTAAAAGTTTGATAAATTTGATTGATGATGCTGTGCATGCAGTAAATACTTTCCCACCTAATTGGGGCAAAAATGCAGTTTGGTGACCTTAAGTGTTTTCTGTGAAAGCTTATATTTTCAGAAGTGTCCCTCAATTTTGTAAAATTGCATGGCATTTTTTATGCCTTCATGACAGAATGAATAACCCCAAGAAACATACCTGTACATGGACCCTGCTAAACGTCTGAAGTAATCACCCATCCATCTACTTTGTCCAATTTAGAGACAGGGAGATAGCAACTAGGGACATACAAAATAAAAAAAACACATCATTTAATTAACTTTTATTTCTGCATGTTATTAATTTATGTATTGAGATTATTATTTTTTTCTTATTCTTCAACCCTGCTTACAACATTCTATTTATTAGGGAGAAAAGACAGAAAATACTCCATTAACCCTTTCTACCACCCGCACACACACAGCTAGCCCTTCTTGTAAAATCCTAACCATATACTATATTTGATACTTTTTTTTTCGTAACTGCAAACTTCCGCCTCTTTTCTGCAGGCTAAATTAGGTCACCACTTTGCACTAAATAAAGGTTTCTTCTTCCACACTGTGGTCCTGAGTTGCTGCTCAGTTAAATTAAGCTGTTTATTGCTCAGCAAAATACCACAGAGCTTCCTTGTGGTGGAGTCCTGCCATCTCCGCAGAGAGACCATTTCAAGCAAAATGCACTTGTTAGAGTGCTTGATGGCACAGGAATGGGAGGACACTTGTGACAGCTCCAGGGACTGAGGATGGACATTTCCTGTAAGTTAATTTCTGTGTATTTCTGTCATGAAGACGGCTGCTGTCACTAGGTAGGAGACTTTTAAATGGGATGTTTCTTCAGCTGCCATTAAAAAGAGTCTTGTGTGTTTTTTGACTTTCTCATGTTCTGTAAATGATAGGAAAGCATGTGAGACAGAAATTCTGAACCGCCATATGGGGGATTTTTGTGTTGTGTAAACCTGTGGAAATTAGCGTTTGATGATTTAGTGATGATCAACTGGATTTGGCAGGAGAGACGACTTCAATGGTGTGATGAACAAAGATGAATGAGTGTGTTGGCCTACAGGTGAATATACGAGTATATATAGTGTGCTTAAACCTGTACAAACATTCTGTGCCCTTTACAAATATCATCAGAAATTAGTTACTAATTAGTTACTAATAAAGGAAAAGAAACAGACTGCTTAGACATTTTTCCCCTGTAACCTGGTGGTTCTAAAATTTAAGGTGCAAAAAGTTGCCTTAAAATGGTGGTGCTGTGGTTTTCACATTCATTTGACAGATCCACTCTCATGGTGCGCTAATATTGTAGAGTTTGCCGCTTGTCCTACTGACTTTGAGTGTTTTTCTCCGGTTACTCATCACGAAGCATGTATTAGCTGGCCCTGAATGAGTCTGGGTATGTGCATGAGTGGGCTACAACAGGCAGCCATAATATTAAATTTGCTTTATGGCACTATAAAATAATCTGGTTTGTCTCTGGGCTTTATGAGGCTTCCTGGCTAGGTTATCAATTTTAAGAAAAGTACAAAAATGAAGACTCAGCAGTTGTTTAGGAATATGCAGATGGTGTTTTACAGGAAGATGAGATTAAGTACAAGTCTTAGTCCAAAATTGAAATTGCAAATATTCCACCTCACTTCTCTTCAAGTAAAGTCTATCACATTTGTCAGACCACTTGACAAAACAGATGGGCACTACGAGTTAAAATGGCGTCATTTTCACTTGAGTGAAAATGAACCTTCCTTGAGCAAGGGTGTGAATCAAAATACACAACTCAACCTCGAGAATGAGAAGGTCATTGACTGTGAGTGACCCAGCCTGTTTGTACACTAGTGGCCTTGAGAGTTTGCACCCTTGGAAGAATGTCCAGGAAATGTGGCAGAGCAGGACCATCCGGGTGGTGGAAGTATGATGGTGCAGGTTGTGGGATGGCCTTGCATAAACAGAGCAATTAAATGCTTTATTTGTGTTCTGGATAAAGGCAAAGCCATCTGGCGAGTGTGCCAGAGCCAATCAATGGAGTGAAGTCAGTCATATTTTGGCTCAGAGCTTCATATTTTTTTAAAAAGAGGACAGAGGGAATAAATGAACACGGTAATACTTGTGCTGTTTTTGACTTAAAGTGTCCTTTCACTGCAGTTTGTTAAGACTGAAAGGTGAGAAGAACAGCAATAAAGATTAATCTACTAAAATACATACAGTATATCCTTAATGAAATGCTAACGTCCCATCTGCTATCTATACTGCCTCTCTATAAACTTCTCTGTTCTCAGAATTTGTTCTTTTTGTGTATGATTGAACTCCATAATTCCTGTAACTCCTTGTTAGTTTGGAACCAAGAACTCTCCCTCTTTGTATTTCTGAATTTAGTGTAGTTTCACAACTAGATGTTTTAGTCACACATTAATAAACCGAATGGTTTATTGAATAATTGAATCTATAGACTACAGAAAGCATCTAAAGTAGGGCCACTGGGGGAGATTGGAGTTCACGGACATTACTGCAGGTCTCCATATTACTACAGGAGACAGCACCAGTGATTGTAATCAATAATGTTATAAAGGTGAGGGAAGATGATTCATTCAACAGTGATTTAAAATTGCGGCAAATCACAATGCTGTATGGGCATCCAAACCTAAAATTCTAACTGCCTCATTATAAAATGGACTGAAATAAATGTGTTCCATCAAGAGACAGTCACGCTGTTCCCATTTGCTTTCTTTCTACCGTAATCTGGACGGTGACTTGGTTAGCGCTAAAAAAAATTGCCCTTCGTTCTGTTTTACCGGTGTATGGTAGCATTGGCTTTTTCAGTTGTGTAAAGTTTTGCTTTTATTAAAAACTGTAGTGTCATCAGCTCATTTCAGAGTTACTATCACGTGTGCTCAGTCTAATGAAATTCATATCTGCATATTTGATCAACACGGCACAGGACACCACTGTCCTTGTCCAGTGACCCAAATTTCATGCTGTTGTTTATATATAATATCCTTCCATGTATTTTCTGAGCCTGCTTATAATAAAACATCACAAAATAATAGATAGGTAGCAGAGAACAAAGCAGTCAAGTTTCCTTTCACATACAATTTTGTGAAACTGACGATGAACTTTGTTTCACCAAGCTCACTACAAAGAGTGTTTTAGAGTTTTAAACATTTTTTAGAACATCTCTCCATAACAGCTTGGCAACTCCATACGCCACTTTTGCACCAATATATTTCTCAGAAGCAGGCCTAGATGAAAATAAGTGGGGGAAAAACTGCATTGTAGAAAATTCTACATGGCTAAACACAACTCACGATGAGACAAAAAGTTGTACAAGCTGTAATCCAGCGAGGGAATAAAATTGCTATTCAAGTTAAATGAAAAGAAAATGCTGTATCTGTGTTATGATTTGTATTATTCATTCATTTTTTTTATCCTTTGACCTAAACAAAGGGGTTTTAAAAATCGGGGATTCTGATTTTGAAGTGCTCATAATTTGTTAGTATTTTGTTGTCAAGCCATTTTCTTTTTTCTATTGTCATTTAGTGGATCCCATCGTCATGATGTGGGTCTCAGTTGCCAGGAGTGTGGCCTCAAAAATTGGGAAATGAAGGGATCAATTAGATGAAGAGTTTAAAGGTTGTCTCTCTGAGTTTGTGAATAACAATTTTTTTCCCGATTGCTTCAAGTCTTTTTGATTTACCAGTTCACAAAGTTCTGCTCGTCGTTGACTTCATTTTGGATTTTGTTTTGAGTTCAAAGAAACATTGGTTTGATATTTGGTTTTGATCGTGGCTAGTTTTTTTTGTCTTCACGTATCTCCCAGTCATTTCATCCCTCATACTATCTCTGTTGCATCAGTCAGATCTGTGGTCTTAGATGAGATATTGTTTTGGCCAGTATGAAACTCTTTGTGCACTGATAACAGTGTCCCCTCATCAGCCACATTGCAATCCTGCTGCCTGATGGGAACTGTAGTCCCCACATCAGCAATGGATTTTGGGCTGCCCTCCAATCACAACTTCTCTCCTGACACAACCAACAAGCTGTGGTTTAAGTTAGAGCAGCAGCAACGCACATGAAAATTTTGTGAAAACTGGTTCAGCCACTTTTGCCTGATTGGCGAATAAACAAACAACAAAAAAAAAAGCTTATGATTGTTTATTTGTATACTGTATGTACTTTATATACACTCACTGGCTTCTTTATTAGGTACACATTGCTAGTACAGAGCTGGACCTCCTTTTGCCTTCAGAACTGGTGAAATAAATTTGTGACACAGATTCAGCAAGGTCCTGGAAACATTCTTCTGGGATTTTGGTCCATATTGACATGTTAACATCACACAGTTGCTGCAGATTTGTGTGCTTCACATCCATGATGCAAATCTCCCATTCCTCCACATCCCAAAGGTGCTTGATTAAATTGAGATCTGGTGACTGCGGTGGCCATTTGAGTACAGTGAACTCATTGTCATGTTCAATAACCCGGTTTGAGATGATGTGAGCTTTGTGACATAGCATGTTATCCTGTTGGAAGTAGCCATCATAAGATGGGTGCACTGTGGTCATAAAGGGATGGACATGGTCAGCAACAATACTCAAGTAAGCTGTGGCATTTACACAATGCTCAGTTGGGACTAAGGAGCCCAACGTGTGCCAAGAAAATATCCCCCACACAATTACACCAACACAACCAGCCTAAACTGTTGATATAAGGGAGGATGGATCCATTCTGTCTTGTTGTTCACACCAAATTCTGACCCTACCACCTGAATGTCGCAGCAGAAATAAAGACTCATCAAACGTCTCTACGTCTTTCCAATCTTCTCTTACCCAATTTTGGTGAGCCCATGTGAAATGTCACATCAGCTGGCTGCTCTTAGCTGATATGAGTGGCTCCCGGTGTAGTCCCCTGCTGAAATAGTCCGTCTGCTTCAAGGTTCAATGTGTTATGTATAAATAATTCTTTTCTACATACCTTAGTTTTAATGACTTGTTATTTCAGTTACTGTTGCCTTTCTATCAGCTCAAACCGGTCTGGCCATTCTCCTCTGACCTCTGGCATCAACAAGGTATTTTTGCCAAAAGAATTGCCGCTCACTGGATATTTTCTATTTTTTGGACCATTCTCTGTAAGCCATAGAGATGGTCGAGCATGAAAATTTCAGTAGATCAGCAGTTTCTGAAATATTCGCCCGTCTGACACCAACAGCAGTGCCACGTTCAAAGTCACTTAAATCACCTTTCTTCTCCATTCTGATGCTCAGTTTGAACTTCAGCAGGTTATCTTGAAAATGTCTACCTGCCTAAATGCATTGAGTTGCTGCCATATGACTGGCTGATTAGATATTTACAGTAACAAGCAGTTGAGCAGGTGTACCTAATAAAGTGGCCAGAGTGTGAATATATACATTGATATTTGTGTTAATATGTATGTATGTGTGTGTGTGTGTATATATGTATGTATGTGTATGTGTATATATATATATTGTGAACGCTGGCCCCGGCACAGACAGACGGACATCGTTGGCTCCACCACACACCGTTTATTACACAATATATACAAATGTCACGTGCACTCACAACCCCAGTGCCTCCAGCACCGATTCCCCCAATGTCCAGGGCTCACAGTCCTTTTGCCTTCCTGGCCGCCTCCCATCCTCTCTCTCCAGCTCAGTCTGCTTCCTCCCGACTTCCACCTCCTGACTGGAGAGAGGCGGCCCCTTTTATGGGGACCCGGATGGGCTCCAGCTGCTTCCCGGCACTTGACGTTGGCCACACCCCTGTGTGGCGGAAGTGCCGGCTGCGCACTCGGAAGCCGTCCGTGTGTCCCCTGTCGTCTTCCCCCCGGCACTTCCTGGTGTGGCGGAAGTGCCGGGCTCCCGGGATAATTAGGCACTGGGGCGCCGCCTGGCGGTGGCCACGGGTCCCT
>JANRMT010062814.1:69147523-69164702 GCA_026402145.1 Polypterus bichir lapradei
TATCTATCTATCTATCTATCTATCTATCTATCTATCTATCTATCTATCTATCTATCTATCTATCTATCCATCTATCTATAACTTGTGTTGAAGTAAGCAGGTTCACAAGATGAATGAATAATGTGACGGTGTTGTTTACTTTCATGTAAATGGAAGTTTGGTCATGGGGTCAAAATTTTGCTACTGAATGAAGTTCTGATTCTGATATACTATGATCTTTAAAATGCAGAGAAAAGTTGATTTTAGCATGGTGTTTGTAGAAACCCATATACAGTGATAACTTCCAAAACAATCGGGTGATATTTTAAACCAGTTGTGTTTGCCTTGTTAAAGGCTCCAGGCCTGTTGCTTTTGGTTCAGTCCTTACCTCATTATCCTTCACAAACAGTCTGATGTACTGTATGTCCAATGACAACTACAGCAGAACATGTTTAATTTAAAGAAAGACTTTTGCCATCTGCTCCATTTAGTCATGTGATCAGACCGATTGATTTTTAAAGTTCTTTCAGAAGTAGCTTTTGAGATACATTATTTATTTAAATATACAGGGACGCACACATGCAAGCACACACACTCCAAAAAATGAATAAGTGAAGATAGCTGACAGTTTGTTTGCCCTACCGGAGCACATGCTGGTTGATGAAAAGAAAGAAATGCACACTCGTAAACACACACACCACATACACATCTGTAAAGGTCAACGTGCACAGAGGCAATAAGCCCCCCTCAAGCAGTCTGTGTGTCTGTGCAGCTTGGTTACTTCATGTGACTCAACGTTCTTATCTTCAAATTAAATATTACTGAAGTTATTCACTTGATTCAATTTCCTGTTCATTTGACTCTACATTTGTTTGTGTTCATAGTAAATATTATATATGTTATGTATATGATTGTATATTATTGCACAGTACAATTTGTTGTACTGCAAAATTCTCTGAGTGATTTCCTGTGGTATTGCTAAATTGAAATTAAATGGAGGTTCTGTGTGGACTATTCCATACTGATTTTTTACATATAGAAATTAAGTTATGGTAAGTGATTATGCGAGTTTCATATTCAAACTCAGGTTCTGCCACTTTGAATGCTTTCCTCTGTCACATGTTGACGTTAAAATGGAGGTGTGCTGGCTTTAATGTCTAATTTAATGATGCATATAGTAATGTTTTCCTTCTCATTTTAAGATTGCATTAAGCATAGGCAATTATAATATCCACATATTTAAATATACTTTGTGCCATAATTCACAGATGTCTTCAGGTGCAGTCACACTAAATGCACACAGCATGGAAGATGGCATTGTTGGTAATGGAGCCGAGTGACCCAGCAGCAATGCCATCTGCAGCTGGCATTATGTATCTCCTCAAGCTAAAGCCTTTTCAAATATTTTACTAATATTCCTTAGTTTGTATTCTTATATATTTTTTTGCATATATTTATTTTTAAGCATTTTGCTTACTGGTTTAAGTAGTCAACAATAGAGGAACAAGCTGACATCTGTAGTCTCTGCTTTTTAGGAGTGAAAATACGAGTAAACATGTCCAAACATTATAAATTGAAGACTTTGTTAGGCACCTCCACTACATGACGGGTATTTTCAGTTAAACTAATTAGAAGATAAACAAGTTAAACCTGAGATGACACAGTTGGCCATTGTTTAGTGCTTTTGCCTTGCGACTACAGAATCCCAGTCTGAGTTTGTACTTTCTCACCTTGTCCTTGTCATTGTCCTCCTATATGCCAAAGATATACGTGTTAGTTAAACTGGGGGGCTTTAGTTTGGCCCCGGTATAAAAGTGTGTGTGCATATACCCTGGGATGGGCAAGTGGTCCATCTGGCATTGGCTGTAGCCATACAGGACTCACTGGGCTAACGTACAGTCGATTCACCAATAACTCAACATATATATTAGGGTTGGCCAAGTTAACAGGCAGCAACAGACGTTTTATGTTGATTTATGTGTGAAACCTTTGCTTTGTGCTCTTTTCAGAAAACTGAGTTTTTTGGAAAAAATATTAGCCTTCAAAGAGTTGCTACTGAACATAGACTGTTTAGAAATGTTAACTTGCTGTTGCTTGGAAGGTGCCTGTTATAATGTTGTGATCGTGGCTCTGGACTCTGAGGGTAACTTGTTTTTCTATAACAAACTATCCATCCATCCATCCATTATCCAACCCGCTATATTCTAACTACAAGGTCACGGGGGTCTGCTGCAGCCAATCCCAGCCAACACAGGGCGCAAGGCAAGAGACAAACCCCGGGCAGGGTGCCAGCCCACCGCAGATAACAAACTAGATAAAATGTTAATGCCCTGGCAGTGGCAAATAGCTTTGGTTTTATATTTGATTTGATTACATTAATGTTTAAGTTGAGATTTACAAGAAATATTTAAATTGCTACTATGTAGAGGGAATACTGCTGTTAAATAGCACCTTATTTGTTTAAAGTTTTTGCAAACCAAATACACGCTATTCACTACTTTTGAGTTCATTATTGAATTTTGCACATAACAATGTGATTGTCTGTGATTAATAGTGATTAAAAATTTTAATCCCTGCCCAGCTCTAATAAAATATATATATACACGAGGTGTGGCAGAAAAGTAATGAGACTGATTTTTTATTTACCAAAGTTTTTATTTTTTTCAAACATCAATGTTATCCCCTTCAAAGTAGTTCCCTTGGGCAGCTACACACCGATGGAGACGTTGTTCCCACTGTTGGTAGCAGCGCTGGAAGTCTTCAACCGGTATGGTCTTCAGCATGTCCGTTACACTCTTTTGGATGTTTTCTAAAGTCCCGAAATGACGTCCTTTGAGGACATTTTTCAGTTTAGGAAAAAGGAAAAAGTCACACGGACTGAGGTCAGGTGAATAAGGGGGCTGGGGAACCACAGGAATGCGTTTTTTCGATTGTCCTTCTGCTCAATTGTGAGGTTTTTCGGCACCATTTTGGCACAGACCTTTCGCATGTGCAAATGTTCAGTCAAAATTTGATGAACGGTAAATCTGTTCAAATTTAATTGTTCACTCAACATTCTTAATGTTAAATGACGGTCTAATCTCACAAGAGTGTTCACACGTTCGATGTTTTCATTGGTTTTCGAAGTTGAAGGCCTCCCTGAAAAACTTGAGTTCGGGATAAAGAATGTTCCCCATAGGCCTGTTTTAACTTTTCAAACGTCACACTTGCCGATTCTCCAAGCTTAACACAAAATTTAATGGCACAACGTTGCTCCAAATTCCGCTGTTCCATTTTGCGTGATGCACAACCAAAAACACAACTTCACTAATAGCAGTCACAAAAATCACGTAGTTAACGGAAGGAGTTGAAACTTGCACTGAGCTATGGGAGGGTACTGATACACGTGCTCTATCAAGGACAACAGCGCAGCGTTGCCAGATCGCTTGCAGTGTTGCCAGTCTCATTACTTTTCTGCCACACCTCGTATATATATAATGTGTATGTGTGTGTGTGTGCAGTGGGGGAAATACGTTTTTGATCGACTGCTGAATTTATAAGTTTGATAACTTACAAAAAAATGAACAGTCTCTAATTTTTATGGCAGTTTCATTTTAATGGAGAGAGACAGAATATCAACAAAAATTCAGAAAAACCACACTACGTAAAAGTTATAAATTGATTTGCATGTCATTGAGTGAAATAAGTATTTGATCCCCTACAACCCATGTGACACACAGATTTCAATCAATCAATCAATTTCAGATACTCCTGATCTCAACTCGTTACGCATATAAAGCACACCTGTCCACAGAATCAATTTCTTCCATTCCATCCTCTCCACCACCATGTGCAAGACCAATGAGCTGTCAATGGATGCCAGGGATGAGATTGTAGACCTCCACAAGGCTGGAGTGGGCTACAAGACCATCAGCAAGGAGCTTGGTGAGAAGGTGACAACTGTTGGTGTGATTATTTGGAAATGGAAGAAATTTAAATTGACCATCAATCGCCCTGCTGTCTCCCTGTACTTCTGTACAAGCTCAGCTGCCTTCTCTCCCTTTTATGTTTGTTTGTCTGGCTTCCCCAACACTGCCCAAATTGTGCCTCTAAGTTGGCATAGTGTGACTTCATGCCCTGCAGCCAACTGCCGTCTTTCCCAAGCTGCTTGCAGTGTGTTTTCTGTTAGCTCAGGCATGTCAGGTCACTTTAACAGTAAAGGTTACTTCAGGAGATGGAAGGATGGAACAGTTATTATATTCAATTACAGATCTGCCATTTTGTCTCACTGAAAATGTTAAAAAATAATTATTTATTGTATCAAAGTTATGAAATATTATTTTAATAATTAGCATTGCTACATAGACCCTGTATGAGTAGGAGTGGGCATGTTTGCAATAAGGTCCTTGTAATGGACTGGTGTCCTGTCCAGGGTTGGTGCCTGCCTTGCTCTCCATGATGGGTGACTCTGAATTGAATAACCTGATATGGAAAATGAGTGAATTTGTTTTAGTTCTCTAAGTTCCCTAAATTGTAAGTATTTGAGTTTATTTATAAATTTACTTTGAAAGATGCGGTACACCAGTTCCTATTTTAGTGTGAGTTTTAGTACTATGAATATTAAAGATCCATTTCATGATGTATTCATTTTAATAATATTTTTTACAAATACTAAGGTAAATCGTTTTTATATTTTATTAACACATACTACCCAACATTCTCAAACTCTCTTAATCCAGATAAATGTTGTGGAGGGCTACAGCCCATCCCAGCAACATTAGGCCAATGGCTGGAACCCACCCTGCATCACAGAGGCCTGTCATACACACATCCACGTGGGGTCAGCTTAGGATCACTGATTAACCGAATACACAGACACTCCTTTGGGATGTAGAAGGAAAAGTGTGTAGAAAATGCCACGCTGACATGTCAAGAGTGTGTAGATGGCACAAAGACTACAACTTGCTTTGAGACATTCAGATCTAGGATGTTGGATGTGCGAGGCCACCGGGTGAAGCAGCACACCATCAGGCCATCACATTTTATCGATGATTTAGATATTTTTTTTTCAAAAGTACTATTAAGAGAAATGTACAATTTAATTATAAAGCCCTGTGCTTTTTCACATACAAGCAGCTTATTTATTGTTGTATGACTTATCAAAGAGTTCTGTTTATTTGCCCATCAGAAAAAGTATTTCTGGCTGTCTTATTTTGCCCTCAAACACGGTATACCCCACCTATCAAGCAGACAATTTCATTAAGAGAGAATCTTTCATTATCTTGTCCCCTTTTCGGCCATGTCTCTTTCTGTGGTTTTTCTCAGTTGTTTCCTTCTCTCTGACTCTTACAGCTACAGATTTGGTTTTATCAGTTGTTTCACATAAAGGCGTTACTGAATTTTGCCCGTCTATGACTCATTTTTTCTGTATAAAGGATGTGGTCGTTGAGTAAAGGCTCTGCAGAAGACCATCTCTGACCCATGACTGATGTGGGTGACGGTGCACTCACTGTACATGTGCAACGTGAGCAATCAAGTGCATCGAAATTTACTTGACTTTCCACTTCAAAAAAAGTGCAAAGAAGTGTTAATTACCTACTGTAATAAAAGATCAAACTGAGAGCTTATCTGTGGATAACTAACTGGACTGTTCGCTGTCCATCACTCCAGTTCTAGGCCCCAGTTACTTTTACAAACTAATTTGCTCCTTGGACCCCTCAGTATTAAAACAGCCACTCTGGGAGCCTGAAGTCTCATATCGTGATCCTGACCTGGCAGCTTTCATTATAGCTTTTTCTCCAGTGTACATGGAAGGGTGAGAGAGTCTGCCATTGTCCTCAAGGCTCCTTGTTAACAGCCTGATTGGCCATTTGGCTTATGGAGATGATCCAGTATCCCAGGTTCAGTCTCTGCCACTGCAACCATGTCTAGGAGGACACGTGACTGACAAAGAGGAAGAGTCTCCTTAAGTGACTTCTTGAGCAGAGACATCTGACTTATCCAGCATCTTCTTGTATCTCAAAGACTTGTGTGTTGGGTTGAAGAAATGCGTCACCCTAAAAACGACTATTTTTTTATATCCTACTTACACAATGTAGTTTATAGTGATGGGCAAGAAAAGATTTTAATCTTATGTTTACTTCCAGAACGGAGATAAAAAAAGTTTCTGAATAGAACTGAATGTCTATGGTGAGCAATGGTGGACAACAACAAACAATATCATACACCTATGAAAAAAATCCTTATGTTACTCAAGTCACATAATCCACATCTTAAGTCATCCAGTCATATGCTCACAATGCCCCAAACATAAATATTCTTACTTTAAAATTGTTAAGCTAGCTGTGTTGCCCATCTAACACAAGTTGAAATCTAAGTAGTCGACATTCACCTCATTTGTAGTGCATAATGCAATGCATATGTCTCTGTTATATTTGTTATGGGATTCATAAAAGCGTTGTTAATGTTTGTGATGTACCATCTGTTTTATCAGCACAAATGTCTGTGTTGTGCCATCTTTTGGAATGACAGAGACATAGCAACCGGACGAACACACAGACAGACACAGACATCCATTTATTAAGGTGGTTAAATCTCCTTCGGAAAATGGCCAAGTACATAAAAATGGAACACACCCAATCGCAAGCAAGCATTTGAATTGTAGACCAACCAGCCTTCTGTCATTACATCTGCATTTATGTCCACAACCCAAGTACTTTGGGATTATTTAGCAGTGGTCTGTGGAACTGCATAGGTGACTTGACCTTCTGCTTGTAGATATGCACAAGTCCAAGGCATGTTCTCTTCCCCATAATGTTCTCACTCACTTTTCTTTAACATTTACTCTTTAGTTGTACTCATCTGTTATAGAAAATTGTGTTCTTAAAATTGGTAATTTGCATGTATTAGAAAAGTATTATATACACATGAGACAAGTAGATATAATATTTCACTAAGCATTAAGATGTAACAGTTAGAATTAAAAAGGCTTATGCTACATATATTTTTATTATTTTGCATAAGCCTGGAACCACCAATACTTCATAAGCCAGAGGTCAGATGTGCTACAGAGCCGAAAGGATGGGCCCCCTCACTAAGAAAGGGAATGTGAACTCTTTAGTTGTAAATTATGGTAGCAAGTGCTGAGATAGTAGTGGGACAGAGCGGGGTTTGACACCCCTTCAACTAAGAATTATTGGTGGAATCAATTAGAGGCAGGACTAGAGCAGTGGAATGCTAGAAGTCAGATGAAGAAGAATAATGGCTTAAATGATAAGAATTGTAATAAAAGCAAAAGGTCCCCATGGCTGGACACTCATTGCTCCATCTGAGTTGAGTCCGTATGTGTGCCATACAATAAAGCCTGATTCTGCGGCCTATCCTGAGACTCCGAGTGCTTTCTTTGGGGCTGAGGGTGCCCCTGCCATGTCTGCCTGCTTCAGCACTACCAATTGTACTTTGCAATGTTGATATCGTGTGAAGCACAATGTGAGCCAGTGAATACTCTTAATACTGGGCTGGACTCGAGACTAATGAATGGGGGTCTTCAATTCAAATGCTTGTTCGTGTCTGAGCACATTCCTGTTTCATTCACCAGAGTGTTTTCTGGAGTTGGTTTATTTACAATATTTTAGTAAATATTATATGTGTTTGGAATGTTGTGGACATACAAATGGATAACTTTGAATGTGGATTGTGCAACATGAGTAATGTGAGATATTTTTATGGACTCTTTTATATTGTTCACTGTTGTCCACTTAAGACTCCTATTCTATCAGAAACTTTTATTATCTCAATTCTGCATGAAAACATGAGATGAAAACTGTCACTACAAACTACACAAGGTGAGTAAAATGTAATAAAATCTTTTTTGGGTGAAGTATTCCTTAATTTGGCACTCCAAATTGCTCTACTATGGAGATGAGTGCGAGTACAACCAGAGGTGGAATGTTGCCCCAACTAGGGTGGGTTCTTGTCTTTCACGAGTGGGCTCTGGCTTCCTGTGACTCTGTATTGGAACAAAAGGGATTCTTTTTAAAGCAAAATTATCAGAATTTCCTTTTTTCTCAGGTAGTGGATTTTAGAAATATCAAATATCTTCAGGTTTGATTCCCACTGGGTACTATGGAATACCATTTTTGCCAAAATTAAGTAAATAAGATGGCAATTATAAAATAACTGCATGCAGAAGTACAGTGATATATATAAATGAGTAAATACATTGTGAAAAAAAGCAATTCATTTAGTCTTGTAATTATTATGAAAAGTCATCTATTATGAAATACAAAATCATTATTATTATTATTATTATTATTATTAAATGTTTTATTTCACAATGGCCATATTTTTAAGGACCATTTTTATTTCACAGTGTGACGTTTCCAAATGGCTCTTATTTATTTCCCAATGCCTCTTCTCATGATGGTTTCGTCACTTATCAATGAAGATATGTACTGCATTCCATTTACCATGGAAGTCAGATGTTGAATTTGGAAATGACATCACATCTGAGTTGCCTGCTTTCCCAATAAACTCTAGCTGTGGAACAGTAAAACATTCAGAAAACCAATATGGACGTGTCTAGGGGAAATGTTTCTTGTGCTTGCACCATCAGAATAAATAGCAGTTGATAACAACACATTACACAGTATTTCATCTATCCAAACATTGCAGCAACATTTCCACAGATAGACACAAATATCAGAAATGCTAATAAACAGTAGAATAATACAGCTTTCACTAAAATTTGTAACGTTGCCATTTTGGATTGACATCATGATCTGAAGTCAACTCAGCCTTGATAGACCAGGCCCGAGTTTCCAAGTTGGAAATTCAGCTTAAGGGGAGTTCCAGTTGAGAAGTCCGACTAGGAACTCAGAAATTCTGACTTCCCACTTCAAATGGAATGCAACATAAAACCACCTGGCTTAACCTGTTTCTATTGGTTAATCCTTTGCTGTTCATTACTTTTCCCTGGTCGTAAACTATTTGAGACAAATAGGCCAACTGTTGGAAATACTCAGACACTTAAGAAAATGTTGATGTTGTTGAAGTCTTTAGTAGTTTAAGACTAACTCAGAGCCTTTACTCACAAAAAAAATGCCTGTGAAGAATTCACATAGCCACGCATTAATGTTAAATGTCAATGGCCAAAAATTCAACCTGACATTCTTCCTGGCATACTTTATAAAGTGTTTGACTCAGTTGATTGAGCTGCCCTATGGAACATCCTGAGACTTTGTGGGATCCTCCCGAAGTTGCTGGATATCATGGCCGGCCCGTACACGGGTACTGTGAGTGCTGTTCAGAGTGGAGGCAGAACCTCTGCATTTTTCCCAGATGATTCTAGGGTTCATCAGGGGTGTGTTCTTGCTCCTGCTCTGTTCAGTGTTTGCATGGATTGGGTGTTGGGCAGGGTTGTGGGGTCTAGAGGCTGATTGGAGTTCTTGAGAAACTGAGCGAGGAGTCTGATTGTTTGGGCTTGCAAGCATCCTGGATAAGAAACAAGATCCAGGCCTTTAATGACCTCTTGGGCAGAGCCATCAGCAGTGTGTCTGTCTGTGAAGACAATGTTTACCTCATTGAGAGGTTTTCTTACCTCGGCAGTGACTTTCACGTCTCTGGTGACTCTTCCTATGAAGTCAGTATATGGGTTGGGAGATCATGGGGAGTCATGAGGTTACTGGAAAGGGGTGTGTGGTGCTCCCGATATCTTTGCAAAAGGACAAAGGTCCAAGTCTCTAGAGTCCTGGCGTTTCCTGTTTTGCTATATGGTTGCAAGACATGGACGGCATCCTGAACTTGAGTGGCTGAACTATTCTAATGGGAAACTGTAAAAGTTTCAATACAAATGTCATATTAAGATAACCTTTGGTGTCTAATGTTTTCCACAGAAGATGTATTACATTACTTTTCTTGTCGCCTGTTAAAATTTTACATGTCATGTAACCGATCAAGAATTTTTTGTTATTTCACTTGACTTCATCGTTTCTCGGTGTTAGGATTGCCCGTGTACTCATTTCTTCTGTTGATAACCCTTTGGGATGAAATTCATCGATAAGATTTGGACATAAGTCTTTTTTTTTATTGGGAACTTAAAGTGAGGAAAACGTAAAAATCTATAAGAGCTGAGAACGCAGGAACTGTGCCTGACAAAAGCATTCACGCGAATGAGAGGTGAGAGGTGAGAGGACCGTGGGCGTGGTTGGAAATGGTTGAGACGAGGGCGGGACTTGAAAAAATCTCTTGGAAAAAGTCTCGCCTCAAGATCTTCTTTTACCTGTACAATAGAGAGACATGTTTTTTCATAACTGACATAATATATTTTTCCATACGATAATTTATTTCATAACTACTATTTTATTTATTCCATTTTGGAAAAAAACGCTATCCCATTGCGTACAAGTAAGGAGCCAGTTCTGAGTGGGATGCCAGCACTTTTATTTTATTCTCACCACATTTAGTGTGCATAGCCATGCTGTTCCTTCAGTGTTCTTTGTATGAGTGCTGCACCTGTAGAAAGCAGCCATTTTCTAATATGCAGGACATGCCCCTTTGATTAGTACAAACTGATCAGGTATCATTAGCAGCTGTCTCTACTTGTGTAATGTAATAAATTAGGCAGCCTGAATAAATGTTGTGAATTAACCCAGTGTGGGTGACCAGAAAATAGGTAAATGAGTCTCCATTCACAGATGACCAGAACTAGGGAAACGGAGCTTAGTGTGAGAGAAAAATTCAGTTAACGGTGGTGATGGGTGAAGTACAAATGAAAACCTCCAGAATAACCCAAGTTCAGTGGCTGTGGCTTAGTGGTCAGTGACTCGGAGTGGCAAGATGCCTGGGCCAGCTAACCTTGTGTATTATGTTTGACTGCAGGAGATGCCTTGCAATCAAATGGAATGTATCTGTATGCAATTGAATCACCAACCAACCCCTACATTCTCCAAGAAGACAGGCTGTCATCTTTTATGAGGGATCCTTCTTAATATGATTTTTTAAGAGTGGTGCTGTATAACGTCCTTTACAAACAAAGCAATGTTTCTAATTGTTGTTTCTTTTCTCTCATTAGCCCCTTTCAAGCCTTGATAGATGTCACTGCACAACAAGACATTTTATAATACGACTACTACTCCTCCAACACTATCTAATGGCACAGGTAAGTTAACAAGACTCATCTGCCCCTGGCTGCTGGCCCACTTGCTGTGCTGAAGTGAAAATAAACTGTACTTCATTTTGGCATCTGTGGACAGAGGACAAGCCATTTCACCTCAAAGAAAGTCCAGCATCAGCCAAGAATGACACCGTGTATTGGATTTTTATATAAATGTGAGCAGGATGTCGCCATGTTTCTCTGCAACTGGCAATGAACCTAAACAATTTGACAATACCCTACCATATGCAGAATGCTATGTAGCCGCTATGTGGCATTATTTGTGTCTGTCTCTACCCAAATATTGACCTGGGTGGGTGCACAATGACAATCCTGTCTTCTCTCATTAGTCTGACTGCTAACATAACTGTTTTCACTCTTCCAGAGAAACACAGCATGAATGGTCATTTTCAGTTATACCTATTTGGCGCTTTCGGGATTGCCACAGTCCTGGCAATAGCCCTGCTCTTTGTACTGTACTGTAAAAAGTAAGCACTTAAACTTTATCTTTCCTGTATTTATTGTATAGCTTGAACGATGGATGAAAAAGGCCACACTTAAGCCTAAGCAGAGCACTAAAATGTCAAATGCCTCAGCAAAAGGATTGTGAAAGTGTATGCATGTATGTCCTTTGCATTCAAATAAAAAAAGATGTGTGTAACATAACTCTCAGAACAGATGGAGGTTGTTTCTAGAAGTGCAGTAATTTATATTTTCTGTATTGTTGATTTAATTGACAAAGATTAAAAAGTCTTGCTTATATACTTACAGGGAAAACAGGATTACATCGTTTTAAAAAATGATTGACTGGATCGTTAAAACTGTTCACAGTGAATGGTGTCACTTTGTTCTGATATAAAGTGTCATTTAGATATGCTTTAACTGTCCATCCATTATCTGAACCTGCTCTGTTCTCTTTAAAGATCATTTATCCATAACATAACATAACATTCTCTGACCCACCTAATCCAATTCAGGGTTGTGAGGCACTGAGCCAATTCTAGCAGCATTGAGTGCAAGGCAAGATGCAGTGCTGGTCCATCACAAGGCCATCTGTACTGTAATATTACATTATATATAATCATATTGTTATAATT
Source organism: Polypterus bichir lapradei (assembly GCA_026402145.1). Taxonomy (NCBI): domain Eukaryota; kingdom Metazoa; phylum Chordata; class Cladistia; order Polypteriformes; family Polypteridae; genus Polypterus; species Polypterus bichir. Next base: position 69,159,731 of record JANRMT010062814.1, read on the forward strand.
ATTATTATTGTTATATTTAAAGAATTTTCTGAGATAGACCTGTTGCTATTGCCTAGCAGTTAAGATATAGCAGGTTGGATAATGGATGGATAGATGTACTGTATATGTTTTAGAAGGTTGTGTTTGTGCTAAGAAATGTCCTCACTGTGTGAAATATATTTAAAACAGGTGCTTTCTATAGTTTTATGTATGTGTCTTGGTTTCTAATGTCTGTAGGCTTCTGTGTAGTATATGTAGGACAACAATGGGCAGAATGATCACCTTGTCCATTCTCCACAAGTGCTGTATTTCTTCTGTCATTAATATTATTTGAGTAATGTACTGGTTAAAAGTGTTGTGTTGTTAAGTGTTGATTGTTCATCGTCTAGTGCTTAGGGTTTCATTAGGTTACTTTTGCATATTGTTCATAAATTATTATCACCACTGGGGACACTGTTTGTTTTTTTTAATATTGTGTTGTTTTTTTTTTTTCTCTTCATTATTTGCTTACTATAACTTTAATTTCCTTATTGTATCTCTATTATTGATTGATTAACTGAGCTTCTTTATCAGTGCCTCTGTATGTGTGTGTGTGCCGAGCCAATGCTGGGTGTGTTCCTGGGGTACCAGTAGTAAAATAAATAAATCATTCTTTTGGTACGGTGTGAAACTTCACATTCTTGTGACCACTACAGACCACAAGAGAGGGAAGTGATGTGTAGTTAAGGAAGACCTTCTGAGGGGCACAAACAGTCCACTGTGCCATTGGCTATGAGCATATGGGGTCTATCCCCTAGTTTAAATATTTTAAACTTATGAACTTAAATTTCCAAAAATATTCCCACAGGTACCGGCATTTATACCAAGAGCTAAAACAGCTCCAACATGCCAACAAACTCACTCAAGTTTCCAACGACATGTCCCATGAAAATGTGCCGGATGCCTCTGTGCAGTGCATGCGTTACCAGGTTGAGATGGAATCTATAACAAGTGGCACCTTACACAGGGAAACAGAGCCACATTACAACAGATCTGTGTGGAAGCCTCCAGCAACGGTAAGTATGCAAGATGATGGGATTTGAATGTATATGGAACATACACACACCACATACACATCTGGAAACCACTGGGAACAGCATTCCATTTATAGGTAGACAGGAAAAAATACATTATTCTGGGACACCGTGTTAAGGCAAGGCACACAGAACTTAGTAAGCTGGTGATGAAGGCATAATGGCATGGCCTTAGTTTTCATACCACACATTGGGTCCATTGATATGATTAGAGCAGAACATGAAGGGCACAGGGATATCAGAACACAGTTACAGATGAAGTGCATCCCTTCATGGCAGCAGTTTACCCGCCTGCCATTGGACTCTTTCAATGGGCTATTATGGTCGAAATTTAACATCTTATTAAAGAAAGAAACATCCTCTAACAGGACAATTCAGTAATCAGGCAGGAGAAAAGCTGTTCATTGTATCTTTTAATTACTCCTCGACAAAATGCCTTGGAGGCAGCATTCATCAGAAGCAGTCTGTTACAGAATGGTCAGAGAAACAAAGAACAGAGGTTCATTTTATTAACTGTTGAATTTACATACTGTGTCAATCAATGCATACATTTTACTGTGATTGGTTTGTTGGTTTGTTGATTTATATAAAGTAAAAGTCTTATTATATTATATCCTGGTTCTTATTATACCTTTTGAGATGAGCCACCACCCTTGAAATTTCTGTGCATATAACAACTGTCCATTCTCATTGTTTATAGGACATCTGCTGATTTCTCAGTCATCTCTTAGTCATCCTTCAGTACATTTTGTATATTACATCAACCTTTCTTCTGGTACATTCTTTATTTACTTGACCATCTCAGTATTTTTCCTAAACCAAATCTTATTTCAGTGTACTGTAGATTTTGTTGTTCATTTGCACTTTATTTGGTTCCCCACATTTATTAACCCTTTATGCTCTTTCTTTAAGATGAATGAGATAGATAGCTAGCTAACTAGCTAACTAGCTAGATAGATAGATAGATAGATAGATACTTTATTAATCCCAAGGGGAAATTCACATAATCCAGCAGCAGCATACTGATAAAAAAACAATATTAAATTCCAGGGAACGAGTCCACATTAAGAAAGTAATAGGAGTCATACGTAAAATAGAGAAAAAGGTAGGAAAATAAAGTCATACACGGAGCTGCTGGATGCTACTGTGTTACCCTAAAATTATTCTTCCACACTATTGACCAAGGCCAATATTAGATTTCAATTTTAATAAGGAAGTCTGTTGCTATCAGCCTATGGAAATCGGTCTGACACTCAGATACAACGCAACATCCCTTTTCTTTCATGTATGGGGGGGGGGGGTTCCACTAGGAACACTAAACTGATGCAGACTGCATACAGCTCTGTGATGTGTGTAATAATCGTATGTCTTTTGCTACCATAGGTGGATGAAAAATTCTCCACTGTATGGGATAGCTTAAAAAAAGCCTCGATTTCATGCAGTTTGCTATACCTGAATTTATTACACCACAACGATAGGATTGGATTATTGCCCATATTTAAATTAGAGTTTTACCAGCTCTGATTTACAGCTAAAGCAACAAGAGGAGTGACTCAAAATGGTGACGGCAGTTCAAAGTGTAATTGAGTACCCTCGATTCTTGGTAATATATAAGTTGCAGATATTCTTTCAGCATTCAGAAATTTTAGATGGATTTCAATCATGAATAACAGTGGGCATGAAATAATATCTATATGGTTTATGGGGCAACACTTTTGTGTTTTTATATAATAGTGAATCACAGTGTGGGACAACCCTCATTATCCATGCTGTTGTGATACTTTTAATTGGAGTTAAGAAACTAGAAATAAAGATACCAAAAAAAAAAAAACTGACACACCACAAAAAGTTAAAGTTCAAGTTTCCCTTCTTCATAATCTATCTTTAAGAAAGCAATATATTTAGATAAATAATTCTGGCTTGTTGTTCTGAATTCCTTGGCTGATCTGTTTAAACTCCATTATAACAACTGAAACCATCAGAATGCACTGTCTAATTGAGCTTATTCTAAATGTCAGCAAGGAACTCTGGATGTCTGGAATCAAGACTCTCTTCCATGTAATTCATATTATCTAGTTGAAATCCTATCATCATATTCCATCACACTTTCCTCTCATAATTATTTTTCAGGCTCCAAGGTTCACAGTAAATGACCTCTCCTTGCTCCAAATCGTAAAGGCTGGGAAGCTGGCACTGTTTTACAAAGGGAAGCTGAGTCGGGGAACATGCAAAGGACACAAACTCACCACCTGCAAGATCTTCAAAGAAGGTGCTACTGCTCTGCCCTCGTGTTTCTTAGATTTCTTTGTACTTATCACGACTCGACTGAATGGTAGCAGAGAGAAACCTTACAAATGCAGAGTGAGAGTATGAGGACACTTTGGGTAAACTGCTGAATGTTAGATTGGAATAAGTTTACATTTTGAGACATACATGGTATCACACTGTGGTGGTCACATTACCATTTCAGATACTTGACAAATGAATAATGTAACAAACTGTTTTCGCAGGAGTCTCCTTGAAGACAGTAGAAAATGAGATTGCAATCATGAAGAAGCTAGGACATCACCATAATATACTACAGCTGCTGGACTGGAATACCTCCAGAGGTAAGATGTTTGGTCATGAAGGTTACCTAAAATATGATACTGCAAATATGGAAATATGGATTGGCTTTACAAATTTTGTATTATATTTATGATGTAAGAATTAAGGTGGAAGAGGCTGTGTATGAAGTCAAGTAAGGAGCTGATGTATACTGATGCTGTGGTATTTTTACAGAGCCCTATGTTTTTCTAATGGAGTTCGTAAGCCAAGGCACACTGAAGAGTTTCCTCCTGCGGTACAAGGAGCCACTGAGTTCCAGCAAAGATTCCCAGCACTTGCTCATGGTGGCAGCCTACCATATTGCACTAGCAATGGAATACGTACGCTCCAAAATGGTAAACCTCTTATGAGAATTCTTTGAATCTAAGATGCTGAAGGGCTATGGCACCCAGAATTTAAAAATTTACAGTGTTCATGCCTATATGAATGTCTATTGGAAAGAGTAACCTGAGCTTTTTAGCCTGATTGTTTCATTTTTAAAATAGTTTGGATAAGAACTGTGAAGTGCTTGTAGTGAAAGTCCATAGCAGAATGCTGTAAGTAGAAAGTCAAAATCTGTACAGAGTAATTTTAAAGTTGCTTGGCAATGTAAACCAATTTGAAACTGTTAAATAATTAACAATGCAAATGTTTCCAATTTAAAAAATCATATAGGCTGGGATTGGCTCCAGCAGACCCCCGTGACCCTGTGTTAGGATATAGCGGGTTAGAAAATGACTGACTGACATATAAAATATAACTAGAAGTCTCCTTAATGCATACAAGGCTGTGCAGAGATACATTTTCCTATGGCTGTGCTTTTGAAGGCCTTTTTAAAAGTATGTACATCAGTGCTGCTACAGAACTTTATGATTTGACCCCAGGGGAAACATGACTTTTGACAGAAGCTCTTTAAATAAAAATATTCATAAACAGATAAATAAAAAAATATCAATACTCGCACTCTATGGTCTGAACACACACCAGAATGACTACAAATGAGGAAAATTAAAAACTGACTTGGCAGTCCCATTCCCAGTGAGGCATTAAGCAGGAATATTGTTGTTGGTATAAAGGAGCCCCAATAGCGTGAAGTGTAGATATATGTTGATATATCCTGCTAATATCAAGCTCTGAATCTGTGATCTGTTGGCAACAAAATATAAATGAGTGTGCCTGGCAATGGACTGGTATCTTGTAGGCCCTGAGTCCCCACAAGCCTGATGTCATATAGAGAAAGCAGCTTCAGAAAATCAACATAGGAACTGAAATATGCCGGAATCTTGAAGATAGATAGATAGGACTGGTATAGATAGATAGATAGGACTGGTATA
>JANRMT010062814.1:69164712-69263383 GCA_026402145.1 Polypterus bichir lapradei
TATAGATAGATAGATAGGACTGGTATAGATAGATAGATACAGTAGATAGATAGATTGATTTCAAATGACATTGGTTTATGCAGGCAGCAAGATGTCACCTGAAGAGACGGGACTACTGGTAACGCCATGTAGGACTGTAAATTACAGAATAACTCAGGAAAGGAAAGGCTCTGGTGTAAACCTACTATATAAAAATTAATCACCTAAAGTTCAGAATATTCACTGTTGTGTTAACAGAATTGTATGACTTTCTTAATTAAGAATGTTTCATCTCTTTCACATGTTCAAAATATAAGCAAATGGAGCATTGTGTTGTCAGCTGAAACAATATCTGCCACAATTAATCTCACTGCAACCTGAAGAAAACCAGCAGTGTAGGTTTATAACCTTAAGCTCTGTGGTGACTTCCTGGCAGATATTTATTGAGTTATTGACAAACTCCTTGTTGGCATATTATGACTCAAATGAAAAGAGGTCTTTCTAGCCAAAAAAAAAAAAACAAACTCCCAATTGACTTCCTGTAATATAATGATTTACAATTGAATTCACTAATTACTTAAAAATGCACCTCTTAGGGTGTGATGAACATTCTGCAGAGTGAGACCAGTGGTATTGAAGGTGTCCCAGGCTTAAAATGTCATCAGATGGAGAATTAAAAAGACTATGGAAAATGAACAAAAGAACTCCACCTACATTGTCATTTTTACTGTGCATAACTTAACAAGGGTATTCATTGGTGAAAATCTTAACTTTGAAGGTGCATTCTGGAGATTTTGGAGGAATACGAACAGCATCCACCTACAGACCACTGAGTTCTTTTATTAACATTTTTAGGTACAAAATAGTGAATATCTATATTTATCTGCTCAAAGATATTTCCAAATGAGGAAAATAACTTAAAAATAAATTGTTTTGGTCTCCAATCTGGACAGAAGGTATGTTTAACTATAGAATCCAATAACAACTTAATGGCTTGGCTAGATTTCTATTTGGCCACAGTGACAGGATAAGATATGTTTTACTATGGATACTTAAAGCAAGGGGCTAGCTGACTTGTGTCTGGAACCGCACACTTCCTATCATGCTCCTCAAGATGAGGCAACGGTCAACTAGTAATAGGGAAGCAAGTACATTCAATTAAATGATAAGCTTATCAGTTCATTTTTATTTTCCATTATCCAACCCACTATATCCTAACTACAGGGTCATGGGGGTCCGCTGGAGCCAATCCCAGCCAACACAGGGCACAAGGCAGGAAACAAACCCCTGGCAGGGCGCCAGCCCACTACAGGCCACACACACACACACACCAAGCACACACTAGGGACAATTTAGGATCGCCAATCCACCTAACCTGCATATCTTTGGACTGTGGGAGGAAACCAGAGCACCTGGAGGAAACCCATGCAGACCCAGAGAGAACATACAAACTCCACACAGGGAGGACTTGGGACGCGAACCTAGGTCTCCGAGACAGCAGCGCTACCACTGTGCCACCGTGCCGACCTCATTTTACTTTATATGTGATAATTAAGCAGTACAATCTTTTCTATAATAATCACTCAATTTGAAGTCAAGAACATCTTCAAACAATAACTCAATATTCTGTCATTTATATTCCTTACAAATGCTCAGACTTTCAGATTCTATGTGTGTAGCTCTCACCATTAGTTTATAGGTTAATACCTTCTAACTCTAAATAAACAGTGGATATTCTGAAAATCCAGTGGTCACTAACAATGACAATGTTGCTGTACAGGTGGTTCATGGTGATCTGGCCTTAAGAAACATCCTTGTTGGCCGCTTTCCTCAAGAGTGCAAGATCACTGAGTTTGGACTGGCCAAAAACTTCTCTCGCATGAAGAGCCGGCGAAGCAGCCACAAGAGGCAAAATATGGTAATAGGCAGTAAGAAAATCTATATTAAACACGTAATAATTTGTGCATGTCCCAGTACAGTCGATTGACAGTTATGAGAGGTTTTGATTCTTGTCTTCCAGGACCAGGTGCCTCTTCGGTGGTACCCTCCAGAGTATTTCAAACACAACTACTACAGTTTCAAGGGGGATATCTGGGCCTTTGGCATCTTACTTTGGGAACTGCATACATATGGTATGGATGAAAAGATATATCTCTGAATGTGAATGATAAATATTGTATATAGACTTCTTTATGAAATGATAGATAGATATGAATGGCACTATGATAGATAGATAGATAGATAGATAGATAGATAGATAAATAGAAGTGTCTCCATGTGGAATATCATGTGTCATTGGCAATAATAAAAAAACTGGTAAACTTAGCAAAATGAAAGAATGACTTATTCTAATAGTAGTATTGCCATGTGCACGGAGTACAGTGAAATTCCTACTTGTGTGTCCAATCAAAATGCAACACGTCTCCACGCTCTGGCATCATGATAAACACAAATTATATGACTTCCTTTTATTCAGCTGAGAACACAAATTAGATTTATGTGTGTTTGTGGCCAACAAATGAAGTTATATTTAGATTGACTTTTTGTTGTTTTTATTTTAATTTTTTTAATTTATTTTTTATTTTTTCCTTCTGTAAATCATAATGCCATTAATACTGGAGAATATTGCTAGGAAAGATTTTACTAAAAATGTAATGTGCAGTAAGCTGTATCATATATTATATTTATATTTTTTCATATTTTAGTGTATAATTCGTCATAACATGCAGAAAACAGTAAGAAATAAAAAATGTACAAATATTGTCAAATGAAATGCCAAGTACAAACTAATATCTACCCACAAGAAAAAACAAAAGAAATGTAGTTTACCTAATATGTCTTATTTTATATAAAAACATTTGAAACAAATTCTGTTTATATTCATAAATATGTCACAAAATGTCCAGTGAATTCTTAAATTTTTAATCAATGTGGTTAGCAGTGCTACTCACAACTCCAGAGCCTACGTTCAGTTTCTGGCCGCGTCACTTTCTTTGTGGATTTGACAAACTCTACCCATGTCTACTTGTGATTTTCTGTAGTTATTTTGGTTTTCTTCCCACATCTGTAGGATGTACTGGATGTGTTAGATTTGGAATTTTTCTGTGTATAGATAGTTGTGTGAGTGAGCCCTGCTAAGAACCATCCCTATGGTCCATTGTTGGTCCCTTCTTGTCCTCAGTACTCCTGGAATAGGCTTCATTCCTGCAAACTGAACCAAAATAAATGGATGTGAAATAAGATGGATAGGTAAACTTTAGCATGTAACTAGAAATTTCCAGATATGTCTCAGTAGGCATTAAGCACTTACTTACGTGAATTACAGTCTGTTAGATCTGAGTATATATTATCCATGTATTACATGTTAATAACTGTAAGATAAGATTAGTTACATGAAAATATTTTAAAATATAATTTTATTTTCATATGTTTCTTCATACACAAAAAATATATGAAAGATGTAATTCCAATAATTGACCAGTCCTTTCTAAAAATGTTTGCCATTGACAATATTTTGCTTCTAAAGGTCTTAAATAACAATGACATTAGAATTGCAGGTACACAGTTTGCAGAAAAGGAATTCCCAAGATTAAAACACAAAAATATTTCTTGTAATATATCATATGCCTATACAATGTCTTTTTTACAACCTCAAGACCAGTAAACACCTTACAGAGATATACATTTGTATTTTAAAAATTGTGTTTTTGAAAACCATTCATGAGGAATGTGTGCTTCCTCTCACCTCCTCTGCCCACCAACAGGAACCGACAGCCTTACGCCCACACATTTCATTTGTACAGCAATTCAAAACCAGTAGGAAAAATAGGCAGCCCACAGACAGAGAGCGTATAAATTTAAATATTGAGTTTAACTAAAAACAGTAACAGAAGTGCAGCTCATGGAGAGCAATTGCTGGAAATCTACAAAGGGATTCACTGAGCATTGCAGATCACCTTCTTACAAAACCAAGCTGGCAGTGTAACAGCAACAAAAAAAAAATAAAACATGGTACTTATCAATTTATCAATGGAGCAACTGCAAAAAGGTGGAAAACAAAAAAAATGGAAAATAAAAGAAACCTAACAGATATCCTGTTTTTCTGCTAAAATTCAAACAGCAATGTATTTTTATTTTGATGCAATTATGTTTTAAAGCAAATAAAACAATGAAAAAGACAAAACACTATGAAAGGAACACAGACCAGTACCTTTAACGTATGACCCTCAAACAGAGCTCTGAAACACATCTAAAAACCTTGTCTTGCATTAATAATTTATTATCATATCAGTTACCTGCTTAAAGATGTCGTCACAGCCTTGAAAACATATACTGTAGACATGAATTCTAGTAACATTAATGTTTTATACTTAGATAAATAAAATGGCATCAAACAACATGGTCCCGTATCGAATTTGCTTACAACTAACAAAATCTGTTATTACGTTTGAAATAGGTGGGAAATAGGAAGCAAGTAATTAGGACTGTGCACTGAAATATCACTAAGTGACTGCTTTTAGCTTCAGTAACCAGAGGTTGTAAATTCATACTAAAACAATGGAGTCACCTAAAGTTTTAACATAACATTCCCTAACCCCCTTAATCCAATTCGGGAGCCTGGGCCTATCCGGGCAGCCCTGGACACAGGTCAGGAAACAGCCCCGGACAGGTCAGCAGTCCACCTCAGGGCCCCCTCATGCACACACTCACACTTAGACATTACACAGTGCCTATTCAGAACTGCCAATTAACTTATAGTAAGTGTCCTAACCTAAAGTAAATTAAGATAGATACTTTAATTGCATTTTAAAAGAGCAGAAAACAACTTCCTGTTCATCTGCATATACTTAAAATAGAGATGGTGGCCGAATCAAAAGGTAAGACATTTTAACAGATCTGCAGTAAAATGTATTTCAGGAATTTCTAAAATACACTTTGGTATATCAGTACAAATGCGTTCTTGGCTTTCTTTAGTAGCTGCGCCATCTCTGTAAAGCCGTGCCACTCAGCAGAACGGCAGCGGCTGTTTTTTCATTGCACCTACCTCTGCAATCAGAAGGTCTTTTTTTTCCTTATTGTACTTCTTGTTTAATTACTTAAGTCTTTAGAGTGGTGATTAAGAACAAGCCCACAGTTTGACATTTGGTGGTGGAGCTTCTATCATTTTTGTGGGTTTTAGTGCAAATAGGTGTTTTAGAGCCCTTAAGACCGCATTGTAAAAACCTGTTGTTTGCAGCCCACTTTTGTACCGAATTTATTGTGTTCAAAAGAAATACCTATGAACGCTTTGAAATCATTGGCGCCTTCTGATTCACCGGGGTGAGAAAACCCCCACCTATGAAAGACTCTTTGACTTGTCCGGAAGTCGAGTTATGCAAGATGTTGAGCTATTTGGTGTTCCCTTCTATTTTTAGCTCTCTAGATCTGAAAACCCCTCACTTTTAGGCCATTGTTGCACCTTATTTTAGGCAGGAAATGACACCTTATGATAAAAAGTAAACCAACAGATGTCTTCAGCAAAAATGATCAGAAGGGCTTGATGTTGTGTGGGTCATATCACCCCCTAATGGGATATGAGGGGTCAGAGTTACTCCTTTTCACAAAAATTTTTGAAATAATTGAGATCAGTATTCTCAGCATATAGAGTGTCATTTTATGCGATTTTCAGGTTGCTGATAACAAATATGATAATATTTTTCAGATTTGATTCTTTACCAGCAGCCAGAGCCTTTTAAGAGTCACTCTGAGAAAGTTAAAAATGACCAATTTCAAACATAAGCATGTGGGATATCATTTTAGACTATTTTAAGGCCAGTGACTATGAATTTGATGTTATTTTGATTCTTTACTAGGAATTTAGCCTTTTATTGAGCTATTTTTAAGGGTGAAAAGAGACAAATTTCTGTTACAATAGAGAATATTTGGACTTTAAACGGTTAAATTGAAGCACACGTTTTAATGTCTCAAATATGTGACATAACTATTCTTGTTTATTATGTACTTCTACCTCATGACTTCTACCCAAGAGCGTTCAGGGGTTAAGCCTAATAATCTGACAGATCTACTCAAATGCTGTACAGTTCACATTTGCGAGTATTTGTTTAAGCATACTGTGTCTAGAAAAAATAGAGCTTACTCATCTTTTTAAGATTTGGCAAATTCTCTGTTCTAAAGCAAAACTTGGTTAGAACAATGTGCCTAAACTATACATAATTGTATAATTTCTTACCTTATTGACACAGATTGTTGGAAAATACAGTGGAGGAAATAATTATTTGACCCCTCACTGATTTTGTAAGTTTGTCCAATGACAAAGAAATGAAAAGTCTCAGAACAGTATCATTTCAATGGTAGGTTTATTTCAACAGTGGCAGATTGCACATCAAAAGGAAAATCGAAAAAATAGCTTTAAATAAAAGATAGAAATTGATTTGCATTTCATTGAGGGAAATAAGTTTTTGAACCCTCTAACAAAAAAAGACTTAATACTTAGTGGAAAAACCCTTGTTTGCAAGCACAGAGGTCAAACGTTTCTTGTAATTGATGACCAAGTTTGCGCACATTTTAGGAGGAATGTTGGTCCACTCCTCTTTGCAGATCATCTCTAAATCCCTAAGGTTTCGAGGCTGTCTTTGTGCTACTCTGAGCTTGAGCTCCCTCCATAGGTTTTCTATTGGATTAAGGTCCGGAGACTGACTAGGCCACTCCATGACCTTAATGTGCTTCTTCTTGAGCCACTCCTTTGTTGCCTTTGCTGTATGTTTTGGGTCATTGTCGTGCTGGAACACCCATCCACGACCCATTTTCAGTTTCCTGGCAGAGGGAAGGAGATTGTCGCTCAGGATTTCACGATACATGGCTCCGTCCATTTTCCCGTTAATGCGATTAAGTTGTCCTGTGCCCTTAGCAGAAAAACACCCCCAAAGCAAAATGTTTCCACCCCCATGCTTGACGGTGGGGACGGTGTTTTGGGGGTCATAGGCAGCATTTTTCTTCCTCCAAACACAGCGAGTTGAGTTAATGCCAAAGAGCTCTATTTTGGTCTCATCAGACCACAGCACCTTCTCCCAGTCACTCTCTGAATCATTCAGGTGTTCATTGGCAAACTTCAGACGGGCCTGCACATGTGCCTTCTTGAGCAGGGGGACCTTGCGAGCCCTGCAGGATTTTAATCCATTGCGGTGTAATGTGTTTCCAATGGTTTTCTTGGTGACTGTGGTCCCTGCTAATTTGAGGTCATTAACTAACTCCTCCTGTGTAGTTCTAGGATTCTTTTTCACCTTTCTCAGAACCATTGACACCCCACGAGGTGAGATCTTGCGTGGAGCCCCAGAGCGAGGTCGATTGATGGTCATTTTGTGCTCCTTCCATTTTCGAACAATCGCACCAACAGTTGTCACCTTCTCTCCCAGCTTCTTGCTAATGGTTTTGTAGCCCATTCCAGCCTTGTGCAGGTCTACAATTTTGTCTCTGACATCCTTGGACAGCTCTTTGGTCTTTCCCATGTTGTAGAGTGTGGAGTCTGCTTGATTGATTGATTCTGTGGACAGGTGTCTTTTATACAGGTGACTAGTTAAGACAGGTGTCCTTAATGAGGGTGACTAATTGAGTAGAAGTGTCTAACCACTCTGTGGGAGCCAGAACTCTTAATGGTTGGTAGGGGTTCAAAAACTTATTTCCCTCAATGAAATGCAAATCAATTTCTATCTATTATTTAAAGTTATTTTTTCGATTTTCCTTTTGATGTGCAATCTGCCACTGTTGAAATAAACCTACCATTGAAATGATACTGTTCTGAGACTTTTCATTTCTTTGTCATTGGACAAACTTACAAAATCAGTGAGGGGTCAAATAATTATTTCCTCCACTGTACCTTCCAGAAAAGATTAGTTGCTCATGTTTACCATGTTGTTGCTTTCAGTCTGCACCAATTGAACAGAACACAGCAATATAAATAAGGCTCAGTAAAAATAATGCAGATAATTTATAACATTTTACATCATATAAAAGGAAAGCTAATTATTCAGAAATGTTCAGTAAGTCCTGCAAGACTACATTTAATACCGACACTGAAATGTAAAGTCTGGTCCTTGTTTTAACCTGATTCATATTAGTTGAGTCTCATGGGAGATGGAGCCCACCTCAAAAGCCTCAGGAGGTAGGATGCTAGTCAGTCACCAGGTACATTCATTCACAAACTCCACACAAATGAAATATAGTTTGGCTGACATGCAAGATATCAGGAGGCAAACCTATCAGCTAAGTCATCATGCTGCCATGAAACGCAAGGGCAACTCTTTTTAGATTTGTGGGTGCTAGCTCCATGTCTTCTTCTTCTTCTTCTTTTGGTTGCTCCCGTTAGGGGTTGCCACAGCAGATCATCTTCTTCCATATCTTTCTGCCCTCTACATCTTGTTCTGTTACACCCATCACCTGCATGTCCTCTCTCCAGTTGCACTCTCTTTACTTTCCTCCTCTCCTCCTGCCTCCGGACACATCTCCCCCCTCTTCTTCTCCTTCTTCTGCTTCGGCCAACAGTAGCCCGATTGCCGACAGCACCCTGTTAACTAACAATACTGGTGGCAGTCGTTGTTAACCCGGGGCTCGACCGATCCGGTATGGAAATTTGTATTGTTGTCCGCATATTGATTTGGCAAAATTTTACACCGGATGCCCTTCCTGACGTAACCCTCCCCATTTATCCAGGCTTGGGACTGGCACAAGGAAACACACTGGTTTGTGCATCCCCTGTAGCTGGGTTTGGGCTCCATCCATCCATCCATTTACCAACCGGTTGAATCCGAACACAGGGTCACGGGGGTCTGCTGGAGCCAATCCCAGCCAACACAGGGCGCAAGGCAGGAACCAATCCCGGGCAGGGCGCCAACCCACCGCAGGGCACACACACACACACACTAGGGACAATTTAGAATTGCCAATCCACCTAACTGCATGACTTTGGACTGTGGGAGGAACCCGGAGTACCCGGAGGAAATCCACGCAGACATGGGGAAAACATGCAAACTCAATGCAGGGAGGACCCAGGAAGCGAACCCAGGTCTCCTAACTGCGAGGCAGCAGCGCTACCACTGCGCCACCGTTGTGCTGGCTCCATGTATTATAAATAAATTGGCACAGGACGTGAACTAAACATTTCAAAATTTAACACTTGGATGCAAAGATGTGTTCAAACCAAAAAAATATACAGTAGTGTTAAAAGCTGGTATGGCTGCATGTCAATGGACTACAGACCTGACTCCAGATCAAAGTCAATCAGCACCACATCTTCAAGAAGTAATATAAAATTAAATGAAATGAACAAAACCCTCATCTCTTATCAAACCCACTTAATGTTGTTCAGGTCTTGTAGAAATGGAGCCTACCCCAGCAACACTATGCACAAGGCAGGAAACAACTGTGTATGAAGCACCAGGTCATCACAGGACACACACACCCACATTCACTTATATGGGAAGGTTGATCTATTAAATGTCTTTGGGATGAAGGAGAAAAAAAGCATGTAGGCAGTCGGTGTTTGGGTCAGGATTCAGACGCAAGTGTCTGGTGGTGCAAAGCAGAAGGGCTAACCACTGCACCATCATGGGATCATGAATAAATTGTCAAAGCATAAAATTCTTTAAGTAGAAAGCAAGCAACCTAATAAAAAGGAAAGAGTCCCTACCTCGGACATCAGTAAGGTTTTTGCTTTGATTTACCTGTAATGTCTACATTAGGGCAATCTTGTGTGTTATGTTAAGAAGCACAGTCTCACACCATGTCAGTGCCTTTAGGGTCTTGCTAAAAATGTAACACAAATATGAAAAAGTAAAATTAACAGTGAATAAAGAACACTATTAAACCAACCATTTAATGGCAACGTAATTGACATTTTACTGGTAATCCAGTATGTATGCATGAATCACAATAGCTGGCTGCTGACACAACAGTAGAAACATCATGGTGTTTAATGATGGAAACGTGCGTGCACACTGCAGCAGTCTGGTGCGTCTGAAAATTAAATCAGAGTTCCCACATTTCCAAGCTGTGTAAAAGTGTTAACATTCTAGTTTAGATCATACCACCTTACAGTGCTCAATATTTTGCAAAATATTGGGATCCTGTTAGAAAACTATGTCGACTTGTTCATAACTCAGTTTTTCTTTTTGTAAAAATTGATTGATTTGTATGGAATGATTGCAATAAAATTAATAAAACTTCAAAAAAAAAAAAAGAAAGAAAACTATGTATTATTGCAATTGTTTAATAAAATATGTAATGTGGATTTTTAAAATGAATTCTACTATTGGTTTGAGAGGACTGGCACAGTGGTGCTTTGATGACTGCTGCTTTCTCACTGCATCAGAAAACTGATCTTCTTGATGTACAGTGTTTTTTTTTTTTTTACATTGTTTTTGTGTGCATTTACCTTAAGGTAATTTGGGTTCCTTTATATCTAAGTGATCATCAGATTGATTGTTGCGGTATAAGTGAGTGTGCCCTTTGGTGGAATGACATTATTTCCAGAGGTGATTACTGCCCTAAAACTGTTGCTATCATGTACTGCACTACACAGAATAAAATATAAGCAGGTCAACTATTGTTAGAAAAAAAAAAGAAATAAAAATATTGTACAGTATTCCACCAACATGAATCTTTTCATGTATTTTATTCTAGGCTGTCTACCTTATGACCATCTGCACACGTCAGAGGAGGTGGTATTCCACGTCTGTTCTGGATACCGGTTGAAGAATCCTGAAAACTGTAAAGCTGAAGTGTAAGTTTTACATTTTTCATGAAAAATCTATTTAGTGCTGAATAGAAAATACTGTAGAAAAATCTATTCACTGCCTCAGTGCTGAATGGGAAGGGTGTGTGTCAGTCATTAGATGAGTTTGAAAAGCCACAAGTCTATGTGGATCAGAGTTCATTAGGAAATGAGGCTATCTTTAGAAGTGACAAGGGACAAAGAGAGATCTTTGCACTTATTTATCATAGGCCTGGACTTTGACACCTCACTGTTGAGTAACCGTCTCTCTGCAAATGATTTTTTGCTAAGTCTTACTTTCTCCCTGTGCTGTAAAGCTAAACATATACTGCATGTGAACAATTGTGAAGTATCCTGATCTTGCAATTGACTTAGGGTAAGGAGTCTAAACAAATAAACAATACAAATTCAATAACAATAAGTAAGCTTGTTGATTTTAACTACAGAAATATTAATCGGTACATTACAAATTCATTACACATTTCACTAAGCAAACATTTGCAGAAATAATCTTTATTGGCACCTTTCATGGTGAACATAACCTAAAATGTTTTATATGTAAACTGCAATATTATTTTCATAAATATATATTTTATATAATTGTGGGTTGGTGGGTAAAGATGCTTTCTAAGAAATACAGGTTTTTTAGTGGTGTGGACTGAAGCTGCCAGGTTCTGGTTTTATTTAAAAACTCCTAAGGCATTAGAACAAGACTTAAGGCCATGTTACATTACATGACATTTCCAATAATTTTTCAATCTTTAACTTTGCTCGCATAATATTAGAGAGTCAGGGGCAGTCATGTAGTGTGACATACACAGCAACTCAGTCCGACTAGTCTGTGGCTCGCCCCAACAAAATGATTTTGTCTTGGGTTTTAGGGGTGGGGCTTGTGGGTATGAGAGCTGACATCCAATGACCATATAAGGCAGTGACAAGAAATAACAAATACAAGGTTTTTAAACTTTACAAACAGAAGAGAGTCTCATGTTTTATGTCTTACAATAGAACAACAAAAAAAAAAGGGCAGACATTGTGGCTGAACTCGCTGTACCTGTAAACATTTTTGCATGGGCACCAGCTCTGTTAGGCAGCATGTTATTGGCTGTTAGAAAAAGGGGTACGTTTGTGATACTTAAAAAATGTGAAACTGTGCTAGAACATCATGCAGTCACATAATCTGTCATTCCTAGCAATTTCTAATTGTATAATTTAACATCCTCAGGTGGCAAGATCAGCAACAGCAACTGATAAGTTTGACATCCCTTCTGAACAGAAGCCTTGTAATATGACATCAGACTTAGATGTAGGTTTTCATTTATAAATAGCCCTACTTTAATGTTTTTTTCCTTTGTTGTCTGGCACTTACCTTTTTTACCTTTTACTAAACCCAGACCATTTGATCTACAGTATGACCTTAATTCTCAAAAATTAACTCGGTAATTTTTTAATAATAATTTTTTTAACTCGCCCCTCAGTAAGCAATTTAATTTAAGTAGCTTGCAGAATTTGCATTTTTTACTGTGGTTATCTAAATATACCTTTGTAAACCACAGTCATCTAACTTTTCCTGAATATGTCCGTTGGCTGGTGAGGTTGTTTTCAAGTAGTAAAACATAAAATACCACTATACAAGCCTAAAACACAGGCTTCACCCTATATACGGAATAAATTAATTTAAATCTAGAAGTTAACCATAAGCCCATCACCCACGCCATCAAACATAATTCAAGGAATTAGTGTCCAAATTCCAGAAGCATGATTGTAATACTGTTCTGCAAAGGGTGCAAAGCTCATTGATTCTCAAAACACTCTCTGTGCTTCTCAGTACAGTTATACAAAGAATTTACAAGTGGGGCTGAATTACTTTGGCCACCCATCAAGGGGACTAATGGAGGTATCTCATTTAAAGCTGGTATTTCCTTCCTTAAAAAAAAAAATCATGAATTATTTAAAAAAATGTGATTTGATTTAATGTAAATACTATTAGGCACCACTTCTTTCAACTCATCACCTGCAAATAACAACCTCTTCTAGCTGTGGTGTGATTTTCTCTGTCGTTGCTCTTCTGTTGGCTTCGTCTGATTTCTTATCACTTGCTGATGCTGAAGCGTCATTAGTACTCTGCATTCTTTTTTTTTTTTACTTTATTGATTTTATTGAAATCACACAACATTCCGTACAAATAAATAAATTTTACAAGAATAGGATTGAAAACAAATCAACCCCCACCCCTGAGAAAGAGAGCATGGGCAGCAGAATAAAACTTAAACCTAGTAAAAATAAGTAAATAGATAAATTAATAAGTGAATATAGATAAATAAAGAAGAAGAAAAAAGAATAGGGAGAGAATCTGCTTCCTCAGTGCTTTAAATTCTTATTCTAAAATGATATTGATTAGATCCTGCCAGGTTTTGAAATGTTTCTGCACAGGTCCTCTAAGTGAGGATTTGATTTTTTCCAACTTCAAATAGTATATAACATCAGTTACCCACTGACTTAAAAGGGGAGAGTTAGGATTCTTCCAGTTGAAGAAGATAAGTCTGCATGCCAGTAGTGTAGTAAAGACAATTACAGTTTGTTTGTCCATCTCCACTTTAAGCCCATCTGGAAGTACACCAAACACAACTGTTAGTGGATTAGGAGGGATTGTGACACCAAAGCTGTCTGAAAGGCATTTAAAAAGTTTGGTCCAGAATGATGTTAATTTGATGCAGGCCCAAAACATGTGACCCAGTAAGGCTTGAACTTGATTGCAGCGTTCGCAGGTTGGATCCTGCCCTGGAAACATTTTGGACAACTTTAAGCGAGACAGATGTGCTCGATATATAATTTTGAGTTGAATAATTGTATGCTATGCACATATGGAGCGCGAGTGAATTCTATGCATTGCTACCTTCTACTCCTTTTCTGATATGTTGAGGGAGAGATCCTTTTCCCATTGTCCTCTTGGATCTTTGAAAGGGAGGGACTGTAAAATGGTTTTATATATTGCAGAGATGCTGTCTGAGTCCTTGAAAGTGATCAATATATCTTCCAGCATAGAGGAAGGTGGGAAGTGAGGAACATTGGGCAGGTTCTGTTTAACAAAGTTTCTAATTTGAAGAAAGAAATGTGAAAGAAATGTGTTGCTGGAAAGTTAAATTTAGAATGTAATTGTTCGTAGGATGCAAAGTTGTCTATGTACAGATCTCTAAGTGATTTAATCCCAAATATTTTCCAGACATTAAAAACTGCATATGTTTGCGAGTGTTGGAAAAGGTGGTTCTCATGCAGAGGTGCCACCGATAAAAGATTCTCTAAATTAAAATGCTTTTTACATTGGTTTCATATTCTGAGTGAGTGAAGCACTATTGGGTTATTAGTATATTGGCGATAATTTGCATTCATTGGGGCACAAAGCAGGGAATATAAAGAGGAACTGCAGGATTTTATTTCTATTGCGGACCAAGCCTGTATATGTTCATCTATTTGTGTCAATGTCCAGGTTTTTATATGTTGTAAGTTTGTTGCCCAGTAGTAAAACTGAAAATTAGGTAGAGCCGTGCCACCTTCTGCCTTTGGCCTTTGTAGGGTCTCTCTTTTGATACGTGGATGTTTTGAATTCCAAATAAATGTGGTATTGGTTGAATCTAATTTGTTAAAGAATGATTTATTGATGTATATTGGAATATTCTGAAATAAAAAGAGAAGCTTAGGATATTCATCTTAACAATGTTAATTCTTCCAGCTAAAGTAAGATGAAGGGTTGACCATCTATGCAAGTTTTGCATGATTTTTTCCATACAGACAATGAAATTTTGTTGATAAAGAGCTTTATGTTTACTTGTGATGTTTACCCCTAGATATTTAAACTGATCTGCAATGATAAAAGGGAAGGTGTCCAATCTAATATTTTGTGCTTGAGAATTCATTGGAAAGAGCACACTTTTAGTCAAATTAATTCTGAGACCAGAAATATTTTGAAATTCTGTTAGTGCTGTTAGGACTGCAGGCACAGTATTTTGTGGGTCTGATGTATACAGTACCATATCATCTACATACAGAGAAATTTTCTGCACAAGTCCTTCTCTGATAATCCCCTTTATCTCATAAGCGTTTTGACAGTGAACTGCCTGTGGCTCAATGGCGATTGGAAAAAGTAGTGGTGACAAGGGGCATCCTTGTCTGGTACCACGTTCTACTTTAAAGTAGTCTGATTTAATGTTGTTAATACAAACTGAAGCTTCTGGATTGGTATACAGCAGTTTGATCCATGCACAGATGTTCGGGCCAAACCCAAATATCTCCAATGTAGTGAAAAGGTAGTTCCATTCAATCATATCAAATGCTTTTTCTGCATAAAAGGATAATAAAATCTCTGGGATGTTTGACTTTGCGGGTGAGTATATTACATTAAACAGGCGTCGAAGATTGGATGCTAAATGTCGTCCTTTAATAAATCCAGTTTGATCTTATGATATTACTGAAGGCAGCACTTTCTCCATCCTTCTAGTTAGGACTTTGGAGAGTATCATAACATCATTATTCAGAAGTGAAATTGGTCTGTATGATGCACATTGTAATACGTCCTTATTTTGTTTAGGAAAGACAATGATTAATGCTTGACGAAAAGTTTGAGGTAGAATTTTATTGTCTCTAACTTCTCTGAATGTTGCTAATAGGAGGGGAGCAGGCTGAGTGGAGAACCTCTTATAAAATTCGGCAGGGTAGCCATCGGAGCCTTCTGCTTTCCCATTCTGAAGTGACTTTATAGCATCTAATAATTCTGATAGTGCCAACGGTTTATCCAATTCCGCTACACTAAGAGTATCTATTTGTGGTATCTCTAATGCATCCAGAAATGCATTAGATTGTGTCTTGTCTTCTTTAAACTCAGTAGAATATAAGGATTTATAGTAGTCTCTAAATGTGTGCATTATATTTTTATGGCCAATGATTTTATCTCCGTTTGTGTTGGTAATTGCTGAGATTGCATTGCGAACTTCTTGCTTGTGAATTTGTTGAGCTAAAAGCTTATTAGCTTTCTCCCCATGTTCATAGTAATGATGCCTTGATTTAAAAATGAGTTGTTCAGTTTCTTTAGTTGTCAAGAGGTTGAGCTCTGAATGCAGAGCCTGCCTTGTCCTATGAAGAGCCTCACTTGGACACCTGGCATGTTCTTGATCTATTCTAGTAATTTCGTTGATTAGTTTTAATACCTGTTTGGTTTCCAATTTATTTCTGTGAGAAAGATATGAGATAATCTGTCCTCTTAAGAAGGCCTTCAGGGTTTCCCAGAGTATTCCTGCAGAGACCTCTGAGGATATATTTGTCTCTAGAAAAAAAACTGATTTGTTTTGATATAAATTCTGTAAAGTTCTCGTCTGCTAATAAAAGTGGGTTAAGACGCCATCTGCGAGATGAGTATGTGGGGCATAATGATTTTATCTCCAAGATCAGAGGGGCATGGTGAGAAATAACAATAGTGTCGTACTTGCAGGATTTAATCATAAGCAAGAAATGGTTATCTACAAAAAAAATTTTTCAATTCTTGAAAAAAGAATGATGCACTGGTGAGTAGAAATAATATGTTCTTGAATTTGGGTTTAGAAATCTCCAGAGGTCTGATAAGTTGTGGTCAGTTACAAATTATGTAATTGTCTTTGCAGTGTTAGATGTCATTGCCCCTGTGACAGGAGAGCTATCTAGGTCTGGATTTAAAACACAATTAAAGTCCCCAGCAATTAGAATTTTATGAGTGTTCACATTGGGAATAGATGCAAATACATTTTGGATGAATTCTCTATCATCCACATTGGGTGCATAAACATTTATCAAAATCACTTTACAATTAAATAAATTACCCATAACATATCTCCCTTCTGGATCAACATCTGAGAGACTGATGAGACAAATGAGACTGTTCTATGTATGAGAATTCCCACACCCCTAATTTTTTTTTGTAAAGCTGGAATGGAACATTTGGCCAGCCCATTCTTTTTGCAGCCAGAACTGATCCTTGCTTAATAAGTGGGTCTTCTGTAAAAATACTATTTTAGCGTTTAGACTTGTTAGGTGAGAGAATTTTTGATGTCATTTTGTAGTCTCAACCAAAATTCAGACAGCTTTGACCTTGATTTCCAATTTTCCCAGGGGTTATTGCTATGCAGTCTATTGTTATGTTGGTAATTATAATTATAAGGATTAAAAGGATAGATTAGAGATAGCTTGCTCTCTTTCTCCGCCTCCCTAATCACCCAACACCCAACCCCCCCACTTTGCCTCCCCAAGTAAGGCTGAACCCCACTTCACAAAGTCCCAGTCCTCTGACATACCTAGAGACAGAGCACGTGCAAAACAAAACAATCCCCTAGCAGCGGTGTATGTGAATTAAAATTGAGATATCAATTGCCAATACAGTCTAAATACTATAAGCATAACAGAAACAAAAAACAAAAAAAAGAAAAGAAAATCTTCAACATTCTTGAAATGTTAAGATAGTAAACCCAGGTAATGGTGTTAAATAGTGGCCTTGGATAAGCATAGTAAGCCCTAGTGCAATAACAACAACAACAATAAACCAAGGGTATGATGTTTAACAGTCTCCTTTTGAATAATAAAAAAATAAAAAAGAAAAGGGTTACTAATTTAATTTCTTCCACACATACATATATAAACATGTAAAACTGTAATTAAAACAAAAACAGATAGAGACCGAGAAGGGAAAAGGATGTATAATTACGGTACCAGTGTCATTGCAAGCGGATCAGGCAGCCAGTGATAGCTTCTTTACGATGCCATGACAGGGTAGGACTCATCGTCCTATTTCAGGAAAGTGTCGGGATCAGCTTTCTTAACTCTTTATCTGCTTCCTTCCTACTGATAAAAATATAAAATGTTTGCCTTGAATCGCCAGTTTGGCAGGATACAAGAGGCTGTATCTGATATCAGCTTTTCGTAAGCGCTGTTTAATATTATAAAAAGAGGCATGCTTAGCAGCTGTTGAGGGTGAGAAATCAGGGAAAATACGAATGAGGTTATTTTCAAATATAATCTCTTGTTTCTGTCTGAGAAGTGACATTACATTTAATTAAAATTGTAACTTCCCAAAGCACACAATAAAAGTCCTAGGTTTAGAGTTGTTCGATCGAGTACTCTGCATTCTATCTGTTTGTATACACTTTGGTGAAGTAAAGACACCTCCGACACTCACAGCAAGGTCAATATGATACCAAACCACCAGGACAAAGGTTACAATGTTCCAAACTCTCAGAAGCTAAAAAAGTATGGATACCGTATGAACAGCCCTCACAATTAAGTTAACTTACAGTAGCTGTGTGAGTTATGGTATTCTAACGTTTTGCTATTTTAATGCAAGGCGAGCTTCTATGGGTCTTTATTTGTTTGGCAGCGACACTTAGTTTGATGTCTTAATACTTTTGTTATGGTATGATAGCACAGATTTCTTTTTAGCTACTTATCATTACTTATTATTTAAGACCTCACACACAAATGAAGGTTCATGGCTGGAATGTTGTCACTACCCTTCCTTTTATTTTTTACTGTGGAGATAACTTTTATCAATTGTTTTCCCAACTCACCTCAATCCTGTAAGCCAAAAAGGTGTACCCATATGGTCACTAGTACTGCAAAGTCTTTTGCAAAAAATATCTGAACATACTGTATGTCAGTAGTGTGCCTGAAGCAGAAGGCACTCAAAACAGTTTTACTAGAGGTGATAGCACCGGTAAGAGAGAAATGGGACTACATGACCCTAAAACTGACATTTCTTCATGGAAAATATTGTATGTGGAGCAGACTCTCAACTACTACTCAATATTAGAATTGAATTTCATCAGAAAAATAAAGAAAGAAAAAATTACTAGGTTTAGAAAGAAATATATGTAATTCACTAACATGGTTCTCCAATAGAACATCTGTAACATGTGACACAGGCTGTCCTGTCTGCGCCCACCAGTTTTAATGCCCTTGTAATATAATATTCATGAACTAAGAAAATCGAACATTAGAAAAACTTCAATGGAAATTGGCCATTCAGGACAACAAAGCTTGCCAATCCTATCTACCTAATTCCACCAAAATAACATTAAGTTTTGAAGGTCTGTAACAGCTTACTCTCTACCGCAAAACTTTGTCATTTATTCTATGTGTCTATCATTCCTTGTGTGAAGAAATAATTTACACATTTCCATCTGTTCCCTCATGTTCTTGCTGAGCTCATTTTAAAGTAACAGTCTGGATCCACTGTACTAATTCCCTTAATAATGATGCCCAGTTTATATGATTTTCCATAACAAACAAAAACAAAACCAGGACAGACTTTCCTCAAAGTAGGAAGTAAGACCAACCACACAAAAGAATTCTAAGTAATTGTTTTTGACCTTTTTTATCTGGAAGCTTTCTAAAAATGAGGTGCATACAGCATGGTGGCAAATACTTGTATCAGCTATCTTGCAGTTTTAATCTGAATGTTCTTCATTAAGCAGTGGACAATATTTACAGTCAGGTCCATAAGTATTTGGACAGTGACACAATTTATAAATTTTGGCTCTGTACATGACCACAATGGATTTGAAATAAAGCAATCATTATGTGATTGAAGTATAGACTTTCAGCTTTCATTTAAGGGGTTTACCAAAAATATCATATGATTCATTTAGGAATGACAGCCATTTTTATACATGTTCCCCCTATTTTCAGAGGCTCAAAAGTATTTGGACAAACTAACATAATCATGAATATAATGATCATTTTCAATATTTAATTGAAAATCCTTTACAACCAATGACTGCCTGAAGTTTGGAACCCATGGCCATCTCTAAGTGCTGGGTTTCCGCCATAGTGATGCTTTGCCAGGCCTTTACTGCAGCTCTCTTCAGGTACTGTTTGTTCGTTGGACTTTCTGCCATCAATTTTGTCCTCAGCAAGGGAAATGCATGTCCAGTTGGGTTGAGGTCAGTTGATTCACTTGGCCTTTGAAGAATATTCCATTACATCGCATTGAAGTGCACTTGGTTTGCTTTCACAGTTTGTTTTGGCTCATTGTCCATCTGTACGGTGACGCATTGTTCTATCAGTTTTGCAGCATTTGGCTGAATCTGAGCAGATAGTATAGCTCTGTACACTTCAAAATTCATCCTGCTACTTCTGCCAGCAGTCATATCATCAGTAAACACCAGTGACCCACTTCCATTGGCAGTCATGGATGGTTATGCCATAACTCTACCTCCACCATGTTTCAGAGATAATGTGGTATTCATCAGGTCATGAGTTGTTTCTTCTCTTCTCCATACTCTTCTCTTTCCAACATTCTAATATATATTGATCTTAGTTTCCTTAGTCCAAAGAAAATTGTTCCAGAACTGGACAGGCTTTTAAAAAATGTTTTCTGGCAAAGTCTAATCTTCACTTCCTATGCTTGAGGTTTATCAGTGGTTTGCACATTTTGGGAAATCCACTGTCTTTACTTTCATGAAGTCTTCTCTTGATTGCAGACTTTGACAATGATAGGTCTACCTCCCGGAGAGTGTTCTTTGCTTGGCTAAATGTTGTGAAGAGGTTCTTTTTCTTATTCACCAAGGACGGAATTCTGCAATCATCCAGTACAGTTGTCTTCTGTGGTTTTCCAAGCCTTCTGGAGTTCCTAAGCTCACCAGTGTGTTCCTTCTGTTTAAGAATGTACCAGATGGTTGATCTGACCACTCCTTGTGCTTCTGCTATCTTTGTAAAGGGTTTGTTTTGTTTTCTCTGCCTAATGATGGCCTGTTTGTACACTTGCATGGACAGCTCTTTGGATTTTATATTGAGAGTTCACATGGAAGCAACTCCAATGATGTGCTTAATAGTTAATGAAATAATGAGGGAACCGCTATCACCTGGTTGTGGAACAGCTTATCAGTCAAATGTCCAAATACCTGAAAATAGGAGGACCATGTGTAACAATGACTGTCATATGATATTTTTTGTAAACCCCTTAAATGAAAGCTAAAAGTCTAAACCTCAGTCACATAGTGATTGCTTTATATCAGATCTATTGTAGTGGTGTAAAGAGACAAAATTATGAAAATTGTGTCACTGTCCAAACACATATAGACCTGACTGTATATTAGAGAAAAAAGTTAATGTGTCAAAGATAATTATACATTTTTTTCCATACAATACTCTGTTAACTGTCCTAAAAATGTAAAAGACACCTTGTCAGCAATTTCTGACATAGCAGAATGAAACAAACCATTCAATTAACAACAGACTCCCTCCAGAACAACCATGACCAAGCTTACAAACGAATGCTTTAGGTAATCTAGTGACATTAAATTTGCCATTGTTTGGGGTGTGTGGATGACTGTACCCTGTGATGGGCTGAAGTCTTTCTGCCAGATTGCTCCATACACAGTCAGCAATGTAATGTATGAAGTGCTGCTCATGTGTACGCAAACATTACAGTCATCTTTTGAGCTGCATTATTGTTTGTGCTAAGCACAATGAAACATGGTAGGTGTTTTTGAAAACTCCTTCTAAATCTGTCAGATAGCTCTTTTATTGCCACCGGGCTACCAGATTATTCAGCAGTAAGTAGAAAATTCATTTTAGGATGACTGGAGAAAGGCCGAGTCTAATTGGATGTAATAGCTCTTCTGTTTGTTACCTTCTCACCAGCTTTCAGATAATGCAGGAATGCTGGATCACATCTCCAACTCTACGCCCCACCTTCTCCAGTATAGTCAAGACTTTGGAGGACATCCTGGAGATGGAAGCAGTGAGTACAGATGTAACCTTTTATTTTACTATCTTCGATCCTTTATCTCTGAAATATTTATCACCTATAGATGTTTGCATTCCACTTTTATAGGAATTTGTTTAAGCAAGTAAGATGGACAATTTTTCACAGATTCTGCTGATTATATTTTACGTCTGCCTTGTACCACATGCTATTTTCTGCCATTTTTTTCTCTAAAAACTGTCTGAAGTCATCTATGTTCAAATATCATATCCACTCTACTACCTTTTTCTCTCTGATCATGAAATCATTTTTTAGTGATGGATGATTTTCATTCATGACAATTTCTAGATCAGAAACCAGCTTCTGTGTCTTTAGCTACATTGTGTATTTAGATGGCTGGTACAAACTTTTGAGTTTGTCAGATGTAAAATATCCAACAGTGCTGTACTTTAAAAAGGTTTCTACTATTTTGGTTCCTTTTTTCTGTCTTCTTTTACTTTCCTTACTGGTTAAGATGTCGCTATAAAGCTTGTAAGCACAAATTAAGAGACAAAAACAAAATGTGTTGTGGCCAGAAGTTTATTGGTTGGCCTAATGTTGTAATATGCTTTAAACACTAGATAGTTAACACTGGCTCTCCTCCTCAGTAGAAACTGAGTAGATGAAAAGTGTTGAATTTGTAGCCATTAAGCATTACTCTGTGGTAGATAAGAGCTGTTTAAGTTGTAATGATGACAGTTACCCCAAATGTTAGGATTTCATTAGATTTTAACTTATTATGGGCATTTCCATTTTTTTCTAACCAGTGTCTTTAGTATGAATGTATGTTTTGAACATCTGGGAATTCAGGGTTAACATTATTTTCTAGCATTAAAATACTTATCTTGGCTCAAGCTTTATTTACTTATTTTTGCTTTAATGCTATGGATGTCACTATTTTGAGTTCCTGTTGCTTGAATGTGATCAGGAGGGATGTGCCTCTCAAAGTCGCATCAGTTTATGAGATGGCGCCACAGGGATCTCACTGTCCAAGTTGGTGGATTCCTGGTGAATTACTCTGTACAACTTCCTTAAAGATTTTGTCAGGCAAAAGACTTACATTTAGCTCTTTAGACTCTGATTATTACTCTCCCTTTGTAGCTTGATGAAAAATTGAACTGATTGTTTTGGTTTTGACCCATGCTTTATTTTTGACATCGGTTTCATTCCTGTTCCATCTTTCTTACTTTCTCCACATCAGCCTTAGCGTCAGAACAGCAACAGCATCACACACAAGGCAGGAATTAACCCTTAACAGACTGCCAGCCCATCTGAGGCCACGCTCAAACTCACACTCCCTAAGGCAAGTTTAGAATTCCCAGATCACTTAAAATAGATATTTTAGGGATATAAGAGTAAAACCAGAGTACCAAGAGAAAAAAACCCACAGAGACAGGAGGAGAGTGTGCAGAATTCACACACATAATTCTCAGATATGGATGCAAACCCAGTCAACAGCCAATGTATCACTGTTATTGATCTCAAAACCAGCACAAGCTGTGGTCCTACAGCTTTGAGTCTGAGGATCTCTATATTAGATCATGCATAAAGAAAGCTGGGATAGAATAGGACTGCTTCTAAGTCCATACATGCCCTGAAAAGCACTAACGGACATGAGCTACAAGCTTCCCAAAAAAAGTTTTAAGTTGACCCAGATGAACAATTTTCAA
Source organism: Polypterus bichir lapradei (assembly GCA_026402145.1). Taxonomy (NCBI): domain Eukaryota; kingdom Metazoa; phylum Chordata; class Cladistia; order Polypteriformes; family Polypteridae; genus Polypterus; species Polypterus bichir. The sequence continues at coordinate 69,187,889 of JANRMT010062814.1, forward strand.
ATCATGTAATACTTCAGAGACAGCATACCATCAAAAGGTGCTTCACTATAACAGCTAGTACAATGTTACTTAAATAATTCACTTAATATTTGTAAATCAATATGAAGTGAGGCCTGAAAAGTATTTAATGGGTAGGCAGATCACCCAATAGTCCATGGGCCATGCCAAGGTGTTTCATCATGATGGGCAATAGTTAATATTCCAAAGGAAATTGGGATCCATACAACCTCAAGAGGAGCTGTGGTATTGTATGAAGAAGTCGGGAGTGGCAAAGAACTACATAAGAGTTGTACAGGATATGTACGAGGGAAGTGTGACTGTGGTGAGGTTTGCGGTAGGAGTGACTGATGCATTCAATGTGGAGGTGGAATTACATCAGGGATCAACTCTGAGCCCTTTCTTATTTGCAATGGTGATGGACAGGTTGACAGACGAGATTAGACAGGAGTCCCCGTGGACTATGATGTCTGCTGATGGCATTGTGATCTGTAGCAATAGTAGGGAGCAGGTCGAGGAAACCCTGGAGAGGTGGAGATATGCTCTAGAGAGGAGATGAATGAAGGTCAGTAGGAACAAGACAGAATACATGTGTGTAAATGAGAGGGAGGTCAGTGGAAAGGTGAGGATGCAAGGAGTAGAGTTGGCGAAGGTGGATGAGTTTAAATACTTGAGATCAACAGTACAGAGTAATGGGGATTGTGGAAGAAAGGTGAAAAAGAGAGTGCAGGCAGGGTGGAATGGGTGAAGAAGAGTGTCAGGAGTGATTTATGACAGACGGATATCAGCAAGAGTGAAAGGGAAGGTCTACAGGACGGTAGTGAGACCAGCTATGTTATATGGGTTGGAGACGGTGGCACTGACCAGAAAGCAGCAGACAGAGCTAGAGGTGGCAGAGTTAAAGACGCTAAGATTTGCACTGGGTGTGACGAGGATGGATAGGATTAGAAATTAGTACATTAGAGGGTCAGCTCAAGTTGGACGGCTGGGAGACAAAGTCAGACAGGTGAGATTGCTTTGGTTTTGACATGTGCAGAGGAGAGATGCTGAGTATATTGGGAGAAGGATGCTAAGGATAGAGCTGCCAGGCAAGAGGGAAAGAGGAAGGCCTAAGAGAAGGTTTATGGATGTGGTGAGAGAGGACATGCAGGTGATGGGTTTAACAGAACAAGATGCACAAGATGCACAAGAAGAAGAAGAAGAAGAAGTGTTAAAGGAACAAAATCATGGCACTCAAACACATAAAGCTGTGCTGAAAAGGATACACTCAGTGGTACCTTTTGACATCCTTCATATTGGGGAAATTATCTTTCCATATAAAGGTAAGGGGACCGTGTGTGTGGCGCATGCACATTCTTGTCATGTTTGGAAAATCTATATTGCCCTCATCTGTGTGCCTGTCGGTGTCTCTGTGTTTAAATACAAATCCACGTCATGTATCTCTTGCTTCTTTGGCTCCGGGCAATCCTGAATTTTATTAAGTGGGTATTTGAATAGATAGATGGTGGTAAGACTGGATTTTGAAATACAGCAATTGCATTGACTTTTATATTTTATTCATTTTTTTTTTTTTGCAATGTTTCAATGTCTCTGAAATAGGACTATGTGAAGGTGGACAACATGCTGATGGAAGATGATATGGAAGACTTGGATTCATAGACCAGTGGACAAACAATGGGGATCACTCTGCTTGTGTTGGGAATGCACGAGGTCAAGGTCAAGTGCTGGCAACGAGTCAACAGACAGCAGTCACTCTGGACATGGGCTACCACCAGACTTTATAGCAGAAACAGAGTGAGATTTCAGTGCACCACTTAAAAACTGTTGACTCGCTCCACAAAATTAGGAATTCATACCTGTACATTACAGAGAACAACAAGATGCATTGTATGCACTCTTTGTGAAATCCAAATGGTATAGTCTCACTTTTTGTTGATCCTTGGTCAGTGGCTACCTATCTTCTCTTCACTCTGACCGAGTCCCTGACCGTAAGTAGCCAGTCGGTGTCATTTTATTCTTATTTCAATTGCTGTGCCTCACTCTTTGTCCTCCAGAAGTCACAAGTCAAATATTTTAAAAAGAGACATTTATTTGCTTTCCTACAAATGGAACAAATCAGCTGGATATTGGGGCTGAACGTACAGTGACGTAAGCTGAAAAAGCATAGGCAGAAGTGTGAATTCAACCAGGTACCCATATTTTCACATGGTTTTCATTCTCAGATTTTGACAGTGATGTTAACACTGAGGCCCTTAAACTGTCTGTTAACACTTGTGGCTTATTTTTAATGGTGTTTGTCAGTTGCGGTTGCACTTGGAACTGTACATGAAATCAAAACTGCAAAAACTGTCAGAACTGTAGCCCACCTGTAGTATGAGACCCCATCTAGCTTAAACTGACTAAGTCATTTGCACAGTTAAACAATAAAACATGTATCCAAAAAAGGACCTGGACTTGCACCCTGGGATACCCTGCAGCTCATCTGCCACCTTCCTTGTGGAATATCAATAAACTTATGCAGCAATGCCTTTGTTCTTTTCTCCAGTCCCATGTCCTTTTGGACGTTGTTCCACAGTAAGAAGATCAGGATTCTGTTTAATTTATATTCATCTGTAACCTACCTAATAGAAATATATTATTTTTTTGCAATCATCTCAAAGGGATCAAGATTTATTAACCTTGGAAAATGAAGCTAAAAACCCGATCATTCGCCCTATAGTGGATTCAGAAAGTATTAAGACCCCTGTTCTTTCTGATCTTTATAATGTTGTACAATTAATTTTAAATGAATAAATTTGTCACTTTAGCCCATTAATCTACACTCACTGTCCTATAATGACAAAATAACATGTTTTCAGAAACATTTGCAAATTTATTAGAAAATCAAAAACTCAAACTACTCATCTATATACGTGGTCAAACCCTTTGCTGTGGCTCTCCAGATTGTGAACAAGTGCATTCTGTTTGCTCTAATTATCCATGAGATGCATCTTGAACTTGATTGGGAGTCCACATGTGATAAACTGAATTGATTGGATATTATTTAGAAAGACACACACCTGTTTATATAAGGTCCCACGATTGACACTGCATGTCATGATGAAAACAAACCACAATGTCCAAGGAACTCTCTGTAGACCTTTTTTGAGCAAATTGTGATGAGGCATAGATCAGGACAAGGGCATAAAACAATTTCTAAAGCTTTGAGTGTTCCCAAGAGCACAGGGGCATCAATAATTGTGAAATGGAAGGAGTATGGAACCACCACAGTTCTTCCTAAAGTTGGCCATCCAGGAAAACTGAGTAACTGGGCAAGAAGGGTCTTGGTCAGGGAGGTGATCAAGAACCCAATGGCCACTCTAACAGAGCTTCAGAAGTCCTCTGCTTCAATGTGAGGACCAATGGAAAACCGCACTCCGTTAATCAGGTGTTCATGGCTAGATGGAAGCCACTTCTGAGTAAAAGGCAGTTCAAAGGACTCTGAGAGCACGAGGAAAAGATTGTCTGGTCTGATGAGACATTTAAGTCTTTGAGCACAACTCCAAGCACTATGCCTGGTGTAGAGCAGGCACGGCTCATCACCTGCCTAATATCATCCCTATAGTGAAGCATGGTGGTGCCAGCATCACACTATGGGGTGCTTCTCAGCCTCAGGGGTAGGGAGGCTGGTTAGAATTAAAAGATGGATGAGTTCAACGAAATACAGTGAGGTCCATGAAGAAAACCTGCTCTGGATTGCACACAACCTCAAATTGGGGTGACAGTTCACCTCTCGGCACAATGACAATGACCTGAAACATAATGCCAAGACTATGCTGAAGTGGCTTTGGGACTGACTGACTGTCCTTGAGTGGCCCAGACAAAGCCCACACTTAAACCCCATAAAACATCTGTGGTGAAAGAACCGAAGATGGCAGTTTACAAACACCTCCCATCCAATCAAATGGAGCATGAGAGGATCTGTTAGGAAGAATGGGGTAAACTTCCCAAATCCAGATGTGCAAAGCTTGTAGAGACTTACCAATAATACTCAAAGCTGTAATTGCTGCCAAAGGGGCTTCTACAAAGTACTGAATTAAGAGTCTGAATACAGTACTTATATGAAGCAAGAGACTTAAGTTTTTGATTTATAATAACTTTACAAACCTTACAGAAAACATTTTTTCAGTTTGTCATCATGGGTTATGGAGTATAAATGTGTGGGTTATGGAATAAAAACTGCAAATGTGTTTAATATAAAGCCTTTAACACAATAAAATGTGCAGAAAGTGAAGAGGTCTAAATATTTTCTGAATGCATTGTACATAAAGATGTAAACATTTGCAACCAGTATTTTATAATGTGGAGTGATTGGGAGGAATAGTATGCTGTTAAAAAATTATTCTCCCTCCTTAGTTGTACTACATGAGTATCAATGTAGAGTCAAATCTATTGAATCAAATCAAATGGCTAATAACTGGAGCAAATTTCATTTGGATGGAGTGATTGATGTTTGAATTATTGTGCCCAAGGACTCATACCCTGACTGACAAGTGAACTAATGTGTAAATGTCTTGAAAACTTGAAGGTTAAATTTTGACATCTAAATATACTATATGTCTACATAATATACATGTCTACAGTATGTAATGGGAAGGTAAAAAAACAGATGAATACATAACTGTTCCAAGCCTGTCTTAGAGTTGATGGATTCCCTTTCAGGCCTTGTGTAGAAACTGCACTCACCCATTAACTCCAAAACAGAGGTGGAATGCTTTATAGCCTGGGGTGTTTTTCATTTGGAGGGAGTGATTACCAGTTTGTATCTGGTGATTTAGCTCTGTTATATATGCAGATGACTGGTCCATGAGGAAATGCTCCCAAATGTGACCCTTAAGTAGGCCTGAGAATATTATGTTGTTTTAAATTACTTGGTTTGGCTTCTTCCAAAAACATGTAAGACCTCTGACTCCACTATTCTATTCACCAGCACATACAACCATTTTGGTATTTTAATTTATGAAATATTTAAATAGACAGGGATCATGATGTGATCTGGAAGGAACAAAAAGTTTCAAATAAACCAAGAATAAAGCAAAACTCTGGGCCGAGAAGTGTGCAGGTTTTACCCTATTTGGCTGGGCAGCTTCTAAACTTTCTCTACTCCTCCTCACCCAAAAACCAAAGAAATTAAACATGGTATGTAGTAAGTATTTCATCAAATGTCTAAAGAAAACAACCTGCACCTTAGTGCAGAAACAAGCATAGACTTGTTATGTAGAAGGTGATCTGTTCAGGCAACCAATTTACAGAGAAGTGACATGTTAAGCACTGTTGATATTATCTAGTGCAATTAACTAAATTAATTTATTATTACAACTGTATTTAATAAACGTTATAGTTAAAAGTTCACTTTTTCTTAACGATTTACGTGGTTACAAATTCAATTCTGGACATTTTAGGCTCAGTTCAGTAGAAATTAAACCAACTGGTGTCAAGATCTGGGCTGGTTAAATTTATGAGTCCTTTATCGATAATTTGGATTAATTTTTCCTTGAATGTTTTTATGTATTGTTTTCGTTTTTCCTTGTTGCTTTTCTGATTAATTTATTCTCAGTTCCGCACCGCGTTGTCTATCATTCGGTTCTCTGCTTGTATCTGTACTGCTCGCCTCGACCAATGCTTTTTAAACAAGTCGTGTCATTTAAACGCAAAGACAGCAACCAATAAGCGTTACTCTTTGACGCGCCACAAAAGATGAAGCATTAGCCAATGAGACGACGAGTATAAACGAGGCGGCCAATCAGATGTCTGCTGGAGCATCGGGCGCCCTTCGTCTCTTCCTGTCAAGGCAGTTACCAGATTCATTCGGACGCGGAGGACTGACTGTTTTGTTATTATTTCAGCACACCTAGATTTATAAACCGTTTTGAATTTAAAGGGTTTATAACCACTCCCCAGCCGTCCGCTTATTTGTCAGACAATCTCAGGCGGTGTGCTTATTTGTTCATTTCAGTCATTCATCTTAAATTGTGCCGCGATGGCTGCTTGCACCCGTTTTCTGGAGTGGGTGTTCTTCTTGTATTTTGCATCTCACATCCCGATTACTGTGTTCATTGATTTGCAGGCTCTGTTGCCCAGCAACGTCTATCCACAGAGCGTAAGTACTGAGCGGTAGGGCGCGCGGGAGGGCGAGAGCAGTTCGGTTATGTGTCATCCGTTGCCGAGCCAACAAAATTAAGCGTCATTTTCTGCATTTCATTGAAATATGTGAATAGAAGCGAAACTCGTGTGCACGTTGTCATTAAACGGTCCATGTGGGAAGGCTTTGATTCCCCCGAGTGTTGGCACGGGGGCATCTGGTTAATGTCGCGTTTTTTAAAATTGATGTGTTAAGTCTTGTACTGTATATCTAAATGGTTACAAGAATTTTGCTGATAAATGTGTATAGTGCAGCTTTCATTTGATAATAGTATGCACTGAAACACATAACCAGTTACGGAAAATGTGTGAACATTTCATTCACTTTTGTTGGAGTAAATTAGTCACTTTTAGGTCCAGAAGATGCCACGCAAGTAAATGAAATCACCCATCCATCTACCATCAAAGCCCCTGGGGACTAGTGACTAATCTATTCTGGACCCTAAACCGAGGTGGGAGTCACCCGGAGGCTGGGAGAAGAAGCCATCCCACCGTTGCGCGCATTGGTGTCCATGCACATCCGCTCATCACATTTATTCTTCCCAGCCGCCCTAACAGTGCAGAACATCAAGAAAATACAGGCAGGCGGACACGCAGATCAGATAAAAACTCCAGACAGTGAGCTACGTCCTTTAGAGGCGCAGAGCTATATCGCCAATCACTACGCTAAAGTACCGTGTTCTCTCTCTCTCGCTTGATAATAACACAAACTCCAAAGCAAAAGCGCTCCTTAATAATGTTCTTTGACTCTACCGCCATCTTCAGACATGTCAGACTTAAATCAGAACTGAGAACAGATTCCTGGATGTCAACAAATGAGTAGAAAATTTCTAACCCCGTGGGCTTATGATTAGAATCTGCTAGAATGTTTTCACTTTATTGTACCTTTCCGGAAAGTTAATTGCAGTAGTGGTAAGGTGGGTGCGCGAGTGTTAGCTCTGACGCAATTTGCACGCCAGTTTAAAGATGGGCTGCACTCTGCTGTTGATGCTACCAGAACTTGAACCCTGGACCACATGCTAAGGTTATAAAGTAAGCTGACGAATGGAAGAAAAATGGGGCTGATTATTTGCTGTTCAAGTTTTAGACTAACCATTAGTCCAGTACCCCTAAGCCAGCGATTGAGTGGTCTTTTCCACTTTAACTGATTAAAATTGATGGTCCGATCTCGGGAATCACTGGAGGACGTGGTAGAACTGAGGTCACTCAAGAAGCTGCTTACTATTCTGGACAATGATTCAAACCCCCTGTAGGAGCATACTCAGTTACACACTGTGTTACTCCAAGGAGTGCTTTGTGATTTCGTTTCTACTGTCAGCCATCAGGCTCTTATGATGAGTCACCCCTTGGCAGAGGTGGTCTTGTTCCCTGTGTGCTGACTGGCACTAAGCTGGTCTAAGCAGATACCGTAGTAGAAAATTGCGCTATATGCAATATACTGTGCCAATGATTGACATCCCGTACTATGAAATTGTAGCCTAAAAGTGTGTTCAGTTCTAATCACTTTACACTTAGCAAATATCTACACTTTGTTAATGAACTTATATTTGTGTATTTACCTTTACTTATTTGGCAGTTTCCTATATTCAAAGCAACTTACAACATTTCAGATTTAGTGGGTTGCATTTCTTCTGTTTATTTCCAATTGGAGCACAGGCAGGTGAAGTGAAATGTCAGTAGCGGGATTTGTACCAACAGCCTCAGGTTTGAAGTCCAAAGCCTGCTGCCTTGTTTGCATAGATAGAACAAACAAGCTTTTTTTTGTCCCCTGGAGGAAGTTGTTAAATGTAACTTTATGAATTTTTTGTCTCCTGTTGCAACTCTACAGTTTTTTTTTGGGTTAAAAAGTTTCTGTTTATCTTAAGAGTCGACCATCCCACCTATACCCTGCTCCAATCTGTTTTCCATTCCCATTTCAGGAATAGAATATTAAATTGGGATTTGGCACCAGTCTATGATTGATCGATGTTCGGACTAGTGCATGTACTGACACTCATGAGACATTTGAGACTTGCCAGTCACGCTAATGTGTGTGGAACTGCAATGTGCAAGAAAGCTGGGGGTAGCAAAAGGAAAGCTTCAATCAAAGCCACGTTCTTGAAGTCCCTAAACCTTGCTTCACTATGCCACCCAAGTTAGTACATTTCAGGCCGTATTTCAATTACTGTGGATTACAAACGTTCTGTAGTTTCATTATTGATAAAATCATTTTAAAGAGAGTGGGTAAGCTGAGCATCTAGTCACTGTGCAAGCTACTGTACATAGAACGTGGTCTCCCAATTTCAAATTCACTCATTTTAGTGTCTCATGCCTCATGGGTTCTTTTCACTTCTACATCATTATATTGGGTCATTGTAAAACCCATCTGCAAAAAAAAAAAAATGTACCTTAAGTTAATATTCCTCCATTCACTTATTTTTGAACGAGCTTAGCTCATCAGCATCAATCAGGACTCTGCCAAGACTTGGGAAGAAGTCCATTGTGGGGACAACTGCTCTCATTTATCTGCAGGGTTTTTTTTTGTTTGTTTTGAGGAAAACTAGAGAACCTGAAGGAAATCCATGCCATCTCCAAAGAGACAGTGGTGGAAAAGACAGAATCCTGAAGCTGTGAAGCAGCAGTGCTAAATCCTGTGCCATCTATTAACTGGGATAACTACATAATCAGTATCATATTTTCAAAGTCTGTATTTAAATAAGGAATAAAATCACAATTTGTGGATTTCTAAATTTCTTTTACTACCATTGTAAAGATCATTTTACAGTTGCATTACTTTTTTATTTTATGTGTTGAGTATGTTTCATTTTATTTTCAGCTAAAAGATCTTCTGAAGTGGTATGCTCAGACATACAAGGATCCAATGATAATGAATCCTCCTTCCTGGTTCAAAGCGTTCATATTTTGTGAAGCCATTTTACAGCTGCCTTTCTTCCCATTTGCAGCTTACGCTTTTTATAAAGGTACGACCAATTTAAAAATACTTTGTCCAAGCTGATCTGTAAATGGCTTTTTGAGGTCTCCCTTCTATTTCACTGTTACTGAAGTCTTATTTATTGTTTTTCTTGTTATATCCATGAAATTGTTACATTCCCATTAACCAACCCGCTATATCCTAACTGCAGGGTCATGGGGGTCTGCTGGAGCTGGGATTGGCTCCAGCAGACCCCCATGACCCTGTAGTTAGGATATAGCAGGTTGGATGATGGATGAAATTGGCACTCTGTCACAGCTGGTTCCTGCTTCCCACACTATTGTTGGAATATGCTGTGATTCCCATAACCTTATATAGGGATAAGCACATTTGAAAAATGAATTATTTTACTGTACACATATGTGTGTCCAACTTTTAAATGATCGTGTATTTTGAAGCCTTAGGTTAAACTTAACTAAATTTCTCTGTAATTCTTTTCATTATCACAAATATTTGGTAAGAATTATGAAGTGGTGGATCTGAGGTTAGGGATTTGCACTGGCAATCGGAAGGTTGCCAATTTGAATCCCATAAATGCCAAAAGTGACTCTACTTCGTTGGGCCCTTGGGCAAGGCTATTAACCTACAATTTGCTCCATCCTGGGTATGATGTTAATCTGCATCCAGCCCTGCATGTAAGGCCCTCCAACCTGCAGGGAAAACCTGGGGGTTGGTGGCAGAATTGGCACTCCAGCCACCATAACAAAACCTCCCACTGTTCCATTCCATCTGAACTAGTGTGGTGCGGAGGTGGTGTCACCCATTGCATGGCTGCACTCGGGTCCTAATCTGGGATCCAGAGTGGGTTTGTCATGTGTTGGGTGCGGCATTGAGCTGTACCAACGCTTACTCCAAACCTCAGTTATCAAATAGTTAAAACTAACATGTCACTAATATTATACTCCTAAGTATTCATCAACATTGATTTTTGTTTTGTTATTGGTTTTATTTAGGAAACTGTAGATGGATCCGAACTCCAGCTATTATCTACTCCACTCATGTGGCCACCAGCCTGATTCCCATCCTTGGTCACATCCTCTTTCACAAGTTCCCTAAGGATGGAATGTTCCCAGGGCCTCAGACCCTACGAGAACGAGTGGCACTTATGGGCATCTATATACCTTATTTGGTCATTCCCATCTTAATCCTGCTCACCATGCTTTATAGTAAGGCCTACAACATACAGGTGCGCGGTGGGAAAGGTGGATCTGTGGACAAAAAGAAAGGCAAATGAGCAAGGGATAGCTGTTTTAGTGTGTGTTTTAGAAGTATGCAGTACTTTTTTGAATTGAAATGCCTTTACAAAGTAAAGGGCTCACACTACATGGTCATCAGAGGTTGTTCTACTGGCAAGTCTGCTCTGGACATTCACCCAGATCAGGTCTGCTTCTAGTTTAAGGGTAACGGGTTCTGTTTATTCCAGGTGATCTTTTGGTCCATTAATTGTTCTATTTGGATAAGGATGATTTTTATTTTGTACCCATGCAAATAGTTCTTTCATTCACTTTTTTATAAAGCTAAAACTGTTTTATAAATGATAATGCCAGGCCTTGCCTTATGTTCTTCCATTACTAGTTTTTTTTTGTATTGCTTTCCTTACAGTTCAGACTAACATAATGCATATCCCACAGAAAACCAGGACTAGAAATCGCATTCCTTCACTCATTCTGGTTCCAATATTCAGAGCTAAATACATGAATAATATTATATATCCAAAGTTATTGTTTTCAAAATGCATCATGGAAAATAATTAAGTTCGACATAGATGGGAAATAAGAAAATCACATGAGCTGACACACTGCACAGTCCTACATTCTTATTAAATGGGGAAATATGAGAACATCTCTTTAATATGAAATTGCAGGGGCAGGCATCAGTCAATGAACCAGAACATTTGTTGCCTCCTTTACAAAGAGGTAAAACGTTTAAGGCAAATTTTAGTTTCTGTCATTAGAAAACTGTAAATCCTCATTAAGAGGCATTCCATGACAAGATTTATAATGGTTGGTAAATTTAAGAATGTCAACAACACTCAGTCCAAAATTGCCACTCAAAATTCCAGTAAAATAATTCCGTTAAAATTTATGAGAATATGGGAACGTTATGCATTAATTGTTTTGTGTAAAAGTCAAGAGTTATTTAAAATTTACATCCATGTCTCAACTCCTTAAAATTAACATAAAACACAGTATCTGTTCATCACTCCAGATGTACAAATCTGTCTAGCCAGAGTGAAGTTTGGTCAACCTCATGCTAACATGCTCGTTTTCAGAACTTGCACACAAGAGTGGTAATGTAGAGAGTGTAACGGTAAGTAAGGTGACCAATACCCTACTCTAGCATACCTGAAGTGAAGAGAAGGGTCACATCTGTAATCATGGCGCCATAGACTTGTGACATGTTACAGGATTAGCACATGCAAGCAAGAATTTCACTGTACTCTGTACATGTGACAATAAAGACCTTTTGTGAGGAGAAAAAATAAATAAATCTGCATTCAGAAATATCAATACTATTTACCTGACAAAAATATATATAAATCTCATATAAAAAATGAAGCTGTTTTGCTTGAAAGTAAGTTATAGGAATGAATGACACCAAAGACCCCTCCCTGATCGGCAAACACTGAATTGTAGGTTCTGTAGAAGCGGCCAGCTTGAAACAGGAAAACAAAATCCAGAAAACTCTGAATTCCCACCAATGCTTCTTTTTTTGTGGCTGCTGATATGCACTCTTTAAAACACAGTTTCTTCTTGAGCATATGAAGATTTACATTTGTTGAGAATAAGGTACACATTATTATTCAAGTCTGTTTGAATAGAATTTGTTGTATTGGGTTTATAAAATCAGAGTAATGAGAGTAAATTTCAAACAAACACTTTATGATTACACAATAGAACTGGGGGTGTTAGCAATAAATGTTATTTTTATTTTGTTTTGTTACTTGTTCATTTTGTTACATGTTCAATTGTGACTGATTTATAAATAAAATAATTTTTATGTTTTTTTTAATGTTTTATTAAAAATAACATTTAATGCTGGAATAATGTAAAAAACTTAGCAGAAAATTACAGAATACTTTAGCAAATGCTGCTATTTGTTAAAATAATTCCTTATAAAATACTCGTGCCTTACACACTTTCGTTGTAGGCACAGGCGAACTGTAAGTAGCTGGGCTGTCTGTCGTACTGCCAGTTGTCAGCAGTTAGTTAGCCATTATGCAACATCTTTTGTTGAATATTCTGTACAATCAGGAAAATACTGGCAGAACGATTGAACTGGCTCTACACACAGTGAATGGAGACTTTAAAACAAATAAGAACAAGGTATATTACATAATTATACAGTATAGTAATAATCTGATATCTACTAGGTAACCATATTGCCACTCGGAAGCAGAATAACATCCAGGAAAAGGTTAAATAGAAAACAGATGTACAGTACTTGATTTCATTGTACCTTAAACATTATGAATTAACCACAAGTTCACATCTGAACATAATAACATTTACTTTGGTCTGCTGCTTCCTTAAACTGTGTAAAAAGGAAACATTTGTGCAAATTCTTTGACCAAGAGAACAAAATGCTTTTAAAATATGTTGCTTATTCTTATTGTTACTATTCTAATATTAGTAATTTCAACAGTATATATAAACTAGAAAAGAAAGATATCTTTTTTTTAAGGTGGTGAAGTATAAATAATACAATAATATAAATATATGAAATGTTTCATTTTTAAGTGGCTATGCTCCTGGCAAGCTTTAATGCCCCAAAATATTTGTTCTCCTTTTGAGGAAAGATTTCAAGAAATATTCCACTGGAATGTCATGGTTTTCTTTTTTTCTCCAGTCGTTTTTGTCCATTTTGATGTGGTCGTTTTCATCACAACAAAGGCGTTTTCAATGTTTTAATATCAGTTTCCACAGGTCTTAAGTGAGGAATGCTGGGTCAGTATCTTCATAGAACCAAAAACGATGAACAACTCAAAAGGAATCTCATTTCTGCAGGATAAACTGGTCAATGAATTCATTTTGTTCTGCTTCAACCTTGGAAAGGGCTTCATATTCTATTCGATACCTGGAAATGGGGTATGACAAAACAGATTTAAGGCACCTTTTAGAGTATGTAGAGTATTATAAAAATAAAACAAATTTAAGAAAATATGTATTGCACACAGTATTAAATGTATCTTCAAAATGTACAGCAAGATGGAGAAAAACTGAACAAATCTACGAAAGTGCATTGAATTTTACTCAGTGTTTTCTTACTCATTCATTTTCCATAAAATCTAAATCTACTTGTGTTTTAAATTTAAGTAGTAGCCAGGGACTTAAATCATTAGATTACTGAGAATTTTATAATTCAACTGGCCATGCTAGCTGTCAGAGACAGGTTATAGAATAATTTGAAAATATTTGTTGTCTTTTGCCCTCATCTACATTCAGCTCCTTCCCTCTGTTAACCAGCAATCGTTCTCTCCGGTGCGTTTCCGTAAAGCCTGCGTCACCGACTTGCTCATTTTTCTTGCCTCATGCCCAGTTATATTCTTCCCATCTTTGAAGCGGACTCTCTCATCATGCCTCCGATGCTTCCCCTTTCAATCACATCATCAAAGCCAAACTGACCAATCAGATTTGCTTTGAGGGACTGGTTAGTATTTTATTATATAGTAAAGAGATAAACCAATCAGTATCTATAGCAAATTTCATAGAGAATACCTTCGCTTTAAAACAATACAAAATCCCCCAAAAACTGCATAATAACCAACATGTCATAATGTATTGCATAGATACCGGATTTTAATTAACACATCTAGTTAGAAATTAGATTTTTTCACAAGGTTTAAAAAAGCTGGTGTGTGTGGAGTAAAAGATTTAACATCCAAATCATTGTGTTATTAACCTTTTTATCATGAATCTTACACATAAGACGATCTTGGTGCAATTCTTAGGTTTCACGTTACTTATTAGTACATAATTCTACTAAATGCATGTGCAGATACCTTAAATTAGGTCTTTATTGGAAAGAAATTCTGCCTAGTTCTTTATTTTTTATTTTTGCACCCAATATTTGCTGTCTCCTACCGTTTTTACGTATTTAAATTCCCCATTGATATTAGTTATTGAGTCAGCAGGTGCTATGCTTCTGTTTTAAAATGTACCTGTTAATGTCAAATTCAGACTGAATTATTCAGCTAATAACATAAGCATATTACTGAATTATTCAGCTAATAACATAAGCATATTATTGTCTTACACCCTACATTTAAGCTTTGGATGCATTTATAGGAAAATGTGTCTATCATAAAAGCTTATTTAGTCAATAGATTAATTATTATGAACGTTTACTTCCAACAAAAACAAATGATATACAGCATGTATATAATAAGGTTTATTGGTTAAAGCTTTCAGGACAATAACCACAATTAAAATTAGACTAGGATAAAAAAAGAAATAGTCTATAAAATCTACTTATGTTAATGCAGAAAAGCAAGCGTCAACCACAATTTAAGAAATTTCTCTGGGCAAGTCTCTGAAACAGTTTACGATAAGCTTAACTTAGTCATAGGGAGTGAGAAATTGACATTTTATCTCCGTTTTAAAGACTTAAGCAATAGAAATTCTCTGGGTGTTCGCTACTTGTATGTCTGGCACAGCACAGAATATGAACTTTGCAACTAATGGCTAAGTTTCAAATGTTGAGGAGGCATTTTCAAAAGTGCAGTGCTAATTTCTTGTTCAAACACCACACAAAATGTTTTAACACTGAACGAGTGACACGCTTATTCTACACACTGGTCCTGGGGTGGATAGGATTGAGGGGCAGGGTTTACTAAATTTAAGAAGGAAAAATAGTGAGATTTTACATTTCTATAATGAGACGTGTTGTTCACATATTTTAAAGACCATAATTGTACTGTGGGTGTGAAATAGAATAAAACTTTATCGGGTACAACTGATTGTTAATGTAAAAACTCTCTCTTCCATTCAGCCACATTGTACTGTATATAGCATGTGGGCATGATCAAAAATTGTAATTATTGTTTGACCAAACAACAGAATTGGCAAGCCTCGTTATCTAAGTGACTTTAACTGTAATATGATTGCTGCTGCCAAAAATGGTGGGTCCAACATGTGTAAAACAGCTGCCCCCTGGAGATTTTTCATAAACTTCCTTACAGTTAATAGAGAATGGGGCAATAATGTAAAAAACATCCAGAGAGCATGGCAGTTCTGTGGGCAAAAGTACCATGTTAATTAGAGTGGTCACAGTGGATTGCCAGACTCATTCTATCCAACAGAAACTCCATAAATATTCAGGTGTTTCCAAGAGTGATGTGCAGGAGGGCATCTCTGAATGCACAACATATTGAACTTTGGAGTGGATCAGCAATACAGGAGGATTCAAGATTGGAAAAATGTTGCTTGGTCTGACAAATCTCAATTTCTCCTGCAATCTGCAAGGTGGTGTCAAACAGCACAAATATAAGGATCCAACCTGTGTTATTTCATCCATTCCGTCTGGTGGTGGAAGTTTAATGGTTTCAGAAATGCTTTTTTGGCACCAATTAGGTGCCTTAACACAGATTGAGCATTATTTAAATGCCACAGATTATCTAAGCTTTGTTGCTGAACACATCTATCCCTTTATGGCACGGGTGTCAAACTCCGGGCCTGGAGGGCCGCAGTAGCTGCAGGTTTTCTTTCTAACCCTTTTCCTAATCAGTGTCCAGTTTTCACTGCTAATTAACTCCTTTTCCCTCTATTTTAATAGCCCTGTTTTTAATGATTAAGTCTTCTGAATTGATCCTTTTCTTCATTAAATGACAGCCAAACAGAAATGAGACATGAAATGAGCCAACAGATGACCAGCTAAATTGGGGCTTCAAACTCCAACCAGTTCCTTAATGAGAAGCTGATTCTTGCTGTTAATTAAACTCGTTATTCAATTCCATGGCTTGTCGCTGCTCTCTTTTTGCCACAGCAGACATTTCCAAAACTGTTGATATTCTGTTTTTTTTTTTCTAAGAACTCCTAAAATGTTTTGTTAACCTGAGGGATCAACCTTACTGAGACCTTCATCTTTATTTTCAGATTTTGTTTGATGGGTACAGGTGAGCTGGTCATGTCCTGCTTGTTTTATGTCTCATTACTGTCTGGCTGCTAATTAAGGAAAAAACAACTAAGGGGCCTGAGTCAAGCTAATTGAAGCTAAGGCTAAAGAAGTTAATTAGCATCAGCACTAATGAAGAAGATGGTTAGAATGAAAACCTGCAGCCACTGCAGCCCTCCAGGACTAGAGTTCGACACCCCAGCTTTATGGCCACAGTCTGTTTTTTAATGGACATTTCTGGAAAGTTTATGTACCATGTCACCAAGCATGGATCATTTCAAGCTTGTTTTCACAGACATTTACTTATTTTGCTGATGCCCTTTATCCAACGAGACAACATTTATAGTAGAATTGGTTACATTTGTTTTGACTTTCCAATTTGAGCACAGGCTGGTCAAGTGACTTGCTCAGGGCCACACAGTGTCAGTAGTGGGATTTGAACCCACAACCTCAGAGTCTGAACTTCAAAGTCTTACCCACTACACTACACCACACTGCCACAGACACCTTTGGCACTTCAGTTTAATCCATTGGACTGTACAGTACCCAGTTCTCAATCTAATAAGAAATCTATGATATGAGGTGGAATGAGAGGATCATACAATGAATGTGTAGCCAAAAAACTTGCAGGAATTGTGTGATGTTGAGTCTGCTTGGAACAAAATCTAAGCCAGTAGTCTCAAACTCCGGTCTTAGAGGGCCACAGTCACTGCAGGTTTCCATTCTAACCCTTTAATTAGTGACCTGTTTTTCCTACTAATTAACTTCTTTTGAATTCGTTTTAATTGACTTTCTCTTGAAGACTCTGACCCCTTAATTGTTTTTTTTCCTTAATCAGCAGCCAAACAATAATTAGATACAAAATGAGCCAAAACATGACCAGCAAACTGTGTCCATCATACAGTATCTGAAAATAAAGAAAGGTAAAGGTCTCAGGAATTCTGATCTGCTCAGGTCCACAAAACATTTTAACAGTGCTCTTAGAAAAGAGAAAACAATTTCGAAAATGTCTGCTAAAGCACTATAGAGCAGCAACAAGCCACAAAACTAAAGAACGGGTTTTATTAACAACAAGAATGGGCGCCTCATTAAGCGGATGGTTGGAGTAAAAATTGGTTGGAGTTTGAGGCCCTGACTTAGTTGGTCTTCCATTTGCTCCCTGACTTCATATTTCATTTCTGTTTGGTGCCATTTAAGGAAAGAAATGAAGCAATTCAGAGGAATGATGAAGACATTCAGGGTAACAAATCTTAAAAAAGCAATTCAATTTAAATTAACTCACAAGAAGTTAATTAGCACAAACAGGGCACTCGTTAATAAAAGGGTTAGAATGAAAACCTGCAGCCACGGTGGTCCTCCAGGACTGGACTTTGCGACCCCTGAGCTATTGCACAATGAGACCAGCAACAAGACATGGAATTAAAGAACGGGTTTAATTAATGACAAGAATCAGAGCCTAATTAAGCAACTGGTTGGAGTTTGACTCCCTGACTCAGTTGGTCTTCTGTTGGCTCACTCATGTCACATTTCATTTCTGTTTGGGTGCCTTTTAAGGAAAGAAATGAAGAAATTCAGAGGAATCATCAGGGGAACAAATCTTAAAAAACAAGCCAATTAAAATAAAAGGAAAATGAGTTAATTATAGCAGCAAAAACTGGTCACTAGTTAAGAATGGGGTTAGAATGAAAACCTACAGCCACTGCGGCCCTCCAGGACACGAGCTTGAGACCACTGATCTAAGCAATGCTTCCAGCACCTTGTTTAATCTATGCCTCTGAAATTTAAACTGTTCTATAGGCATAAATGGGTCCTAACTGGTAAGAACGAGAGCTACTCCTAATTAAGTGGCCTTAAGTGTATATGACTATATGCTCAGTGATATCTGTTAGATTACAGAAGTGTGGAAAAGAGATTCCTCCTCTCCTGCTAATAAACACATTTAAAACTATGAAAGTAGGGTTAATTTACTAGGACAAGGTGGAAATCAGAATGTAACAAATATTGACAAAGACCCTCTAGACCAGTGTTTTTCAACCAGTGTGCCATGAGAGCTACCCAGATGTGCTGTGGAAATAATAGTGTACCATACTTGGGTCTGAACCTAAAAGAGACAAGATCCTTGGGTGGTCGAGACCTGTCCGTGGAAGACAAGTCTACCTGGCATTTTAAGCTAGCATAAAAACAGCTCTGCGATCACAATGTTAGAGCATGTCAGAAGTGTCTCCTGGCTGCTGGAGTCTGTCTACCTGGGTGTGTGGTCACCAGCAAGTCTCACAGGACCAGTGGATAGTGGGCATATGAATTGCCTCTGAGGCAGAGAGTGACTGGCAAAGGGGCAAAGGAGTTGGGAGATGCAACCAAAGTGGTCTGTGAATGCTGATCTCGGAGCTGCTTTTTTACAGTTTTCTCTGGCAGTCCCATCCCTTTGGACAGCTGAGCAAATGTACGAGATGTAACGTTTGTGGTTAGTAAAATAGTGGTGTGCCTTGGGATGTTTTTGGTTACAAAATATGTGCCACCACAGAAAAAAACTCCATTGCTAGAGCACTTTGACTGCATATGTTACAACAGAAATCTTTTTACAGAGTTAGTCAGCTGAGACTAAATATGGATGAGCGTCTTATATAACTGTTGGTAGTAATATTCAGGTATTATCTCTACAGCCTCAGTCCCTGTGTCTTTTGAGATGTCATCAGATCATTTAGACCAGGTTGTATTTCACAAAGTATGACAATTTACCTTAAAAAACACCTTTATAATTGAGATCTTTATCTAGAACTGAAACTTTTCAACACTTAAAGGCACAAACAGTGCATCCGGAAAGTATTCACAGCACATCACTTTTTCCAGATTTTGTTATGTTATAGCCTTATTCCAAAATGGATTAAATTCATTTTTTTCCTCAGAATTCTACACATAACACCCCATAATGACAACGTGAAAAAAGTTTACTTGAGGTTTTTGTAAATTTATTAAAAATTAAAAAACTGAGAAATCACATGTACATAAGTATTCACAGCCTTTGCTCAATACTTTGTCGATGCACCTTTGGCAGCAATTACAGCCTCAAGTCTTTTTGAATATGATGTCACAAGCTTGGCACACCTATCCTTGGCCAGTTTCGCCCATTCCTCTTTGCAGCACCTCTCAAGCTCCATCAGGTTGGATGGGAAGCGTCGGTGCACAGCCATTTTAAAATCTCTCCAGAGATGTTCAATCGGATTCAAGTCTGGGCTCTGGCTGGGCCACTCAAGGACATTCACAGAGTTGTCCTGAAGCCACTCCTTTGATATCTTGGCTCTGTGCTTAGGGTCGTTGTCCTGCTGAAAGATGAACCGTCGCCCCAGTCTGAGGTCAAGAGCGCTCTGGAGCAGGTTTTCATCCAGGATGTCTCTGTACATTGCTGCAGTCATCTTTCCCTTTATCCCAGCTAGTCTCCCAGTTCCTGCCGCTGAAAAACATCCCCACAGCATGATGCTGCCACCACCATGCTTCACTGTAGGGATGGTATTGGCCTGGTGATAAGCGGTGCCTGGTTTCCTCCAAACGTGACGCCTGGCATTCACACCAAAGAGTTCAATCTTTGTCTCATCAGACCAAAGAATTTTGTTTCGCATGGTCTGAGAGTCCTTCAGGTGCCTTTTGGCAAACTCCAGGCAGGCTGCCATGTGCCTTTTACTAAGGAGTGGCTTCCGTCCACAGAGGACCTCTGGAGCTCTGACAGAGTGACCATCGGGTTCTTGGTCACCTCCCTGACTAAGGCCCTTCTCCCCTGATCGCTCAGTTTAGATGGCCGGCCAGCTCTAGGAAGAGTCCTGGTGGTTTCAAAGGTGGTTTCAAAGGTGTGTGCCTTTCCAAATCATGTCCAATCAACTGAATTTACCACAGGTGGACTCCAATTAAGCTGCAGAAACATCTCAAGGATGATCAGGGGAAACAGGATGCAGCTGAGCTCAATTCTGAGTTTCATGGCAATGGCTGTGAATACTTATGTACATGTGCTTTCTCAATTTTTTTATTTTTAATAAATTTGCAAAAATCTCAAGTAAACTTTTTTCACGTTGTCATTATGGGGTGTTGTGTGTAGAATTCTGAGGAAAAAAATTAATTTAATCCATTTTGGAATAAGGCTGCAACATAACAAAATGTGGAAAAAGTGATACGCTGTGAATACTTTCCGGATGCACTGTATCTTCAGCTTCTTTAAACAGTTATGTGTTTATTGTACAACTGGGCAGTGAAAAGGACTTGCTGAATGAATGCAGCGCAAACATAACGTCACTTTCTGGATAGCTGACTTTCAGCAGTCAAAAAACTGCCAATGCCTGAGTGCAGCTAATTTCAAGAGAAAAATGGGAAACCTAAAATTGGTAACAACTTGCATCTATGCTCTGAAGTTTTTCATGACAAAACACCACATATAATTTTTTAAGTCTATAATTAAAGACACAAACCTCTCCAGCTGCATTTTCTTTTCAGCAATGAGTGCTTGCAGCTGCTGCTGTTGTGATTCCCTCTGTTTGGCAACAGATTTCAATAAATTTCTGGCACCAATGGCCTATTGAAATAAAAAAAAAAAACAGGAATCAGTCACACACACTTTACAGATAATCTTTGCACATTGATAAAAATACCTACATTTATATTTCTTCATTATTCTTGTACTTTAAGAGTTTTTCTTAAACACTTTCTGGGGAAGTCATCTCTGTTATCTTACATCTGACTAATTTCTTGATCAAAGGTCAACCCCTGGCCTATAATGTGGTGGCTTCCTTCTCTACTCATACTCTGAATGTCATAACCAGACAACCACATACAGTGGATATTTAAAGTCTGAATGCTTGCTGAAAATTGTTTTGTTGATGTAAAAGCAGAAATCAATACCTATCATGTCAGTTCTTTACATCTTTAATAAGATCTTGAAAAAAATAAATGGCCAATTGATGTGCTAGGAGGACTGAGAGCAATTCAAAAACAGATCTACTGTTGTAATTAATACAAAATGTGTTTCCAAGTATTAGGTACCATATATGCTCGCGCTAAAGTTCTCCCATGGACAAGTCGCGGCTTGATTTTACAGTATAATTTCTGGTATTTTATAATGTCGGTCGTACAAGTCGAATGCGGAAAACTGACGCTATTGGTCCAAGGGATTGTGATATGCTAACGTCCACCTGAGAGAGTAACCACGGAGCACACGGCCTTTTTTTTCTTATGTGGGTGTGGCAATGTGCTGCATCAGCGTGTGCTCCTAACCCCTCTCTCTCTCTATTGCGCCTACATGACCACATGGTAATACCCAAACTATTCCAAAGCAACGTTTGCACTGATTTGTGTTTTTTGTATCTCACACTCTCATACACCTTTATTGTAAGAGCATCCCTTATCTATGATGGAGCGTTCAATCAGAAGAAAATATGAAGTTGGTTTTAAATTAAAAGTCGAAGTGGCGAAAGAAATTTGTAACTGTGCTGCTGCAACAAAATTCGATGTGTCTGAGAAACTGTTGCGAGATTTTAGGCAGCAAAATGATGTAAAAAAAAAAAAAAAAATTAAGTGTGGCATTTTTGAATGGGCGTATAAGTCGAGGTCTGATTTTATGATCGATTTTTCGGGTTTCAAGACCCGACTTATAAGTGAGTATATATGGTAAGTGGTTTTTACATATACACTACTGGTCAAAATATTTAGAACACCTTAATTTTTCTTCAAATTTAATCAGTTGAAATGTAATGAGTGACCAAAAAAACTTTATATTTAAAGTTTAGGTTAGCAAAAACTGGAAAAAAAAAAAGAAATTTCAGAATATTACAAATGTGCTTTCTTCAAAGAACAACTAATAGGTTACAACCTACAGATACTCTGCAGTACTTAAAGTAAATTAAGCCTTGCAAGTTGAATCAAGCAATTTGCACAGGTGTCCCAACTTTTGTTGATTACTTGCAACCTCTCTGTCTGTCTTAAAGGAAAGTTGGAACAGACTGTTACTACACCCTCTGAAGAACTACTTGGACAATATTACTCTGTAGAAATTTCAGTGATAATGGCAAGAAAACAGCAATTAACTAAAGAAATTAGACACAGCATTATTATCCTTAGAAGTGTAGGGCTTTCATTTAGAAATTGCAAAAAAAATAAATAAATAAATCAAAGTGTCAGTGAGTATGGTGTCCTATGCATTCCAAAGCCAATTAGAAACTGGAAGAAACTGTGATAGGAAAAGATCTGGCAGACCCAAAGTCACAGCCCAATCAGAAGACAAGCTTCTGAGGGTCACCAGCTTGTGTGATAACACCTCACTGCACAACAGCTTCAAGCACGGCTTAACAGTGGTCAAAACACAAAGTCTCAGTTTCTACTGTGAAGAGGAGACTTTGTGCTGCAGGTTTGACAGGGCGAGTGGCAGTAAGAAACCCATTCCTTAAAGGACAAAATAGGGCCTTGAAATAACGGCTGTGGACTACTGCAGACTGGAAGAAAGTCTTATGGACCAATAAATCAAAATTTGAGATCTTCAGTTCATCCCACAGGGTGTTTGTATGCCGTCGATTTGATGAAAGGAAGATTCCTCACAGTGTGTGACACCAACTGTCAAACATGGAGGTGGAAGTGTGACGGTCTGGGGTTTTTTTGTTGGGGGCAGAGTTGCTGCCTCGCATAGACTGATTGGCATTCTGAATCAAAACAGTTGCCACATTTTGGCTGTTATATCAGCAGAAGGTGGCTACTTTGTGAAAAGAATTTTGTACACTTGATAATTCCTTGAGTTCTTTTTTATTGGCCATTGCTTATTTATTCTGCCCCTTCATTTCATGAGACATTAACACATTAACTGCATGCATTTCCATAAAACCTGAAAAAACTAAGGTGTTCTAAAACGTTTAACCGGTAGTGGGTGCAACCAAAGCATTTTAGTTTTTAAACACAGAGAACGCAAACTCCACACTGCACAGTGAAGAAGCCCATCAAACTGAGGGTCACAGAGCTGTGAGGCAGCAGCATGAACTACTAATCCACCATGTCACCCAGAGCCACCTACAGTATATTATATATACAGTACCAAGAATTTTAAAGCCAGTTAATCGAGTTCAGCGCAGGGACCTCACAGATCATAACAGTGTGTTCAATGTACAAACTGCACTGTCTAGGGAGCCAGTCCATCACAGGGTCAACTCACACATGTGCACTCATAACAGGCCAAATCAGAGTCACTAATTCTCCCAGCATGACTTGGGATGAGAGAAGGAAACCCACCCAAACACGAGAAGAATGTGCGCAAATCCCAAGCCAGCATATAAACACGGGCCTATACAGCTATAAGGCATCAGTGCTACTCACTGTGGTTTTACCAAAATTACACTTTAGGAAATTTGCAAAGCTGCTAAATACTTTAATTTATTTATCATTCATTTCATTACTAAGACTTTATTCTTTCCAGAACTGGTTTTAACCTTAATTAATTGCAAGCAATATAGGCTGTAAATCTTGTACACTTTGAACTCCATGGAGTAGTTGAAATGCATTAAAAACACTGAATTTCAGCATTAGTTTCCAGCTCACTATACTGTTGTTAGACACTGTGGACGCTAGAGGGCGCTGTTGCCCAGTGAAACCCAACAGACAGATGTTCAGGACACACGTTTAAAAGCGCCAAGTAGAATTTTTAATTACTTTCTGCAATAAAGTGAACAAAGCTCCACAGTCGCCACAATTAACAATAATCCAATAATCAATAATCACAATAATACAATCCTCCTCTCCCAGCAGCTCCATCACACACCCTCCCAACTCCGGCTCATCTGCTGAGTCTCAACCAGTACTTTATATACTCCTTGACCCGGAAGTGCTTCTCCTCTTCTTCCAGGTCAAATGACACATCATCAGTTTTTAAACAGCCCAGAAGTACTGTGGGCTTCCGTCCTCCTGACTCAGAAGTAATTCCAGTTGTAGGAAAAGTAGGGGTCCCTAGGTCCTTTATGAGCTCCCCCTGGGGGCACCCATGGCACCCAACAGGGCTGAGGAAACTGACTCCATGTCCCAGGATGCCCCAAGGGAATCCAGGGTACAGCTACCGTCCAGGGGAGCTGCCACCTAGTGTTCTGGGGGAGGCAGTATCCTGAAAATTCTGCCTTCCTCCAGTCTTTCAGTTCAGGGACGTCCCGGCCGGATTGAGCTGCTGGCCGTTTATCACAACACCTACAGTCTGAAATGTATACGTCAAGAGAATGGACATAAGTATGTCATTGCTGTCAGGATCTGAGCAGGCTGGTGATGTAAAGTGGAGACTACATTCATAGTGTCACAGGATCTGCAGACTGGAGGTGCTTTTGCAACTGTTTCCAGATAACAAAGCTTGTTTACTAAGTGATTATGTGCTCAAATCCAAGTATATATAACAAGTACACCGTCATTTTCACACACATTCCTACATTCATAAATATGACATGAGCTTAAAGTAAGATTAAATCACATAAGATTTTTAGGCATGCAGAAGAAGTACTGGGTGATTGATCTTATCCTATTGCCTAAAGAAACAGAAGGCATCAATGCAAGCAAGCGTGTCACAGCCCCCCAAAAAAATCTTCAAATTTAATAAAAATCAATTTAAATTAAATATTAAAATAAAAAATAAAAACATACATTTTGAATAATAGCAGACGTATATTTAAATTGTGAAAATTGTGCACAAAATATGCTCCCAACTTATACTGGCACTATGCTCAACTGCACCCACCCACAAGCTTTTAAAGAACATCTTAAAAGAACTGAAAAAAAAAGAGAATAGCAAATTATACACATAAAAGAATTATTCAGCAGTCTGACTGCATGCTTTCTACTGAGCATCTGGTAAGGATTTTAATTAGAGATTCAATGAAAGTTTAAGTGGCTAGGATGAAAACAGGCTGCCACAATTATTCCAGAGAAAAGACTAAGAGAATATCTGGCCAACAATATCTAACATTTTAACTTAGTTATTTTATTTTCCGTTTATCAATGGTAATATGGAATTCTTACTCTCAGCAAATAGTAGAGTCTGCTACTGCTACTTAAATTATCCTTTACAAAATTTATTTAACAGCAATAGGAAAAGAATGGACTACATAAAGAAGTAAATGAAATGTAATATGTTCAGCGGTCCTTCAGTATTGATTATGTAATATGGGTGTAGTGTTTAATAAAATCTTTACTTGCAGTTTGTTTATTAGTACTAGGGGGCTAAGCCCCCTGCTCACTTTGCTCACCCACCCCCGGGTTTGGTTAACCGGATATACAATTTAAAGAGATTGTTATTTTCATTTTATTAATTTTTTATTTCTTGATACTTGCCAGTAATAAAGCTGTAGTGAATGAGTTATTCCCCCTCCACCCCCGGGCGCGCTACGTGCCAGCCACTTCACGTCTCAACCTCTCGCATTGTGAAGAGGGGGGCTGAATGCACGCTAAGGAGATGCGGTTGCTCCTCCGAAACCCCCTCTTAAATGGTGATACAATGGGAAACAAATAAATTTTTTTTACCTCCTCTATGCTTGATTATTTGGCTTGCTGCTGCTGCTTGTGCCGAGCTGCCTGATCTGCAAGTCGCGCTGTGCATCGATCATTTAAAAGCCTGTTAAGCAGCTGTCCTTTTGTCTCACTCCCTTGTCTCGCGGAATGTTAAAGTGTCTCAGAGAAAAATCACATCTCGACCCAAGATTTTTTTATTATAATAGAGAGATATTGTCTCCACTGAAGCAAGTAACTATTAGTGGATCAGTTTTTCAAAATTATTTAACCCAATTTTAGAGTTGCAGGTGATTGGAGCAGATCTGTACAGTACTAGCCACGGGACAGGAAGCAGTTCTGAACATGAGGCTAGCCCATTGTATGGTGCGCACACACACACACACTTCCTCTCTCTCTAGCACATATTTAAGTTGGATCATAGCTGCTAATTAACTTAACCTGTGTGAGAGATGAACCAGAGTACCAGGGATAAAGCCCCATAAACATGGGAAAAAGTGTAGCCATGAAACCTTAAATGACACATATCCTGGAAAAGAGGTGTTTTTTTTTTTTTTTTTTAATTTAAAGCAGCCCCATTACAGTACCTGCATATAGGGGACACTGGGCAGTACTTTACAATGAGGGCTGCATAACCCATCCATTATGCTTTAGCTAACTCATCATAAACAATTTGTATTGTTCCCTCAGTATGTTGAACCTGCCTAACATGTTTCCACTTTTCATTAAGGTCTGTGCAGTGTGTTTACTTACTAAAGATATTTTAATGTGCTGTAAATCTGCAAAAATTACAAAAATGGGGGTAAAAACACTTCTGCAAAGAAATGTAGTAATAGCTTCATTAAAAATGTATGTATAACTGTACACTTGCAATTGTGCATGGCATTGGAAATTGGAGAACAAATATGAATGCTAAAATGAAGGGGAAAAAAGGCCTCTCTACAAGAAGCATAGCAATCCTTAATCTATTTGCATACACTTTTTGCTTTATTGTTTTTTTTTTTTATTCATTACTGAATATACAATCTACATATATTAAAGTCAAATACTCATCACGAAATCTCCCAAACCATGAGGACTTCGGACCTGAAATTTGGAATGTAGGTTGGTCCATATGTGCTCGCTAAGAAACGGTTTTAAAAATTTCGTGGCCCAAGTTCGAAATTTCTTATAGTTTTTTAGACCCATTTGTATGTCTGTCCACTTTTCACGAGAGAACTACTTCACAAATTTTAAATTTGTTTTTTTTCTATAATTTGCTTGAACATTCCGGTTGATTTTGCGACTTCTCTCATTGCACTAAGAATCATAGTTCACTTGCAGGAGCAACATATTTGTGCTAATCCGAGACAGAGGCTGCGGGCCGAGGGAAGGGGAAGGAGTGACGTCAGGAGTAGAGAGCTGGGCGGGGCCTTCCTCACTGTTCTGTTTCACTAATACGTGGGCGAAGCCGCGGGAGATGACTAGTTACAGTACAAATAATGTGCTTTAATAAGACACTAAAGGAGTACATGCTGCTTTTAAATACATTATCCTGTACATTTTGTAAGCCATTGTTATTATTATTTCAAAGTAAAATGTCAGTGTTCAAGCCAACACTGGAGCAGTAACAGGACCTCCTGGATTACCATGGGGTATTATACATTACCTACCTCAACTAAGTCTCAGGAAAAGCAAATAAAAGACATATGATATAGAGCTATACACTGAAAATGACTACAAGCTACAACAACCATTTTTGCTACAAAAAATTTAAAAAAGAAGGATCAAACAAGGAGTCTAATAGCTTTACATTATTTTAAAACACTTTTCTAAAACAAAATAATTAAGTCTTGTTTTTTTTTTTTGTTTTAATAGATGTTATGATGACATGGTAAACACTGTCTGGATTATAAATGCAAAGCTGTTAAAAATTGGTAAGAACATAATTAACATAACCTAATATGTGGTTGGGTGTGCAATCAACTGATAGATAGGTACAATGGTGCTTGAAAGTTAGTGAACCCTTCAGAATCTCCTATATTCCTGCATAAATATGACTTAAAACGTCATCAGGTTTTCACATAAGTTCTAAAAGTAGACATGGAGAACTCAGCTAAATGAATGAGACAAAAATATCATACTTGGTCATTTATTTATTGAGAAAGATCTCCCAGTATTACACATCTGTGAGTGGCAAAACCATGTGAACCATAAATAAATGACCAAGTAAGATATTTTTGTTTGATTTGTTTAGCTGGGTTCTCGAAATCTACTTTTAGGACTTCTGTGAAAATCTGATGATGTTTTAAATCATTATTTATGCAGAAATTCTGAAGATTTCACTAACACTCACGCACCACTGTAGACAGATCGATAGACAGAACTTTATTTGTTCCCAAGGGGAAACTTGCCTTTTAATAGAAGTTCTTTAAATAAATAAATACATAAATAGGTAGATAAGTAAGTTACATGCATACTTTAGTCTTAACACACACAAGAATGACTGTAAAGCAAGAAAACGTAAAAAAAAGGAAGGAAATTCTGACTTGGCAGTCCCAGTGAGGAATTAAGCTGACATATTGCTGTTGGTATAAAGGAGCCCAGTAGTGTTTCTTGACACACTTCTGCTGAGTAATTTGTTGGCTGAAAGTTAACTGTTTTCTATTTTAACTCTTTAATGGCGGATGTCGACTTTTGTCAACATTAGGGGCGGGTAGCGGTAATCGACTGTAAACGGTGACGAACCTCGCCGTTATGTTTCTGTTCCACTCAGTTTGCTAGAAGGAATGTTAGCTGTGTTGGTTTGACCGAGATTCCACTGCACTTATGTGAGCAGCGAGGAGCAAATGACGCCAAGAATAGCATCGACATCTGGTGAGAGATCAAAGCGTATGTGTAAAGCAAAATACTCTGCAGGCAACGTTTTGCGTATTATCGGTGAATTGGACTCTACCAGTGATCAAAAGCGAATGTGAGGTACCAGCATCATTTGATCGGTCCCCAGCTGATTATGGTGCTGAACAGCAATGTTTGCCTGGGAGGACCACCACTTACAACGATAAGGGGTACAAACTGAGACCGCATTGCACTGTGCCTGCCACTGTTGGCCCGCCACAAGAGATGGTGAACTGGCATCCACCGCATGAAGCAGCAGATGTTTTACGTTGATTTATGTGTGAAGCCATTGCTTGGTGTGCCTTTCAAAAAACTGCGTTTTTTTTGGAAGAAAATATTCAGCCCTCAAAGAGTTAAAAGCAGTTTTTACTGGGCAGGCTGATACCATAATGGGAGCTGCACAACTCGGACCTATTTCTTTTGTCACTAGGTGAT
Source organism: Polypterus bichir lapradei (assembly GCA_026402145.1). NCBI lineage: Eukaryota > Metazoa > Chordata > Cladistia > Polypteriformes > Polypteridae > Polypterus > Polypterus bichir. The sequence goes on from JANRMT010062814.1 coordinate 69,216,963, forward strand.
AATAAAATCAATAAGCTGAATTAGGAATAAATCAATGAACTTTTTTTTTTTTTAAAATAGATGACTCATTGGCAATGAATGAACTTCACACTCCATGCACAAATTATCATTGACAGAGAAAATGCAAGACATTAAGACAGACTGAAACTGTCAACAATGTGCCTAAATGATGTGCACAGGTGAAACCAGAATGAAAAGTTTACTTATATTTAAAACATTCCAGATAAAGAAGAAAACTGATTTAAAAATTCAAAAGACGTCAAAAAGCAAATGTAAGACTTACGCAATTACTTTCTGCAAGATATAAATGTTGCTTTTAATACTCAAGAACACAACAGAGCATGATCCATAAACTCTTTTGGAAGGTATACCAGTTTAGCAGTCATTGTGAACAGAATGCAATGTAATGGAGAACTTAAACACAAGTAAGAAATAAACCAAGGCTCAGCACATCCCTAAGGAGGCACTTTCTGTCACTGTGCATTCGATTTTCTCAAACGCATTCCCAAAACTTTGAGTTAAAGAAGAATTTACACATTATTTGCTATAAGCTAACATTTGTATATCTGAGATCACTTTAACAGATGGTTTTCAGTTTTGCTCTCAGGCATATGAATGACTGCTATAAAGTCTTACCTTCATTTTTTCTGTCTCTGCTTCTTTTGCCAGTTCATCGACAAGTTCAATTAGGCCTCCAACAATTTTTTGAAACTGACCAATTTCTAAAAAAAAAAAACCAAAAAAAAAAAACAATATATTAGCTGAAGTATACAACAATATTTCACTAATAAAAGTAGATCACATTAAAAAGTGTAGTTGCCAGTGACTTACTGTCTACAAATTCTTTGCATTCTTCTTTAAGCTCTGTTGTTTTCTGTGCAACTTCAGGGTCTAGAACACGCAACTTGTTCAGTTCATCAAAATGAAGCCCTGCATCGGCTAAGGGGTCTTTGGCCATAGCTTGCAAAGCTTAACCTTAAAACCTGCAGCAGCACAAAAATTACAATAAACTAAAGAGAAATCGGGAGAACATGAAAAATTCTACACAGATTGTAACCATGAACCCATGCACTCGACAGAACAGGGGGTTGTTAACCCAGGCCTTGATAACAACAATGGCTTCAGCAAGCAGCGAGGAGGCAGGCAGCAGTGTCAAAGTGGAGCAGGCCTGCAATTCACCCTGCTTCATTTGGTGTTCCGTGTAGAGTAAATATTGTGATCAGTAAACTCCCAGTCAAAAAAAGCTTTTCTGAGTGTCATGTATTTCAGTGTTCACCTCTTACTTGGACATATCAGGAGAAATTCAGTTCATGTTTCTATTTAGGTCATAACTGCAGGTATATTCGCTAGAAGTGTAGATATTGATAAAAACAGTATATGCTTATCAGCTATATATAATTTAGAAACTGTCAGTTAATGTGTAGAGTTTACAAAACAAAAGATGAACAGCCCATTAGTACATATCATGTTTTTGCTGTGTACAAGACAGAATCAACTTTGTTTTCTTTATCCTGCACTCACATATTTATATGTTTATTATATTACACTAGGAAGCGCATCACTTTTACCATCTTACATTATGCACAACAGAGTAGACTGTATCGAAGAAATCAAATTGAGATCCATGTTGTGCTTAAACATTCATTACAATGTTATGGCCAAATCTGAGAACCATGACAAGGCTGTATGTAAAATTAACACCATATTTAACAAACAGGATGCATTATTCAAATTCTTGGTTGTAACAGTATTACAATTGATCTTTGACACAGTAACAAATGGAAGCTATTTTTGAAAAACTAGGGTTTTTTTTTTTTTCGCTCGCCCACCCCTGGATTTGGTTTACCAGATATACAATTTAAAGAGATTGTTATTTTCATGGGAATTGTTACATACGCATTATTTTCACTTTTACTTTAAAACTTTTATAAAAACAATACATGTCCTTTATTTCCGGCCTGGGCGTGGTTAAATCTCTTTCTTGCAGGACGTATAACGCTGCTCGCGTTGTGAAGGGCGGGTGGCTGAACGCACGCTAAGGAGAAGCGGTTGGATCATCTGCTAGCTTGTTGCTGCTGCTGCCGAGCTGCGTATTCTGCTTGTCGCGCTGCACGTCGATCATTTAAAAGCCTGTACGCGGGATGTCAAATTGTCTTCTGAGAAGATCACGTCTCGTTTCCCTTTCAAGATTTTTTTTTTTTTTATAACAGAGAGATAAATGCTGTATAACGCCACATCTTGGAAGTTGCTATACATCGAAAATCATTCCTCCATGAAAGCATTAAGGAAGCAAGATAACATGACACATGATCTCACAGATTCTGCCAGGATGTGTATGTGGTAACTGCAAATTAATGAACAGGGTTCCACTCACTCAGATCACAGCTAAATGACCAAGGTGGGGTAGTTTGTCTGGTCATATCTGCAAGTTAATATATACAGAAACAATATACTATGCAGAAATAAAAAATAATATCATCCAGCCATCCATCCATTATCCAACCTGCTATATCCTAACTACAGTGTCACGGGGGTCTGCTGGAGCCATGCCCAGCCAACACAGGGCGCGAGGTAGGAAACAAACCCCGGGGAGGGCGACAGCCCACCGCATAATAATATTATCTTATCATATTTTAACAGCATTTCATATACAAAATAAACTTGATATCCCTGGACCCATTTCCAGTCATGTACATCATGTCTCCTATGAGCTTACTGTATCCATTTTGTCAAGTTCAGCTCAAAGCAGACACATTCTATAAAAATTGTTATTTACAGGTTCTCTGGCATTGAATTCTTGCTCTTGCTGAGTAAACAAGCTATTCTGTATTTTTTACTTACATCCAGTTATCACTTTAAAATATCTGCTACATTTAAATCAGACCAGAATTGCACACACACTGTGGGTTTATGAGGGTACAATATATAAGATGTCTAACTTGTGTGTTTAAGTTTGTAAGATATAGCTGGAACCTTGTGCACATGCACTACACCTGCACTCAGTTCCAATCACTAGACAAAGATAAATTGAAAATGTTCCTCTGAAAGATTCCAAGTTAAATTACTCAAAAAACCTTTAACTTCTATAAAAGAAATAAAATACTGAAATCACTAAATCACTCCTCTGTAAATATTGTAAACTATGCTTAATAGTATAATTCATCTGGTAATTCTTTAACAGCTTTTTGCAGTTAAGAGGTGCTAATATATCTTCAGCACCTCTCAAATGCTTTACTTCTTAAAAAATGTCAGCAGTTTATTTAAAGTTCATTGCCAACTTTTAAAGACATGCTGTCAGACCCCTACCACTCAAGTGTATAAATACATGCATACACCATGATAAATATAATTATGCCAAATACGTTAATTACATCTCAATCCTCAAATTGACTAAGATTTACTTATTATATGGCTATGCATGAAGTACTTGATACATTTTTTTTTTGTAGTTGTTCTTTTGTGTTAATTTTTATTCAGCCTTTCTTAACACCTAACTTTTTCTTAAAAAGTAATAATAACTGTCAACTGAAACTTGGCATAAATGTAAAATATCAAAATTAAACCCTTTCACTACTTGCATTTGCAATGTTTTTAGGCTCTATGATATTTAACTATACACAGCTTACAATACCACTGTGACTAAAATGACAAATATTTCTTATTCAATGTGTAATTTCTCTTTCTTGTGTATGGTAAAATATGGACCCAAACTTCTACTTAAATTAATTATTTGTTGTCCTTTAACCAGATTTTTATTGTAGTAAAAAACATTGATTTTTCATTGCATTGGCAGGTCATGTTATTTTTAATCCTGAATGTGACATCATAACTGACAGAAGTTAAAAAGCAGTTATACAGAATAGACAAGTATTTAATGGTAATAACACTATTTTGGATTCTGTTATTTTAAATATTACTTTAGGCTGTTCGTTTGAACCTAGACAACAGCAATCACTTTCAGCATTGCTGGGAAAGATAAGGATAAAGCGTTTTTTCTATGATTTTTATACATTAAAGTACAAAAGCTTCAATTCTATTTTTTAAGACCGTGTGAGGCTAAAATTCTTTCTTGCAGCACAGACCACAAGGCTGGACCTCACTCTTTATGGTGCAAGTTTTATCATAGAAAGTCACTAATAAATTATGTACTAAAATATTGTCTATCTTTTTGTAAGACATAATATATACCATATAAATATAAAAAAATGTATTGTAACAATTTTAAAAGTCTGGTATTATCTGACAATTTTACACCATTGTAGTCCTTGGGGTGCCAGTCAATTAGGAATGTACAATTGATGCTACACATTATTGCATCATCTGTGCACCATTTTGTGAACCCACTTATTTTTACATCAAGAATGGGAGTCTAAAGCCAGTCCTGTCATCATCATTTGCAAAGCAGGATCGAACTTAAGACATGGCGACATAACTAATCAAACGATTAGCGGACTTTTCGGACGTGAGAAGAAAACTGGAAACCGTTTTTGGAGTCAAACCCAGAATACCAAGGCAGCAGTGCCCGAGGATTGCCACTCTCAGTTATGTAAACTTGAATTCAATGACATCCCGTAAACACTTCTTGTAAACGCATAATTTGCAATTAAAGTGTCACAGTTAAAGAGCCCAGACGATTTGGATGGCTAATTTGTTTAAGCAAATGCATGAACATCTGCAAATGACTAAAGTTTCAAAAGAAGATTATCCTAGTTGGATTTGAGTCTGCAATGCAGTTACCGGTATTTGATTTAAGATGACATTCTCAAACCCCAGTTCCAGGCGCACTCCAGCAGCAGTGTGCGCAAGACAGGAATCAGCCCTGGACTGGAGTGGGTGCCAGTTCACCAACAACCACGTCACGCGGATCAGTTGGAGAAAAATTCCACCCAGACATTCAAACCGAATTCAAGCCGAAGGAACTTTGAAATAATTACGGTATTGAGGTGCCCTAGTCTGTCCTTTCCAGGTATTATGCTTGTCGGCGAAATAAATTGATTCAAAACGAAGAACAATTCACTTCTGGAAGATCGCACAACACACACCTTGAACGTGTGTAAAAAAAGAAAAACAATCAGGATTACAAAAGATACCACTTTAAATGTACATGTTACAGCAGTGGTCTTGACTCGGAGGTTGACAAGTTATCCCAGAAGAGTCGAGGTACGAATGCGTTATACTGTATATGAAAATTATTCTTTTAAAGCTAAAATGAACAACATCGCTCATCGCCAAATGTGACCCGCCCCCATTCTAAAAAAAACGTTTAAAGAAAGTTGCCAAATGAGAATTCCGGTAGGAAAAGGGTTATCAGCTACTACATTTGAAATATTTTCAAAAAGTCAAGATAATTTTTCAAAGTCACAAATAGCACAAGACAAGATATTAACTAAAAATGTTGTAACTGTGTGTGCACGTGTCAACAACAAGTGTGACTACCTAGGCACAATATGAAAAGTTGGGGACAAGAGATTATGGACAGTTAGATACAAACGCGACTATACACAATATCTACTTTGTTGTCGCATTAAAAACACAATCTATGAGATTAAAGCAAATCTTTGGAAACTATGCAGTCCTAAATAAGACTGAGCACTACCGGAGACGTGGCCAGATGTTAATCCAAGCCAGTAACTTAAGCAGGTCCTATTCTCTTTGGCAAGAATTACACTAAAACAAATGAAACAGCTCAGTAAAAAAACAATCGGAGCAAGAAAAAGATAAATTTACCTGACTTTAACCGTTAAGTTCGAAACACTACCAGATATCGGTTTCAAACTCCTCCTTGTTTCCCCGGCTACTAAGGCGACGCTCCAACTGTATTCCGCTTACCAACATGGCACTTCCGCAGCGTCTATCTGACATGTCCATTGAAACAAGAAGGGGGAAGAAATTGTAAACATTTATGAAAATAATAGAAAAACACAGATTATTCTGGTAATGACTACGTTAAAATTATAATACAGATGAAAAAATACTGTACATATAATTGTCATTACTTGTTTGCAATACAGATCTTTATCTCTGAACTTCATGAAAATACAGCTCACCCAAAACAATTGTAATGAGATCCGACTGCTTCAAGTCATTGACGCGGGGGTGGGGGGTAACTGAACAAAATATTCCATTTTTCATATTTATATTTAGAAACAAAATCAGGCACGTTTTGTATAATTAAAAGTAACTGTATTTATTTCATTCTCAATTAACGTTTCCAAAGATAAAATATTCAATTTCAATTTTGACGTATAGTCGTTGGTAAAATCCAAATGCAAGGCATCCTGGGAGATAAAGTTTCCTTCATTTCATAAAAATGGACTTTTTTTTTTTACCTTTAATCTCCTCATTATGCGATGTGGTAATTTTAAATTTTATTATTATTATTATTTCCAGAATATATTTATATTCTTATATATACGATTATCTATTTTTTCTTAACAATTTTACATACTGTAATTTTGTTTTACCACATTGTATTAATTTAGCAAACGCATTAAAAATGGAAAGGAATTCAGATATATTAATTAGTTAAAAAATGAAAAACAAATTAAAGATTAAATAAAATGACCTTTATTTAATCATTTCAATCACGTCCCTACTACCATTAAGCAAATATTAATTGGCTACTAGTTAGTCATTGTTTATAGTGCAGTGCCTATTATTATTATTATTATTGCCAAGTTTCTTTAAATTTCTTAGTTAAAAATTTTTACAGTACACGTTTCACTTCAAATAAACACCTTTTGAAAACACCACTGAATGCATTGCGTAAGAAAGGATTAAAGAAATAACCCAGATCCTACAAACAATAAAAAATACATTGACTTAATGACAGTGAAAGATAAGCTACATTTTCAAATGAGGTGTGATTTAATTTAAGAGATACTTTACCAAAAGGTCTTTATGGCAGCCATCAGTGTCATTAATGTGGATGATCTTCCTGTTCTCTCCATGTCCATGTGGGTTTCCTTCCACAGTCCAAAGACATGCAGGTTAGATGGACTGGCATTGCTATATTGGCTGCAGTTTGTGTTCATCCTGCAATGGGCCTGTAACCCTGCCAAGGGATTGTTCCTACTTTGTGCCCGTTGCTCGCTGGGATAGGCTCCAGCTATTCCACGAGCCCTGCTCAGGTTAATTGGTTTTGAAAATGGATGGGGCGATTGTTGTTTATGTTTTTGACAAGTAGTTGACACCACACATTCTGTGCACTCTTCGCAATTCCTGTACTATTGGGTTATACTACTACATTTACCTGTTGCTACATTCATGCTGTATCCATGGAAGATCCATGAAATGGTTACCACAAGGCTGTATAAAGCTATATTGCTAACACTGCCAGGTGAAGTAAGAATATCATAAAATAAAATGAAGAAATAGTATTGTTACAAAAAGCACATTCATTTTTAAAGCTATTTTATGTGACAGAAAATTTGAGGTCTCATAATTTATATACAGTATATCTGGAAACAGACATCTTAATAAACTGACTATTGCCTATATAAAACTAATATTTTATTGGATTGAATCCAAATTAAAGAAAGCTAGTAAACTGTATTTTTAATTATTATAGTTTTACATGGGTGGCGCAGTGGGTAGCGCTGCTGCCTCACAGTTAGGAGACCCAGGTTCACTTCCCAGGTCTTCCCTGCATGGAGTTTGAATGTTCTCTCCATGTCTGCGTGGGTTTCCTCCGGATACTCCAATTTCCTCCCACAGTCCAAAGACATGCAGGTTAGGTGCATTGGCAATTCTAAATTGTCCTTTGTGTGTGTGTGCACCCTGCAGTGGGCTGGTGCCCTGCCTGGGGTTTATTTCCTGCCTTGCACCCTGTGTTGGCTGGGATTGGCTCCAGCAGACCCCCATGACCCTGTAGTTAGGATATAGTGGGTTGAATAATGGATGGATGGATAGTTTTACACCTATATATATATAATATCACTGTCAGTTAAAATCAGAGATAAAGCGATAAACATTAGATTAAAAGCACCAACTTTCACTGTTACTCGTCCTCTTCAATATAAGATTAATAGGTGAATTTGTTTAATAAGGGAAATTATGTGTGTTGAGGTCTCCAAACACGTAGTCTTTACAAGCTGTGAATGCAAAATACTTCACTGATTATTTTATAAGAATCTAACAAATATTAAAAAGTAAAATAGTTAATTATGTATGGATCAATCTATCCATTAAGTTTCAGAAAGTACTATTTCTGTCACATAATTGTTGGGTGGCTGGGCTATCATTGCATCATCCAGCAAAGGCAGGAATCAGCACTGGACAAGGAAGCCAGTTCAAACCAAAAGAAACGTGATGATTGCAAGCTAGTTTGACTGAAGATCACCCAGCTAAAAATAACAAAATACCAACTTACACTATTTTACAGTAATATTTATCAAAATGCTGGGTGTTTATATTCAGTTTTGTTTAATTTCATATGTTTCTATTGTCAAAAAAAACAGGCCTGTAGATGATTAAAAAAGTTATGTAAATTATTATTTTCATTACTATTTCACAAAATGTAAACACCAAATACGCATATTTACAGTGGCACAGACTCAACACTGCTGCCTTGCAATAATGAGAATGGGGTTCACATCCCTGGTGCTCTTGGTGAAGTTACATACTCTCCTTCTCTCCGTGAGTTACCTCCGAGTTCTCTGGTTTCCTCCCATGGTCCAACAATATGCAGGTTAGGCTAACTGATGTGGCTGAATGTGCCCAAGTGTGTGTGTGTTTGTGGACATGGATTCACCCTACGATGGACTAGTGCCCTGTCCAGGTGTTGTTCCTGCCTTGTGCCCAGTGATTGCTGGGATAGGCTCCAGCTACCCCATGACCCAGCCCTGGGTTAGAAAAATGGATGGATATTAATGTCCAACTGAATTTCCCAATGGGCAACACAGTGACACAGTGGTAGCACTGCTGCCGGACAGTAAGGAGACTGGGATTTGTGTCTAGGGTGTTCCTTGAGTGAAGTTTGCTTGTTCTCGTCGTGTCTGCATAAGTTTCCTCGCACAATCCAAAGACATGCAGGTTAGGTGGATCAATAATGCAGGTTCAAATTTTGCATACTGATATTTTCCATGTTTAGATACCTACACAGGGCTTTTCAAAAGGTTACAAACAAACAAGAACCTGCATCAGGGTTTGGCCAGCAGACCTCTCAAATGTGAAAAAAATATTTTGGCCTAATTTCAGACCAGCTTACTGCACTGTGGGAATGCATACATTTTAAAAATATTTTTACTGCATCCTACCTGGTCCCTTAAACAAGTCTTACTTTTTATGTGAATCTTTCATTTTTATTTTCCATTCTAAACATGCATTAAATTCAACATTTTTCAGTAGTGATAATCAAGTTCTTCATCATTAATTTTGGTATAGGATTAATATAAAAAATAAATCACCAAAGGCACATTGAGCACAACAGAAAAACAACAGCTGCTTGATTTATCATTAAATACAGCACTAGTTATAATGAAATGTTAACATCTTGGTATTGCAGCAGCAGGACTGTGACACTTTTCATTTCAGTTTCAATGGTGGTACAGAATGTAGGGTCTCTTTTATCTTTGAGATCATGATGGTACTGCCTCCCACAAAGTATGAGGCCTTAACAAGTTGTACTAACTTGGCCACTGTGTTAAGTGGCTTGTCACTGTTTCACTGGGGCTCTGGCCCTTGCTTTATTTTCATTAAATGTTTTTATTTTTTTCCTTTTTTTACTAAATTATAATCTCCATCAGTTATTGGTTTTAGTTTTGTTCATAGCTTTCTATTAGTTCCCTTCTTGTAGGGTGTTATGCTGTGTTAGCTATTATGGATGCAATGAGAAGTCAAGCATAATGACACCTTTTATTGGCTAACTGAACAGATCACATTATGCAAGCTTTCGATGCAGCTAAAGCCCCTTCTTCAGGCCTCGAAAGCTTGCATGTTGTAATCTGTTAAGTTAGCCAATAAAAGGTGTCATTTTGCTTGACTTCTTATTAGTTGCCTTGCTGTTTTTTTGTATTTGTTTTCCCCTATTGCTTTTAACTGAGCCCAAGGGGTGGGCCCCATTTACTCAGGCGTGCAACTGTTATGGCTGTCACCTGAGACTATTGTGTTTAATGGTCCTTCTGGCCTCATCTTTTGGCTACAGCATTGCCTTCTTCTTTGTTTAATTTTTGTACGTGTGAGTCTTCAGGTTTGGGAAGTTCTTTGAAAGGTAATTTTTACATTGTTTTTTTATTGTGAAATTTTAGTTTTGAAGGAGGATTTAGTTTAGTTTTGGAACTTTACCCAGTGTAGAAGTATTATCAAGATTAGGCTAGGACTATCTTTCTTTTTTTTTATTGAGTTTTTCTATCATTTTGTCTAATTCTGGTAAGACATTGCTTTGGGATCTTGCATTGGACTTTAGCTGTTAGGATTTGTCTTGTAATTGTTTAACTTCTTTTTAATTGTAATGAGGGCTGTTTCATTCCTTGTAATTTCTTAATTTCTGTAACGATCTAAAGCATTAATTTGCCCTCTTGTCCTTAATTATGTAATAGGTTTTGCTTTGCTGGTGCTTCTTTAACAAGTTGTCAATATTTTCTAAAGAGAGTAATTGATGTTATGTATTCTGAGAAGTCTCTCTGAGTAAATCCTTTTAACCCCTCTTATCCACAACATGGATAGTTTATGGTGTTTGTGGTGAGGCAAGCTGCCAATGTTGAAATCTCTGCTTTAGAGGAAGAGTAGCCTGAAAGTAAATATCACTGAAGATAAAAAGCTGCTTCCTTTTTATCAGTCACCAGGATACTGCTAATTTAGTGTATAAAGCAAAAAAAGAAACACATGAAAATGATCATAATCCATTGTTTATCCAGTCAGCACATTTAAATATTACAATTTTAATGGATGGAAAATCTGAATTGATGTCTCATGATTTATATATATTTAGGAAGTGACTTCTTAATAAATTAGCTACATCCTGGCCAAATTAAAGATGCTAGCAAAGTGTTTTAAATTATATTTTACACCTTAATTTTTTAAGCCTATATATAACAATGTGATCATTTGAATCTATGAACAATGTTGCTTAAAATCCAAACATAAACTGTTTACAGTATATTAATTCTGTTAGACCTCAGTGCAGCATATGACACTGTCAGACATGACATTCTACTGTCCAGAATGGAGAACATGCTGGGTATCTCTGGCACTGCCCTCCAGTGGTTCAAGTCCTACCTGACTGATAGGCAAGAGTTTGTTAGTCTTGGCAACAGCAGATCCAGCTCGGCGCCATTCACACAAGGAGTTCCTCAGGGCTCTGTCCTCGGCCCTCTTCTCTTCTGTATCTATATGCTTCCCCTTGGCCATATTATTCGTAGCTATGGACTGGGTTATCATTTTTATGCAGATGACACTCAACTCTACTTCAAGTGTTAAAAGTGGAACTTCATCAGAGCTTTCTCAGCTCACAACTTGCCTCAGTGAAATTAAAACCTGGATGGAGCAGAACTTTTTAAAATTAAATTGCAACAAAACTGAACTCCTGCAAATTGGCACTAAAGTGCTACTTAAGAAAATAAGCTCCTTTTCAGTCACTGTTGACGGCGATCTCATTAGACCTTCTTCTGATGCAAAGAATCTTGGTGTCATTTTTGATTCCTCCCTTTCTCATTCCGCCCACATAAACCACATTAAGAAACTTTCTTACTTTCACCTCCGTAACATATCCCGTGTTCGCTCATTCCTCTCCTTTTCTAATGCTGAGAAACTTGTCCATGCTTTTATCACATCCCGCATCAATTATTGTAAATTGCTGATGGCAGGTGCCCCTTCTAATCTCATATCACAGCTCCAGCTTATTCAAAACTCTGCTGCAAGAGTCCTTACTCGAACCAGCAACAGTGAGCACATCACATCCATTCTGCTTTGTCTTCACTGGCTCCCTGTGTCTTACAGGATTGAGTGTAAAATTCTATTAATAATTTACAAAGCTTTAAATGGTCTTGCACCAGACTACATCAGTGACCTTCTAAATCACTATGCTCCGTTCACCTACTAAGGTCCTCTGATTCTGGTAATCTTGTTGTGCCTCACACTAACCTGCGCTCTGTGGGTGACAGGGCCTTCAGCTCCATAGCACCCAGACTTTGGAATGACATCCCGAAATTAATTAGATCAGCTGACTCCATTCTTCCTTTTAAAAAACAACCTAAAACTCATCTATTTAGGAAGACTTTTAACTTAACTTGACATTCTGCCCTTTCTTTCAGTTTCCCTCTCTGTCCAGGTGCTCAGGATAATTTGTGTGTCTGTTATATCACAAATTAGGTTATTTGTTAGGTTTTTCTTTTAGTATTGAATTTAGTATTTTACTCTGGTTTATTGTCCTTTATTCTATTTAATGCTTTGTTATCTGTTTCATTGTTCTATAAAGGAAAACATTTGTATCCAATGTTACATATACCCTGCTGTTTTTTGTTTTTTTTCTAAGACTCTGTGAAGCGCCTTGAACACGGGAAAGGCGCTATATAAATAAAATGTATTATTATTATTATTACTAGACTAGAAGCACTGACTTTGAACGTTAGCTGTACTACTCAAAATAAGACCAGTGGATGACAAATATTAATTGGTTAATTTGTATCATTAGAGAAATGATGTTTCCAAAAATTTGCATTTTTGCATCCATACTGTAACTGCACCTAAGTCACTGATTCTTAAATAAGAATTAAAAAAATGTTAATTATAAAAATACACAAAATACTGCAAATAGCTGCAAGTGTAGTGTCTTATTCATTGTGCAGTTCCTAAGGAATTACAAAACAATAAAGCTGATGGTTTAATGTAGGGCTCTGAGCAAATCACTGAAGCTCTTTGTGTCCCAACTTTATAAAAAAGTACCTGTAAACAGTTTACACTATCCTCATGTTCAGGATCAATATACAACAATAATATTCAGTATCTTTTAACTTTTTATAACACAGCAGAAGGTCTGTAGGAAAATAAAATGTTAAACAGCACAAATTTCTCGATAACCTTAAATAAGAGGTAGGATTTAGGAATGAAATACCTTTCTACCTTTTTTCTTCCTAGTGAGTTTTAAGGTAAGAGTTTCAACTATTGTGGCAGAGATATGTTTTAAAGATAGAAGAAAAATCCACAAAAACTGGATTTAAAGAGCCCTGAATTCTGCCTTTTCTTTATCTTCATCTTTTCCCTCTTCTCTGTGAGGTTGATGCGTTTAACCAACCTTCTCCATATAGCTCAGTCCAGCACCTCTTCCCCAGACAGACACATTTCCTTCTAGTCTTTGTTTACTCTTGTCAGTCCACCTCCTCTTTTACCTCCCTCATTTTCTCTTCCTCTGTACTTCCATTCACATGAACCTTTTGTCGACATATTCAATGTCTTTCCTCATCCCAGTTCCATAGCACTTCAATCTACAGTTGTGCTTGAAAGTTTCTGAACCCTTTAGAATTTTCTATATTTCTGCATAAATATGACCTAAAACATCATCAGATTTTCACTCAAGTCCTAAAAGTAGATAAAGAGAAACCAGTTAAACAAATGAGACAAAAATATTATACTTGGTCATTTATTTATTGAGGAAGATGATCGAGTATTACATATTTGTGAGTGGCAAAAGTATGTGAACCTCTAGGATTAGCAGTTAGTTTGAAGGTGAAATTAGAGTCCGGTGTTTTCAATCAATGGGATGACAATCAGGTGTGAGTGGGCACCCTGTGTTATTAAAAGAACAAGGATCTATCAAAGTCTGCTCTTCACAACACGTTTGTGGAAGTGTATCATGGCACGAACAAAGGAGATTTCTGAGGACCTCAGAAAAAGAGTTGTTGATACTCATCAGGCTGGAAAAGGTTACAAAACCATCTCTAAAGAGTTTGGACTCCACCAATCCACAGTCAGACAGATTGTGTACAAATGGAGGAAATTCAAGACCATTGTTACCCTCCCTAGAAGTGGTCAACCAACAAAGATTACTCCAAGAGTAAGACATGTAATAGTCGGCGAGATCACAAACGACCCCAGGGTAACTTCTAAGCAACTGAAGGCCTCTCTCACATTGGCTAATGTTCACATTCATGAGTCCACCATCAGGAGAACACTGAACAACAATGGTGTGCATGGCAGGGTTGTAAGGAGAAAGCCACTGCTTTCAAAAAAAAACATTGCTGCTCGTCTGCAGTTTGCTAAAGATCACGTGGACAAACCAGAAGGCTATTGGAAGAATGTTTTGTGGACGGATGAGACCAAAATAGAACTTTTTGGTTTAAATGAAAAGCGTTATGTTTAGAGAAAGGAAAACACTGCATTCCAGCATAAGAACCTTATCCCATCTGTGAAACATGGCGGTGGTAGTATCATGGTTTGGGCCTGTTTTGCTGCATCTGGGCCAGGACGGCTTGCCTTCATTGATGGGACAATTAATTCTGAATTATATCAGAGAATTCTAAAGGAAAATGTCAAGACATCTGTCCATGAACTGAATCTCAAGAGAAGGTGGGTCATGCAGCAAGACAATGACCCTAAGCACACAAGTCGTTCTACCAAATAATGGTTAAAGAAGAATAAAGTTAATGTTTTGGAATGGCCAAGTCAAAGTCCTGACCTTAATCCAATCGAAATGTTGTGGAAGGACCTGAAGCGAGCAGTTAATGTGAGGAAACCCACCAACATCCCAGAGTTGAAGCTGTTCTGTATGGAGGAATGGGCTAAAATTCCTCCAAGCCGGTGTGCAGGAATGATCAAAAGTTACCGGAAACGTTTAGTTGCAGTTATTGCTGCAAAGGGGGGCCACACCAGATGCTGAAAGCAAAGGTTCACATACTTTTGCCACTCACAAATATGTAATATTCGATCATTTTCCTTAATAAATAAATGACCAAGTATAATATTTTTGTCTCATTTGTTTAACTGGTTTCTCTTTATCTCCTTTTAGGACTTGAGTGAAAATCTGATGATGTTTTAGGTCATATTTATGCAGAAATATAGAAAATTCTAAAGGGTTCACAAACTTTCAAGCACAACTGTATTTTCCTGT
Organism: Polypterus bichir lapradei; assembly: GCA_026402145.1. Taxonomy (NCBI): domain Eukaryota; kingdom Metazoa; phylum Chordata; class Cladistia; order Polypteriformes; family Polypteridae; genus Polypterus; species Polypterus bichir. Next base: position 69,232,006 of record JANRMT010062814.1, read on the forward strand.
ACTTTCTCAGATATCTCTCCTAATTTTGTTGCATCTCTGATTGTCTTATTTCTTATTCTGTCCTTCTTCGTAGCTTCCACTCTTTTCTATCGACATGCTAAAAGCTACCCATTGCTAATTAAAATTTTCAGAGAATATGTAAGAATTAGATTTAAAAAGCAAACGTAATATACACTGCTCAAAAAAATTAAGGGAACCCTTAAAACATACATCGGATCTCGAAATATTCGAAATACTCAAAATATTCAAGTGGAAAATCCTTACTTAGTAACAATGTGTAATTAGCTGAGAACAAAATAATGTAACAATGGTCAATGGAAACCAAAATCACCAACCCATTGAGAGCTGGATTCAACATCACACCAACAATCAGTCAAAACTGGAAATCACAGGCTGATCCAACTTGTGTGCATTTCATCATGGCAACTCATAATGTGATTCAGTAGTATGTATGGCCCCCACATGCTCGTATGCACCCCTAACAATGTCTGGGCATGCTCCTGATGAGACAGCGGATGATGTCCTGTTGGATCTCCTCCCAGAACTAGATCAGGGCATCAGTGAGCTCCTGGACTGTATGTGGCACTGCTTGGCAACATCAGATGCACCTGTACATTACATCCCAGAAGTCTGCGGTTGGCTTCAGGTCTGAGGAACGTGTGGGCCAGTCAATGGCACCAATGGCTTTGTCATCTAGGACCTGCCAACACACTCTGGCCACATGAAGCCGGGCATTGTCCTGCACTAGGAGGAGCCCAGGGTCCACTGCACCAGCGTAGGGTCTTAAAGTGGTTCTGAGGATTTCATCCTGGCACCTAACAGCAGTCAGGGTGCCATTGCATAAGACATGGAGGTCTGTGAGACCCTCCAAAGTGTGCCTGTCCAGACCATCACTGACCCACCGACAAACCGGTCCTGCTGGATGATGTTGCAGGCTGCATAAAGTTCACCACAGCGTCTCCAGAAACTTTCACGTCTGTCACATGTGCTCAGTGTGAACCTACTCTCATCTGTAAAGAGAACTGGGTGCCAATGGCAGAGTTGCCAACAGTGCTATTCCCTGGCGAATGCTAATCAAGCAGTATGGAGATGGGCTGTGAGCACAGGTCCCACTATAGGATGTTAAACCCGCATGGAGTCTGTTTCTGACAGTTTGGTTATTAGTAGGTCATTTTGTAGGGCTCTGGCAGTGTTCCTTCCTGCACAAAAGAACAGATACCAGTCCTACTGCTGGGCTGATGCCCTTCTACAGCCCTGTCCACTGCTCCTTTTGTAACGGCCTGTCTTCTGGTATCTCCTCCATGCTCGTGAGACTGTGCTGGGAGACACAGCTAACCTTCTTGAGACAGCATGTATGGATGTGCCATCCTGTAGGATCTGGACTACCTGTACATTCTAAATTGGCTGCAGGTACTGCCTCATGCTACCAGTATTGACAAGAACACTAGCAAAATGCAAAACTAGAAAGGAATCACTCAGGAAGGATAAAGAGAGAACAATTGTCTGTGGCCACTAACTGCAAAACCATTCCCTTTTTGGGGACTGTCTTGCTGTTGCTTCTCCAGTGCATTTGTTGTCATTTTCATTTGCACCAAAGCAGGTGAAGTTGATTCACAATTGCTTATGTTTCCTAACTGGACAGAATGATATTCCTGAAGCTTAATTGACCTGGTGTTAGACTGTGATGATTAAGTGTTCCCTTAATTTTTGAGCAGGATATAAAACCAGCAATTATAGATAAAGCCAGCAGAATAAATGCAATTTAAGATGAGTTCCTCACAGCATGAGAGTCTCTTTTTGTTGTCCTTGCTTGTTATCCAGGCATTATACTATCAGTATTTCCAGTGTTTTTCCATTAGCAATATTCTGGAATAATGTCAAGTCCAGAGTGATACAAGTTATTACATTAATCAAGAGATGATGCTGACCAAAAGAACTGACCCTGAGAACAAGTAAATAGCGTGGTGCCCTCAGCTAACCTCAGACTTAAACATTTCCTTTGATAAATAGCAAGTTTCCAACATGCATGCAATTGTTAAAATATTTTCCAACCTGAGAGTTATATCTAGTCTTCAGGACAAAAACAAGTAAAATATAAAATAAAAAGCTACATTTTATTTATAAAGTGTATTGATTATTATAACAATATACAGTGTTGACAAGACTAATGTTATACAAAGAAAGCGGATTATATTGTTGTGTTCCTGTGCAAAGTATGTAATTCTTTACCATTTTTACCATTACAAAAACAAACAACAACAATAAAAACTCAGACCCATGAAGTTAATTTTTCATAGGCTTTGATTTGAAAGACTAGTCTCTCCATTTTTCACCTCTCAGATCTTTCAAAAGATGCATTTCTTTCTCTCTCTCTCTTTTTCTCCAATGTTACATATCTGCCAAGGATTCTTTACCCCAAACTGCCCTGGCCTTACAATTCCACAATCAGTTAATTAAGACAGGGAGCTTATTTTCAGTCTCCACTCAATGGTTACTTCCTGCACAAGGAGCAGATCTACAGTATTTCATGGGGTATGTATTAGAAGTGTCAAGCACTCATCAAAGCTTTCCAGTTACCAGCTCTTCAGTAAGTAATCTATTGGACTTTTCTGCTTCCATTGAGAATATTGAAGAAAATGATGCAGATGTCTATTCTATCTGCTAGTGCATTTATCTAGATGATACTTCTAGAGTCCCTTACAAGTGTGTCAAAGGTAATGTCTGGCATCGCATTAAGATAAAATCTCCATCTATTAAAAAAATATAATCTATATAAAAATAAAAAATCATTTTCTGTATAGATTACTAAAAAAGAATACAACACTTACTCACAAACCATTCTGCCCAGGAAAGATTGACTTCATAGTTTGCCTTTCTGGCATAAATTTTAAATATTACATTTTTCCATTTAGAAATCCAACTTTATCTTTGACATGATGTAGGAATTTGGCAGAATTAAGTGCTTATAATATACTGTGTGTCATTTTCTGTATTCTCTAAATGTAACTATTTCAGCCCCAATATCTCTCTATTATAAAAAGAAATCTTGGGTCGAGACGTGATTTTGTCAGAGACACTTTAACATCCCGTGAGACAAGGCAGTGAGACAAAAGGACAGCTGCTGTACAGGCTTTTAAACATTCAAAGTAGATCATGCAGCACAGCACAAGCAGCAGTAAGGTGATCAAGCACAGAGGAGGTAAAAAAAATGTATTTGTTTCTCATTGTATCACCGTTTAAGAGGGGGTTTCAGAGGAGCGACCGCATCTCCTTAGCGTGCATTCAGCACATCTCTTCAAAACGTGGAAGGCAGAACGCGAAGTGGCTGGTATGGTGCGTGCTTTGGGTGCAGCAAGCAAGCAGGGGGCAAAACCCCCTAGTTTGTAAATAAAATCTCAGTAACTCCCTTTAAAAAATAAGCTATTTTATAACAGAGACTTAATAATATTTTTGATACAACAAATTTTACATTCAATAGTGGGTGCAACTATTATATCATCCAAATTAATCCCATATATTTTTACATTTACTAATCACATCTTTTGTCTTTGATTTTACATTGTCAGTATCCTGTGGTGGCACTCTGAACCACTGCCACCCGAGCTGCTTTTAATCCACTGTATTGAATCTACTATGATTTTGTCATCGTATGTACATAATCATGAATAATGGCATCATATTTAAGTACTGTTGAATGTTCAGGTTGGGCTTGGCATTTTTTTATAATTGAAACTGCTAGAAGTTTACTATATGTAGCACGCACAGTGACTTAAGCTTTTGTTTTCCTATCCTTTCTAGCCATTTGAACAAAGCATATGTTATCAAATCAGAATCTAACTTCTGCCATTGTGACTATCAGGGACTTACAAGTTACCTTCATTCACTTGTAGTTTTAATTTATTTTCACTTCTGTTAGAGATTCTTCCTTTTCCATCCCTTTTTTATTTTTCTACCTTTCTATTTGTTTTTTTTATTTGTAAGTTTTCTTTTACTATTTCTAAACCACTTTCATCTACACTATATACTGTACGTTAACATTCTGGATGAATCTGAGAATTCAGTTTTACTGCACTTTCCACTGACCAGCTCAGAGACCTTGTTTGCTTACACAGATATCTTTTCACATTATTTACCTTTGGTATTACAGGGTGACAAAGCACTTAACCCATTCTTGGGAACATAGGATGCAAAGCAGGAGGCAACACAAGTTCATCATGGGGCATGAACATGCAGATACTCATAACAGGTACACTTACAAATTTAATATACAGTGGCATGCAAAGGTTTGGGCACTCTTGCTTAAAATGTCTGTTACTGTGAATAGTTAAATGAGGAAAACATGAACTGATCACCAAAAGGCATAAAGTTAAAGATGACACATTTTTTTTCAGTATTTTATATAAGATTATGCAATCATGCAAAAGTTTGGACATGAAGATATTTAAGGTCTCAGATAACATTTATCAAGGTCTCAAACCTTAATTAGCTCGTTAGGACTATGGCTTGTTCACATTCATCATTAGGAAACCCCAAGTGAGGCAAATTGCAGAGCTGTACAAATTCTTGGACTCCTCAAGCCTTTCCCAACGATCAGCAGCCATGGGTTTTGTTTAAGCAGCTGCCTAGCAATCTGAAAAATAAAATAATTGATGGTCACAAAGCAGGAGAAGGCTACAAGAAGACAGCAAAGCATTTCAGGTAGCTTTTTCCTCAGTTTGTAATGTTATTAAGAAATGGCACTTAAAAGGAATGGTGGAGGTCAAGTTGAGGTCTGGAAGACCAAGAAAACTTTCCGAAAGAGCTGCTTGTTGGTTTGCTAGAAAGGCAAATAAAATCACCTATTTGACTGCAAAAGACATTCAGGAAGATTTAGCAGACTCTGGAGTGGTGGTGCACTGTTCTACTGTGCAGCAACACCTGAAAAAGGATGCTGAATTCCACTTCTCCAACTATTAATATTAAGCATGGGGGTCCATCAATCATGCTTTGGGCTTGTGTTTCAACTAGTGGAACAGGGAATGTGTCATTGGTAGAGGGAAGAATGGATTCAAATAAATGGCAGCAATTTCTGGAAGCAAACATCACACCCTCTGTAAAAAGAAATAAAGAAAAAGGTTCAGGTTAAAAAGAGGATGGGTCCTACTACAAGATAATGATCTGAAACACATCTCAAAAACGACAACGGAATACCTCAAGAGGCGCAAGTTGATGGTTTGCCATGGTTTCACAGTCCCCCAACCTAAACATAATTGAAAATTTTTGGATGGATCTCAAAAGAGCAGTGCATACAAAATGGCCCAAGAATCTTACAGAAGTAGAAGCCTTTTGCAAGGACGAATAGGAGTAATACCCCAAGTAACGCTCTTAGTTGGCTACAAAAAGCGTTTACAAGCTGTGATACTTGTCGGTTGCCCAAAATTTTGCTTTAGGGCCTTTTCACTTTTTGGTATTTTGTACCTGTGAATAATGGAAATAAAAATGTAATCTCGCTTAAAATATTAAAGAAATGTGCCATCTTTAACTTTACGCCTTTTGATGATCAGTTCATCTTCTGTTCATTTAACTATACACAGTAACAGAAATTTTAAGCAAGGGTGCCCAAGCTTTTTCATGTCACTGTAGTTAGAATAAAACACAAAATACCAGAAATTACAACACAAATCATGTATATACAAATATCTGTAACTTAATGAAGGTTATGCAGCCAAAACTTGTCCCTCTGACATTCTTGTCTTGTTTTAGTAAAGGACAACTCAAAATGGAATACAGGAAAGCACAGAAAATACAAATTTTGGGTACATGGTTCTTGATAGTGAAGCAACTACCACTACCTACTTGGATATTCAATAGTATATATAGTGGAAACTAATATTGATGTCTCTTAGCCACTGCAATGTCTCATTTTGAAATCAAGGATAACTTAGTCAAAAGACTAGTCACACCAAGCTACACCACAGAGCAGAGAGAGAAAAGAGAAAAAGAACAGGAAAACTTTAGAAACATGAAATCACTTGGACTTACACAATGATTTAAAAGCAGTATAAAGTGCCAGTCCAGTAGTTCTAATGGAAGCACAGAATGATTTAAATTCTAAAGTCTGTTAGGTTGACAGGTAGCTCATTTTATCAACTGAGAGCTCTGTGGAAAATATTTCTGCCTCCAACAGTAATTCTGCTGGCAGACCACATAAAAACTGCTTATATCTTTTTGTTTTTGTACTTTGTATTGGTTATTCCTATTTTTTTTCCATATTATTTGACCATAACCTGTTTGCTCGTTTTGGTTGTTAATGATGTTCAGATCCCTCCACTACTGCATTCGCTCAATGCCCACACCAAATCATTAGTGACCAACAAGGTAGTAACTGTAACAGGAATATAAGTGCAGCAGTTATTTGAAAATAATATTCAGTGCAATTTATTATCAGATAATGTTTAGTCTTTACTTGCATATGATGTCCATAACCATGTGCTTAAGGTACTAAAATCCTTAGTGTAAAGCAGGTTTGGTGGTGAGGGAGTGCAGTGGAGATCAGATGACAGGCTTAGTTTTTCATACCTGTAGAAAAAGTAGAGTATTTCAATATGGTTTAACTTATATCTTTTGAGTGTGTCTGATTATTTAAATTGTAATAGACAATGTAAATAAATATGCAACTTTACTAAATAAAAAACTAAATATTATCTATAAACATGCAACATATTCCAGAATGAAAAGGTAATAAGCAGAAAATTCACATACCTGAGCTATAGAAGCCATGGAAATGCCAATAATAGAGTCTTGGTCAAGGGTCAAGCAAGTTAACAGTTTAATTGCCCTTGGGTAAGAAATATACAGTATTAAATACTATGATATTGCTTGCTTAATGGCAGGTGAGGCGATCAATTAGTTGTTAAGGTGTGTGGTGTCTGAGGTTATAGAATGTGCATACATCAAAAATCAGTTGTCATAAATCAATGGTACGGATGGGTGCTTGTCTCAAATGATGAACTGTACTGTTTTAAAGCCTGTAACAGGGCCCACTGGTCTTCCATATCAGACTGTGATGCAGGTAGATAGAATGCACTGTATTTTTCATCTGTAGAAGATAGCGAATATCAGGGGAAAGCAGTTAACTTAATTTTTAAAATGTGAAGGTACTATGGAGCCTTTCTTACCAAGATGGGTGATATTTGGGGACCCCCTAAGAACTTAAAGCTATTGTGTCTTTACACAAAATGTACCTTTAATTTCTTTAGCTGTTCGCTCTGCCATGTAAACACCAAAGCCATGAATATTGGATATAGATCCAAGTAACTAGAAACACTTAGTTGTACTTTAATCCAAGAGGTGCCAAGGCTATTTTTCACATATTCAGGTCTGAATATGAATGTGCAGCAGCTATAATGATGCATGTGTCTAATATAAAAACTGTTGTAATATATCTATAAATGTGTGTTTAAACCTACACATGTTGTAATTTTACTGCAGTGTGCACATTATTAGTGGAATGAACAGTATTTCCTTTGCTTATCTGGAAAAGATAACCCAGTTAGTTTACTCTGTGAAGGGTATATTGTTTTTTTTTTCTTTTGCTCTAGCATTATTGAGGTCTTGGTTTATGCATCCTACTATTGTAATACATGCAAATATCCATCCATCCATCCATTACCCAACTCGCTATATCCTAACTATAGGGTCACGGGATCTGCTGGAGCCAATCCCAGCCAACATAGGGCGCAAGGAAGGAAACAATCCTCAGGCTGGGTGCCAGCCCACCACAGGGCGCACACACACACACACACACCAAGCACACACTAGGGGCAATTTAGGATCGCCAATGCACCTAACCTGCATGTCTTTGGACTGTGGGAGGAAACCGCAGTACCCGGAGGAAACCCATGCAGACACGGGGAGAACATGCAAACTCTACTCAGGGAGGACCCAGGAAGCGCACCCGGGTCTCCTAACTGTGAAGCAGCAGCGCTACCCACTGTGCCGCCCCTACATGCAAATATGATTCTAAAAATGTGTAATTATTTGTTGTTAAGATTATGATTTTCCTGAGGACAAACATATGTATAATAATGTCATGTGTAATTTAATTACTTGGTCTTTTAAAGCTATGGAGTGGTGGCTCTGAGGCTAAGGATCTGCACTGGTATCTGGAAGGATGCTGGTTCAAATACTGTTACTGCTAGAAGAGCTACATGTAGTGGTACTCCATGAGTGATTGGAATCTCCTGTAGTTTTAGTTCCAGCCTTGCTCACAACATTGGGTTATATGATTCTATTTAACGATGTCGGAGTAAGATGGTTCATAAAATGAATTGATGGATATGTTTATGTGGTAAACTTTAATGGAAATATACCAAAATAAAATTGGTTCCATTACAGAACCATAAGGAAACCTTTATTTAACATAAAAGGCAATGATGGAATATTGTCACATATTGAAAAAGATTAGGTAAGGAGTAAGTAAATCTCTTTGAAATAGTCCTGAACAGTACAGCTGTATTTTGAAGCTTTTGTTAGAATTATATGGCTTTTGTATCCAAGGCTATGTTTCATGCAACATACATAGTCATTGTAGTTAGTGTAAAGAGATTCTTTGCACAGGTTGGCGTTCCTGTAGAAAAGCTGTCCCCCATTGCCCCCAAAGGAGAAGTCTATTGTCTCAATAATCGGGCTTGACCAAGGTGGTCTTTTTTTCTCTTCAGGAGGCAAGTTCCACTTGTGCTCAGAGGATGTACATGTAAAACGTTTTCTGTTCTGTTGTTGGAACAAAAGCTTACTAAACTTTCTCGTAAATACAGTGGTTTTGAAGGTAAGACTATATATTTTGGCGACTTTAAACAGTATCTGTCTGAAATCTGTAAAAAATATTAAAGGTATATATATTTGATCAATTTAATAAAGATCTCATAGTTATTACTCTGCCCTGGGTTATATAAACAGCCAGTTTTATTCATTCTCTTAAATTCTCTCAAATTTTAATTTCGTATTCGTTAAGTGGTTGGTCAGATCTATTTTAAACAAGGTTTTTAAAGGTTATATATGCTAACAATATGAGCTATGTCTATGGGAATCTATATATAATAGTTGACGACAAGCTTCATGCCAAGTTTTATACGTGTGAAAACACGAATTTTCTGCAAGATCACAGAAGAAACATTAGCATTTACATGCACATTGTACGAATTAAATTGTAGCAAGGCTGAAAAGACTGTAAGTTTTGCTCACTAAAGTACGTTACCTCTTTCTCTTATTTTACATTCGGGCTTTCTCTGCAAGCTTCTTTAACTTCCTTGCAATACTGGAGGGCTCATGCGCCTAACCTGTTGTGCTGTGCAGCTATCTCGTAGTTGCTGCGAGAGTGAGGGTTGCCGGGAATTGTAGTTTGGAGACCTCGCAAACTGCCTACTCACACTGAAACATGAAACTACAAAACCTGAGTTACGAGTACACTCGTTGTCGGGCTGTGGCTGCAGCAGTGTTTACTACGCACCATTATGGGGAGTACAGACCATTCTCTGTTAATGTGTCCAGTGCTTTTTTGTTGAAGCAGATGGTGAGTATATTATTATGAATATTGGCCGGGTAACGCGGGACTTCTTATGGAAACGGAAATTTTGTTTAAAAACAGATCAACTAAGTTTGTTCTCTATGATGGGACATACCGCTTTGTTTGTGAACGGTAAACGAATTACACTCCTCAGCTATTTCAGTTTTCTGTGCTTCTCCAATGGTCTTTATAGTTTACAATCGCTTTGTTAAAACCAGTAGTATGATATAATGTGATGATAAAATAAACCCTTTCGCTGGTTCTGATTTCTGTTTGGTATGTGCCGTTTGGCTAACAGGCGTCTGGAATTCCATGTAGCACTCATTGAGAGAGTTTAGTTTGGTTTCGCCACAACTGTCTTGCAGGTTTTTGTTAATACGATCTTTATTAAAAACAAAAAAATAACTCGTTGGTATATATAAGCACGTTATTTTGACCCAAGGCCGCTTTATATACATGATAGATACTGGACTGATTTTGTGAAAGACGATAGTGTCATTCCATTATACAATTTCTCCTATTAAGATGTTCGAAACCGCGGCAAGCGTGCAACGCGTCCTTTATAAATTAGTTCAAAATTAAAAAAAGACTGCGATCAAATTCACGGTGGCTTTGAAATGCGAATGTGCGAAGAGGCTCCTCTTGGGGTCTTTTCTGCCCACTGCTATCCTATCAGGCAATTCTTCCTCCCTGGGTACTCGTTAGGTAAGTTTTGAACTATCTACAAAATATTTATGTGTTTATTTATTTCGGTCGATTGATAAGTTGACTGTATTATTTGTCATGTGAATACATATCCTTGTTTTTTATTGTTCTGTTGCTGTATGCATCTAAATTTCTCCATGGGATTAATAAAATGTATCAATTCTAATCTAATGTAAACCCACCTTTTTCTATGTGAGTGAGATAACACTTAGTTTTTAAGTTGGAACAAAGTGGATATTTTATATAGTGGGTGTAACAGAAAAAAAGTTATTGTAGAGATTGGCTCAAGCCTAAACCCCCTTTTGTATTATTAAAAAATGGGTAAGTGAATATATTATCATAAAACAACGTTATTTCCAAAAAGTCGATTTTAATTTACCCTTTTCTTGCTGAATGGTCTTGATTTCTGGCTATACTGGTTTATATGTTGGGAAAACTTGACAGTCACAGGTTACTGCACTTAAAGCCTCTGTGTTTGTTTTCATTATTTTTTTTATTTTAATTTTTCATTAATGCTGCTGAAATCTTTTTTTTTTTCAGTGTTTCATGTTTAAAAGTGATTAGGAACAATAGTGCTATCCAGTGAAATGACCAGCAATGCCCCACTGAGTAAGGTGATAGGAATGTCCCCAAAGAGTATTAGCTTCCGTTGAAAACCCAACAGTCTCCTCTCTCTTTTCCTTTGGTGACGCATATCCCTGGTTTTCCAGCAAGCAAAAAAAATCTGTTTTCATAGCAGCACTGTTTTATTTTTCTTTCCCTTTTGACATCTGCTAATTCATTTATTATTTTCTTCAACTTTAATGTATGCAAACACATCAGAATCCTCACAATTGCATGTTAAAAAAATATACAAAATTATTTTATTTGAGCTAGATAGAATGTTTATGGCAGCATGTGACATAATAACATTTAGAAGAAAATTAACATAATTTTTCTGAGTGCTTCGATTGCAATTGTGTAAATTGTAATCTTTGGAAAAATTGAGTTTTATTTTTACACCTCGTGTCCATTTATACATATAGTAAATTTAAGACAATCTAATCTGTTTATCAATGTGGCCGTTTGAAAGTTGTCATTTGCCTTCTGTATGTTCATTGCTGTCATTTTAAACCTCACTTTTTCCTGTTTACTTTTAGTTATGCCAACACATAACAGCAAGAATCTCAGGCTGTAGCTCCATTAGTAGCCACCACGGCGGGTGAGGTGAAGCCTACTGTCTGCAGGGTCATCATTTATCTACAGAGGAATATGTCCGGGGAAACGTGTCTGGCCCAGTTTCACTCCTCTGGTGCACCCTCATCTCCAGCCATAAACAGCAAGCCCAGGACCTGCAGTTACAGTGGAAGTAGCACTGGAAGACTTGGCAACAAGTATGTTCGTCTAAATGTTGGGGGCTCACTATACTTCGCTACTGTGCAGGTGCTGACCCGACAGGATACCATGTTGAAAGCCATGTTCAGCGGACGAATGGAAGTTTTGACTGATAAAGAAGGTGTGTACAACTTTGGATGCTTTGGACTTCGAGTATTTGTCTGAAGATCAATTTAGAACATCTACCATAAGGTATCTTTAAATGCTAGTTTGAACGGCAATAAATAAGGAGCCAACTGATCAGGGAAACTGAACATTATTGCTGTTCATATTGTCTCACAATGAGCTCTCTGGCTGAAACCATCTTAAAGCTGTTCTGTTACTTTTTGCCGGGCTACATAAGCAACAGCAGATGAAAATCTCAGTGAGAAGTAGTTTATTTAACCCAAGATATCCTTGCATGTGATTAGAGGTTGTTTTTTTTTTTTTTTTTTTCTTCTATTAAGTTTTGTTTTACTATACTTTTTGCAGGCTGGGTCCTAATTGATCGATGTGGAAAACATTTTGGAACTATTTTAAATTACCTGCGGGATGCTTCTATTGTACTGCCAAACAGCCGTCAGGAAATTCAAGAGCTAATGGCGGAGGCCAAGTATTATCTCATCCAGGGTTTAGTTGACATCTGTCAAACAGCTTTGCAGGTACTTTAAATACTTGTTTTCTAAATTTAACCTATAAAGCAAGCTTGACTATTTATCATTTAATATTTTTGAGACCTCCTAAAATTTATGATGATAATATTAAAGAATTTAATTCAAGTTTGCATTTATAGGCAAGCCTGAGTCTAAATTTCTAATTTTATGCCCTTTATATGTTAAATCTGATGTTGCATATATTGAAATACAAACTCTGTTGGAAAGTATAGTTGGAACGTTGATGAGATTTCATTAAACTTCAAATACAGTACTTATTAATTATTACAAGACATACTTTGATGATTATAATATTCTTTCTAAGTTTGAATGAACATTATTTACTTTAGTCAAATTCAAACCATTTTAAAACCTCATGATTGGGTGACTTTTTTTATGGGATTGCTTCAAGCTATGAACAAGTTGAGTTTTGAATCCCTAGTTTAAGGTGAAGTGGCAAAAAGTTTCCATGAGGAAGTTTTATAAATAATCAAGGGTAACAGGTTTACAGGTAGTATTATGCTTGGTTTAATGTTTTTTCAAGAATGCTTGAATTTCCCTTTTCCATGTAGTAGGCATGGATGCTTGAGACACTTTCTCTTCTAACAATAGTATTTTACTTTTATTTTCTTAACTTTTAAGAACATGAGAATTTTGACAAATGAGAGGATATCATTCAGTCCATCAACCTCATTTAGTAACTAATAGCTAAGTTGTCTTAATTCAGATAGCTTTTAAAAGTCATCAGGGTTTCTGATTCAGCCATGTAATTGTAGGTTTTTTCCAGAATCTCATAGTTGCTGTGATAAAAATTTGGGCGTCCGTTTTAAACATATTCCTCTTAAGTTCCACTGGTGTCCTTGGGCATGTCATTTTGCTAGACCATCTTTATCATTGTGAGAATTTTGAAGACCCCACACAGCCTACTCTTCTGTTAAAGACTAAAGAAGTTCTAATCTATTAGTCTGTACTTAAAATTCTCTCCTTGGCATAGCTTCTAATGCTGATGTTTTTTGTTGTAGTGTGATGCCTAGAACTGCACACAGTCATTGGCATGTTATGTAAGGTATTATTTTTATCAGGCTGTTCTGTATTTAATATCTTTGGTGGGGATTCCTGTGTTACAGAGAAAATAAAAGAGCATCTGCATTGTGCCCTGTTTTAAATAGTAGTGGAGATAAAGGATATGGATGCAGACCCTGGCCTGCTCAGTGTTATATAGCAGCAGAAGAGATCACACTAGCTAACTGGCTGCTTGCTCATCAAAAAGGACTCATCCAGGGCTTCTTTCAGCTCAGTGTTAAAGTGGGTACTGCACACTCCAGAGCTGTATGAGTGCAGCAGTACCGAGGATATTTAGAAGTTAAATGTTTGAGAAATTTGATTATTAGACAAGAAATGGTATGTAGGCTATTTACTAGCTTCTTTATGTAAACCAAGTGTAAAATGACCATGATGGATTACAAAATGAATGTAACCTTTCCCTAGCAAAAAATGTAAAATGCATTTTAATATCTCACATTGTACCACTAGAACAGATGGTGACTGTAATAATCACTAGGGTTACTGTTCCAGAAGCCAAATATAATGTGCTGCATGAAATGTTAGCTGATGTATAAAACAAAGCTAGGTTAGAAATGTAAGACTCTTTAGGCTTCTAGAGGGAGTAGAGTATGGAAATCTCATTAAATTCTTCACTTCAGTTTTGGGAGACGACATTAAGAAAAAAATTGGAAATTGAAAAAACCTCACTTACCTACAGCAGTCTATGTAAGTTTTTATGAATATTTTATTTGTTCCAAAAGTATGCATTACACCTTCTTAAGTTTGAAAATTATTGAGACAATATCGGGGTTGTTCAAGAAAGAGAGAAAAGCAAGTCTATTTTTTTGGATTTTTTTTAAGGGCTGAAAAGAGAACTGTACACAGTAATACAATACAGTACAGTGGAACCTCGGGTCACGAACGTCTCGGAACACGTACAAATCGGGTTACGACCAAAAAGTTTGCCAAACTTTTGCATCTGTTCACGACCACACACTTGGGTGACAAACAAGCCAGTTTTCCTTCCGGTTCGTACGCGCCGATGATTTCCACACGTGTTGAGTCTCTCCCTGTACATTGTTCTCGTCAGACATGCGTGCATTCGCTGTGAACTCTTTCGGCTCTATTTCGTGTGATTTTTGCATTAATTCTGCAATTAACCATGGCCTCTAAGCAAGTGAAGAGTGGTAGTGTTGGTGAGAAGAAAGGTTAGAAGAAAATTGAAATCGAACTAAAGAAAGAAATTATTGAAAAGTATGAGCATGGCATTCGTGTTACTGATCTTGCCTCCGAGTACAAGAAGTCAAAATCTACGATTTCGACTATTCTAAAGCAGAAACAGGCCATTAAAGCAACTGATGTTGCAAAAGGAGTTAAAGTGTTAACCAAGCAGAGGCCTCAAGTGCTGGAAGAGGTGGAAAAACTGTTGCTAGTGTGGTTGAACAAGAAGCAACTTGCAGGGGATAGCGTAAGCGAGGCGATGCTATGCGAAAAAGCCAGGAAGATTCATGGCGATTTGCTGCAAAACTATCCTTCTACGAGTGGCAAAGGTGAGGAATTTAAAGCCAGTAGAGGATGGTTTGAAAAGTTTCGCAAGAGAAGTGGCATTCATAGTGTGGTAAGGCATGGAGAGGCTGCTAGGTCCAACGCTGAAGCTGTAAAAGAATTTGTGAAAAATTTCACAAAATTCGTGGATGACGAAGGCTACATCCCGCAACAAGTGTTCAAATGCGACGAGACCGGATTGTTCTGGAAGAGGATGCCGAAGAGGACCTACATTGCCCAGAAAGAGAAGGCTATGCCCAGCCATAAACCAATGAAGGAGAGGTTAACCGTTTTGCTGTGTGCTAATGCTAGTGGCGACATAAAAAATCAAGCCGCTAGTCGTTTACCAATTTGGGAACCCTCATGCTGTCAAGCAGCACAATGTAAACAAAGTCAGACTGCCCATGATGTGGAGGGCAAACAGGAAGGGCTGGGTCACAAGGACCTTGTTTTTGGAATGGATGCACGAGGCTTTCGCTCCCGCCATGAAGCGATATCTTGAAGAGAATAATCTGCCTGAAAAATGCCTTCTTCTGATGGACAATGCACCAGCACACCCTCCAAATTTGGTTGATGATATGGTAGAGGAGTACGACTTTATTAAGGTCCATTCACACAACTCCTCTTCTGCAGCCCATGGACCAGCAGGTTATCTCAAATTTTAAGAAGCTGTACACCAAAGGACTATTCGCCAGGTGTCTCAATGTGACCAAGGAGACGTCTTTGACCCCAAAAGAGTGCTGGAAGAACCATTTTAATATCGTTCATTGCATCAACCTCATCGATAAAGCCTGGGAAGGCGTCACATACCGGACCTGGAACTCGGCCTGGAAGAAACTTTGGCCTGAATGCGTTCCTGAACAGGATTTAGAAAGATTTGAGCCTCCTGTTGTGGATGAGATTGTGTCCATGGGCAAGAGCATGGGTCTTAAAGTGGACAATGAGGACATCGAGGAGCTGGTCCTGGATCACAAGGAGGAGCTGATGATGGAGGAACTCGCTGAACTCCAGCAGGAGCAGCATAAGTTGCTAACCGAGGAGCAGTCCTCAGGGGAAGACGAGGAAAGGGCGGTTATAAAAAGTGATGCAATAAAAGCCGTCCCGGAAAAATGGAATGAGTGCCAGGATTTTTTCGAGAAGAACCACCCTGACAAAGCGGTTGCGAACAGAGTGATAAACATGAAGAACGACCATGTCGTCTCGCATTTCCGAAAAATTTTAATGTGTAGGAAAAGGCAAGTCACATTAGACCGCTATTTCACGAAGTCTGATCCACCAGCTAAACAGCTAAAAACACCAGAAAACCAAGAAATCAAGAGAGAAAATGCCTGAAGGAGAACCATCCCTCCATCACGCAGAGGGACTCTCCCTGAAAACTGTAACCTCCTCTCCATCCAGCTTCCTCCACACTTCCTTCATGCCAGAACTCGACTCATGCAAGGTTAGTTTTCTTGGTTGTTTATGGTTAGTTTTTGTATAAATTAAGGATTTTTCAAATTTTCATTTTTTTTCCCCTGTACTTAAAACTCATTAAAAAAAAAAAAAGTGTTTACAGCGAATGATTCGTAACGCTGTAGCGTGAACTCTTACAATGTTAGTTTTCTCTGTTCAAGGTTTTCTCAGTGTTATTCAATGTTTTTACATTTAGTTTACTATTACACTGAGCATTCTATGGTATAATTAACTATTTTTGTGCTTAAAAATCTTTAAAAAAATATTTATATTTACATAAGTTTGTACGGTCTGGAACGGATTAATTGTATTTACATACAATCCTATGGGGGAAATTAGTTAGGGTCACCTCCAAATCAGGTTGCGACCAGAATTTTGGAACGAATTACGGTCGTGACCCAAGGTTCCACTGTATAGTAATATCCCTGTTCATTTTATTATAGTTCGTTATTGTGGGTAGATGTGCCACAGGAAAAATATATTTTTTATGACAACCAGGATGGAGGTTGAGGTGGTGTGGGTCGCATTATTTATTCTGTGACCAAAAGTGCCATCTCCTTTGGTTGCTTTTCAGTACCATGTGTTCTCATCTGCCTTGTCCATTTCTAGCCTTGCAGCTTACTTGGGGTCAGAGGCAACATTTATTTGTACTCACTTTACCCAACTGTTTGAGCCAGTCCAAGCCAGGATCCTTAAGGAGATACTCTGCTGGATACACACCCGAGCCAACAGATTTTAGCAGAGGAGACATGCCTCCTGCTTACAGAGTAGTGTCCTTTTATCAGTGTCATCTCTTCCACACTCTTTACTGGCTCCATTTGTGGTTTTGTATTAACAAAGGTTAACCAACACTAACATTACAATATGTTTAGATCTGTAGCTTTATAGCAATATGTGCCAGCAAAAAACAGTGATTTCCCAGTTGGCAGGTAGCATTTCTAGCATTAAAAAACAGTTTCTGCAATTATACATTTATTGGTCTCTTAGTTATATTCAATTATATCAAAACCATCTTTTCATCGGTTTAAAACACTATTTTCTCCCATTTCTACCCACTTTATATTCTGTATTTTAGCTACAAATATTGCTTTAAATTTTCATTTTTTTAATTTTATATTTGATACTTTGTAAAATATATTAAAATACTACAGTACATGTGAGATATCTAAGCATTTGTGTATAATAACTTGATGGCAGACCACAATCATACCGTATAAGGAGGTATTTTACAGTCTTGACTTTGACAGTGTTTTCCTGGCACTTGTACTTGTCTTTGCACCACAGTGTGTTTTATGTTGACTTCATTGTAAAGGAGTTTTCTTCTCAGTGGATTTGTTAACTGAGGTAATATAACATATTCTTAAACTTGCTTAATCAAATTCAAGGATGCTTTTGGGCCAGAACCTATCCCAGATGCACTGGTTGCAAGGAAGGAAGGAAACGGTGCCAGTCCAATCATGTGCACACCCAAACACTGGAGAAAACTCAGAATCACTAATGAACCTAGAATGTATATCTTTGGAAATGTGGAAGGCAAATCAGGGAGGTGATAGAGTAGAGCCCACACGGACACGGGGAGAATGTGTAACATCATATGAATAATATCTGTGCGTGCACATGCTACTGGCTATACATGAAAACTTGACTGGGATTACAACCCGGTCTCCAAAACCTTTGAGACATCAGCATTAACCCCTGTGCAATCTGTGGTTTATATTATATCACAGCCATGTATTTAGATATATTGCAGAAATTCTACAGAATTTCTTGGCTTAAGATTACTTTGATTAAGAATCTATTATTCCCATTCAATAATCTTTCACTTAGAACTCTTTGTCAGTTTGATTAGTTTTTATTAAGTATCTCACTACAGTTCAAATATTTAGGAATCTCTATTTGGATACAATTTAAGAACTAATTTTGGCAGCCTGATGGAAAGTAATAAACAAGGTGTCAATAGATGGTCATCTTTTCACCTTGTATTAGCTGGGAAAATTCACCAACATCGGTGTTTATTTACCTATAACTGTGTAGCAAAGCATGAGGGCAACAACATCAACAAGTTTGTTTACAACACTTCTGTGAAAGTCCTCATCTGGAACAGAGATGAGGCTACCTACAGGAGGGAGGTAAAAGACCTGACTGTATATAGTGCCATAACAACCATGTCTCCTTGAATGTCGACAGACTGCCCATAGGAGGTCAGTGTTGACTTCAGATGGATCAAGAGCAGTCATGCTCCATATTAACGGCACCTCTGTCCAGACGGACAGTTAGCAGCTTTAGGTTCCCGGGTGTATAAATCGCCAAATGCCTTTTGTTGTCTGTCAGCACTACTTGCATACTCCAAAAAGGCTCAACAAAGGCTCTTTTACCTGAGGAGGCTAAAGAGCATTGGGTTGGGAACCAAAACACTGGTAGGCTTCTACCACTTCACTTTGGAAAACATCTCAACCAGATGGTGTGGTTTGGTTACCTGACTTGCCAGGATCAGAAACTCTTCCAAAGGGCTGTCCATACAGCTTCTAAAGTAATTGGAGCTGGTGTTCTACTGCTTCATACCATTTACTTAACCAGATCCATCCTCTCTGATGATAGCCACTCAGCTCCTCTCCTGATTTCACTTTTGCCTTTTGGAAAGCGCTACTGGAGCCTTACTACTTGTTTTACCTGCTTCAGGAACAGCGACTTCCCCCATACCATAAGGTCACTGAACTGACATTATGCAAACCTCATTTTGCCTGCTTCTGTACTGTTTATGTCTAATTATACTGTAGTTAAATGTTTTATTTACTCTTTATTTGCTGCATTTATTTATCTCCTGCTTTTTTATATATTTACTGTATTTATTTGTACATCATCACCACCACAACAGTAGCACAAGAATTTCAATATGCTGTCGCAGTATATGTGACTATAAAGATCTCTAACATCAAGAAAATGAATATTGTCAAAATGAAAATCCTTCTAGAGTTTCTAAGTCTTCATCATGGTATCTATATTAACAAATACTTATTTAAAAAATTTAGACAAAATTGTAACTATATTCATTTCAAATGCAGCATGATGGTGGGAGTGGAGTGATTGGGCGTCATGCCATTACCTAACTTCAGTTTTACTATTTGGTTGTAAATATACATATTCTGAGATTTTAGGAGGTAAGCATGAAAGGGGATGTCCTATTGAACTTTTCTTCTTTATATGCCTTACTCAGTGCACCTGCCGCAAGCAATTACAGTCTGTTAAGTTGGAATTGGATGTGTCATCACTTGTTCAGAATATGATACCAGCGTAGAATACTGTATATGTTAAATCTGAAAATCTACTGTCCATTGTATTTGTACATGAAAATTGTTTATTTTAACCATCCTTAACTTACAAAGCATTTAACATGTGAAAGCTGCTTGGAATTGGGACCTTGAGAGACTTCTTTATTGAAATTATGTTTATATCTTGGAACACATTATGTCATATTTCAGGGGTGGTAATGGAACCTTTCAACTTTGTTTTTAGATAAAAGATATAACTCAACCATTGATAAGATACAATCTTTCTTAGTTTGTGAAAAGCATGATGTAATTGAACCAAAAATCATAAACTACAAATGCTTATCTCGGATCAGGTGGACATTTATTCTAGGTTTAAATGCAAAGAAAAGTATTCAAATAGACTTAAGGTGAACATTCCTGAGAACAAAAGCCACAAAACTAATGAGCGCTTGCCAAAAGATGTTTAAACAGGTTTTGGAAGAGTAAGAATGCATGTATCAGAAGATCCCGACTGTCTGATTGGGTATTATATTGTGGAAAATATAGAAAAGTGTTCTGGAGTGTTGGAACATGCATTTTTACATGTCAGTGCTGGCTTTTTTTGGAAAATGATTAGGTAACCTGGCAGAAGACAGTGAAGTCAAACCAACAGTGTGGTAATGACATAACTTTAATTATATAAAAAAAAAGTGTAGGTATGCATGAGGAAGTGATAAAAAACAGAATTCAACAGACTTGGGTGGAGTAATGATTATAGTTTGATTTTTCTATTAATAAGTATTTCGTTTGCTTTAAAATGCATGCATGTTTTTCTTCCTTCGTCCTGCATGTTCTGTCCTGGAAAACATGAATAACTAGAAGGCTGCAAACATTATTTGTCAGTCAGTCATTATCCAACCCTCTATATCCTAACACAGGGTCACGGGGGTCTGCTGGAGCCAATCCCAGCCAGCGAAGGGTGCAAGGCAGGAACAAATTCGGGCAGGGCACCAGCTCACCGCAGGGCACATACACACACCAAGCACACACTAGGGACAATTTAGGATCACCAGTGCACCTCCCCTGCATGTCTTTGGACTGTGGGAGGAAACCCACGCAGACACAGGGAGCAAACTCCACGCAGTTAGGACATGGGAAGCGAACCCAGGTCTCTTTACAGCGAGGCAGCAGCGCTATCACTGCGCCACCGTGCCGCCCATCATTATTTGTCAGCCTCTGGATATTCAATTGTTTTCCTACATTTTCTAAATATTTTTATTCATTGTTTACCATCCATCCATCACTGTTAAGGGCTAAGGTTGGAGATACTCGGGTGGTTAAATCTATGGTGCCCTGGATAATGAACTATCTGCTGGGCACACCTCAGTTTGTGAGGCTTAAGTACTGTGTCAGTGATGTGGATGTAAGCACACTGGAGCAGGACAAGAAACAGACCCATCTCCTTTTCTGTTCACCCTGTACACTTCAGACTATAAATATAAAACAAGGTCATGTCGCTTGTGGAAGTTCTTGGGTCATTCTGCACCAATGGAATGTATTGTGATCTTTGTTACTTGATGCAAAGACAAATGTCTGCTGCTCATCCTCAGCAAAACCAAGGAACTGTTTTTTGACTTTTGCGGCACCAGAGAGCCTCTAGGCCCAGTCAGTATTTAGGGGGTGGAGGTGGTGCACCGCTACAGATACCTGGGCATGAACATTATTGGGTGGAACTAGTCTAGTAACGCAAAGGAACTATTTAAGGAGGGGCTTAGCAGACTTGTTTTGTTTCACCAAACTTCTTTCAAATCATTTAATAATGTCACACCTGAATGTTGCACGGAAATTTTCCAACTTCTTAAAATAAGAAAGTGCTTAACTTGGAGAAATGTTTTTCCATTATTAATGGTATGTGTGCCCTTTTTTGTTATCATGACTGACGTATAGGCAGATTTAGATGTCTTAGAGCTGTCCTCGGGGTTGTATGTTGATCCCTGTTCAATTACAGGTTTAGAGCAACTGAATTTAGACATCAGAATGTCACTGACATGTCGTTGAAATGCACAATGAAACAAGATTTTCTCCACTTCAATGTCAGGACGCTAAAATGCCAACACCAAAAAAGCTTGAGAAAGACTTGCAGAAGGTTGAAACTTTCTGGAACTTGAGGCCAATTTCCATGCCAAAATGATTTATAAATTCTGACTTTTGTGTTTAAAAAAAAAAAAAAATGACTTACAGTTCCTTCCAAATGTATTGGGATAACAAGGCCAATTGATTTGTTTTTGCAGTGCACTGAAGACATTTGCGTGCGAGATCAAAAGATGAACGTGAGAAGAGAAATTAGAGTTTTAGCTTTTATTCCCTGGTATTTACATTTAGATATGTTAAACAATATAGAACATAGCACATTTTGTATCAAAACATACAGTTTTGTATTGTTCCCAGTATTTTTAACCAGGTTTTTCATATAAGATTGATTTTTTTATTCATTAAGTAGCACTGGATATGCTACTTTGGCTTTCACCTGTGGAGACTGCATTTGTATTTAAGAAAGGTAGACCAAAATGAAGACCAGAGTGCTGTCTATGGGAGAAAAGCATACAATTCTGAAGTTGAGAAAAGGGGGGGAAATCCATCAGAGGTATTTAAAAAACATTGGGCATAACCAGTACCACAATTTGGAATGTCCTGAAAAAGAAGGAAACCACTGGTGTAATGAGCAACAGGCATCAAACTGGTCGCCCAAAGGAAACAACAACTGATGACAGAGAAATGGTGAGAGTGGTGAAGAAAAACCCCAAAACAACAGTCTAACATCATGAACAATGTCCAAAGAACAGGAGTGGAAATATCACAGTCCAGTGTTCCCAGGAGACTTGGAGAAGCCAGGCTGGAGTTTTCAAAAAAGAACAAGGGATGAGTCACAACAGTTCTGGAACAAATTTTTAGAGCTACCTCAACAAAGGACTTCAACAGGAGAAAAAATGGAAGATTTTGGACTGGCCCAGTTAATCACCAGGCCTTAACCAAATTGAACATATATTTCACCACCTGAAGAGAAGACTGAAAGAAGAAACCCCATAAAACAGACAACAACTAAAAGATGCTGTCAAAAGGCGCAACTAATGAAGAAATAAGAAATCTGGTGGAGTCTATGGGTCATAGGCTTGATGCAGATATTGTGGGCAAGGGATATGCAATCAAGTATTAAGTATTTTTGATTTTAGTTGAAAACCATTCTGTTTCAATACTTTTGCTCACTTGAAAATACAAAATGTTCTATGTTGTTTAACATATCTAGATGTAAATACCTGAGAATAAAAGCTGAAACTCTTCTTTTAATCTTACACGCAAATGTCTTCAGTGCACAGCAAAAACAAATGAATTGGCCTTGCTGTTCCAATATTTTTGCAGGGGACTGAATGTATGTTTCTGGGAGTAAGCCAGTTTTATTCTTGAGGCTCCAGTTGAACATCATCTGTTTGTACTCATGTCATTCTTGGCGAGTGCCCTCTTCTACGCGGTGGTGTGCTGGGGTGGCAGCATAAAGATGAAAGACGCCTCACGCCTGGACAAACTTGTTAAGAAGGCAGGCTCTATTGTAGGAGTAAAGTTGGACAGTTTAACATCTGTGGCAGAGCAACGGGCACTAAGCAAACTCCTGTCAATCATGAATAATCCACTGCATCCACTGAACAGTGTCATCTCCAGGCAGAGGAGTAGCTTCAGTGACAGACTTTTGTCACTGTCCTGCTCCACTGACAGACTGAGGAGATCGTTCCTCCCCTACACTATGCGACTCTTCAATTCCACCCGGGGGAGTAAATGCTAACTTTTTTTTTTTTTTTTTTTTTTTTCTTTCATTTTTATTACTATTTAATTTAATATTGTTCCTTTGTATCAGTATACTGCTGCTGGATTATGTGAATTTCCCCTTGGGATTAATAAAGTATCTATCTATCTATTATTTTCTTTTTTAACTCCATTATTGGCTCTAAATTGCTCCATCTTACATTTTTTGGAATGTTTTGCTGTCCATCAATGATAAAAATGAATGTATATCTCTCTATTATATAAAAAAATTCTGGGATGAGACTAGATATTTTAGCTTGGGACGAGACAAGACTTTTTCAGAGAGATAATGTCATGTCCCACAAGATGAGACTTTGTGCCAAGAGATTTAACCATGCCCGGGGCTGGAAATAAAAGACAAAGAGTAGATGACAAAGTTGAATGTCGTCAAGAGGTTCAAAAATGTTGGTGCAATACACATGCACAACAGGTTATAAATTAGTACTTAAGTACTAAAATTCGAAAGTCTGAAAAAAAAATGATAGTAAAGATTGCATTAGCGCAAACAAATGGAAATTATTACTCGGTGAAATAATGGAGCAACAAAAAGAGATCAAATATATTGTTTGGATTTCAACTTTAAGTCGGAGACTTGTAGATCATCTAATTCATGTTGCCATCAGGGAAAAGTAGTGTTTGTTTCCAATGAAGTGGCGTATCCGTATTTGTTGTTTGGTGAAAGTGAAATCCACATACATGAGCGGCAGAGACGTGAAGTGGCTGGCGCGTAGCACAGGCTTTGAGATGTGGTGAGCAAAACGAGCAGGGGGCATAGCCCCCTAGTTTATGGGGAAAAAAAAAAAATTGACCAAACTAAACATCAAATGTCTTGTCTTCGTAGTGTTTGTGGTGGATTACAAGTTAAAGTGAATTTTGAAATCCCTGCTTTGCATACTGTCTGACCTTTTTATCTGAGTTGGGGTTGTATCTACCTGAATCAGACTTGAACTTTGTTGTATAAGATGCTGTTTCTGTTACTTTTTATAGATAAAGCATTCAACTGCAGAGAAGTGTCATATTTGTTCCTGAAATTATGATTCACCCTTTGTATGAGGAAGTTAGACAATGTATGCATGGCATGTGCGTTCAACGACTCAGTTAATTGATATGAAAGAGCATTTCATATTTTTTATTTACTTCATCCACGAGTCATTTAGTACATTTTTGTTTATGAAATAGTTTTGTAACAATAAGTCGTATTCAAAAGTAATACTGATAACAGCATGCAATTACATCTTTATATATAATACGCTACTGTGGCTGTTCGTTTTGTCTGTCCAGGATTTTAAATCACATGTAGCTCGCAAACCGTTTGACCTATTGACCTGAAATTTGGTACACATATACTATGTGGCGTCTGCTATCCACTTTCGGGGTGATGATTGACCTCCAAGGTTATTCCTCTTTTTATTTTTATTTTATTTTATTGTAGAATCAACTCTCAGCAGCGGCCAGCAGGGCGGCCGTGCCGCGCATGTGTACAGGTGCTGCTCTCAACCCTACCACCTTCGCCGTCTCTTCCCCTACCTCTTCATATCTTAAATCATTCTTGAGGCAGATTGAAGACTTAAGTGTTAACCTAAGTGAAAAATTAAAGAAAACGTACTAAGTAATTGCAACACAAACACTGACTTAACTAGTTTAAACATGAAAAGATGCCGACGTAAGAAGAGGGCCGCTAGGGTGGAGAAAAGAAGAGCTGCTCAGGAAGCAACAAGTGCAACAACCTCTGAGCAAACGAATGCTAAACATACAGAGAAAGAGTAGAAAAACTATGAATGCTCAAGTCAAGTGTATTCACAGTACGTTATCGTGCAGTGCGCCGTTACTGGTATGTTAATAATACACTACATTAAATAGTTGCTTTTTAACAACATTTTACAATGGAGTTAAAAACAGCACAAATAATCTTGTGGTGACTCAATAGCTTTTATACACAACAGATTGCAATTCAAATGATGTAAAAATGGCATTGATTAATGTTTGTTAGTATTGGAGGCTTTGTGATTAACTGTGGTTCAATTTTGTTAAGCATAACATTTTTGAAAGTATACCTAATAAGACTAGTATCCAATACTGTAATTAGAAATTGAAAAATATCTATTAATAGACCCTCTGCAGTTCGCATACCAGGAAAAGGTGGGAGTGGAGGTTGCCATCATCTATATGTTACACCGATCCCTCTCCCACATGGACAGAGGCAGTGGTGCTGTAAGAATTATGTTTCTGGACGTCTCTAGAGCCTTCAACACCATCCAACCTCTGCTTCTTGGGAACAAGCTGACAGAGATGGGAGTAGATTCATACCTGGTGGCATGGATCGTGGACTATCTTACAGACAGACCTCAGTATGTGTGTCTTAGGAACTGCAGTTCTGACATTGTGGTCAGCAACACAGGAGCGCTGCAGGGGACTGTACTTTCTCTGGTCCTGTTCAGCTTATATACATCGTACTTCCAATACAACTCAGAGTCCTGTTACGTGCAAAAGTTCGCGGACGACACTGCTATCGTGGGCTGCATCAGGAGTGGGCAGGAGGAGGAGTATAGGAACCTAATCAAGGACTTTGTTAAATGGTGCGACTACCTACAACTGAACACCAACAAAACCAAGGAGCTGGTGGTGGATTTTAGGAGGACCAGTCCACTCATGGGTCCCGTGATCATCAGAGGTGACTCTGTGCAGAGGGTGCAGACCATATAAATACCTGGGAGTGCAGCTGGATGATAAACTGGACTGGACTGCCAATACTGATGCTCTGTGCAAGAGAGGACAAAGCTGACTATACTTCCTTAGAAGGCTGGTCTCTTTCAACATCTGCAATAAGATGCTGCAGATGTTCTATCAGAAGGTTGTGGCGTGCGCCCTCTTCTACACGGTGGTGTGCTGGGGAGACAGCATAAAGAAGAGGGGCGCCTCACGCCTGGACAAACTGGTGAGGAAGGCAGGCTCTATTGTAGGCACGGAGCTGGACAGTTTGACATCTGTGGCAGAGCGACGGGCACTGACCAGGCTCCAGTCAATCATGGAGAATCCACTGCATCCACTAAACAGTATCATCTCCAGACAGAGGAGCAGCTTCAGTGACAGACTGCTGTCACTGTCCTGCTCCACTGACAGACTGAGGAGATCATTCCTCCCCCACACTATGTGACTCTTCAATTCTGCCTGGGGAGGGGGGTTAAACGTTAACATTATCTAAAGTTATTGTCTGTTATACCTGCATTTTTATCATTCTTTAATATTGTTTTTATTAGTATGCTGCTGCTGGAGTATGTGAATTTCCCCTTCAGATTAATAAAGTATCTATCCATCTGTATCTGTCTAATACAGGATGACCAATATTAGCATAAAATCAGCATCAGTATTAACCTATGAAAGGAGAAAATTAGCTGAAACAAGTTCGACATCTAGCTATTAGTAGTTAAAACCGTAATTTGTTAAAATTATATAAATAAATAAGAACTTGTAAAGGAACTGATTTATTGTATAATGGGACTGTGAATGATACACAATGTGTATATCTGGGACTGAATGATCATGGGCTGGGCACCAGAGATTGAGAGCTTAAGTCACTTAAGCTTCCCAACTCTTGATGTCACTGTCCATTTTTAAATCCATCCGTTATCTATGTCATTTAAGGCAGAGGTGCCTTTCTCATGTTATTAATTAGTTTAAACATCATTTAGCTACAGGTTGGTAATGTTGGTTCTTTATAATAGTCTGCTTTTCATATTGTTCTATCAATTCATTCTTGTATATGCTTACATAATTGCTTTTCCCTTCCATTAAATTCCATAGAAGTGACTTTTTTGTTCCCTGTTAGTCAACTTGCCAAAAGCAGCTGGAGAAGGGTGCTGCTGTGGGAGCTGTTTGCACCCACATCCTGTCCAGCATCTGACTTGCTTGCATTGGGCATCCAACTGATTGTCAGACAAGTAAAAGAGGAAAATGTACAAATTCAAATAGCTGCTCTCAAAAGTAAAATTAAAACAGTACATTAATTCATAGTTGAAGCAGCACAGAATGTTTCTCTGTTTTAAGATGTACGAGTTTGCAAATTCACCAATATTTTTTACTGGGAGGTTTTTTAATTTTAAAACTTTGTACAGCGCAATCTGTTCATGATGTCTGAATGAACATTGAACTGTCTTGACAAATTTCTTTGAGGAGTAAGTGTGTCACATCTTAACAAAATTGGTCCACAGTGGGCAGGGTAGTTTTATGCTGAGAGACAGAAAGACAGACAGAGGCTTTCACAATAGGTGCTTTGTGCATTATATGCGAACGTACCTAAAAGTGTTCTGTTATATGCAACTGTATTATATTAGTATAAATATGAAATATATAAACACATTTTGACTAACTTCAACCAGCCTTCCCAAAAAATGTGATTACAATGACAACAGTTATTGTTGTATTTTTTTTTTAGTTTTTTTATAACAACTCTCAATATTAAAACCCAAACATAGTCACAGCCTTTTTGTGATCACTTGAAAGTTTTAATAACGTAGCCTTTCTAAGGGGAAATGCATCAGTTGATATCCTTATTTACTGTCATTTATCCATCCATCCATTTTCCAACCCGCTAAATCCGAACACAGGGTCACGGGGGTCTGCTGGAGCCAATCCCAGCCAACACAGGGCACAAGGCAGGAACCAATCCCAGGCAGGGTGCCAACCCACCGCAGACTGTCATTTATATATTGATTTATTTTTCTCTATTTTACTGTATCAAAGTCTCTTACCCTCCAAGATCTTAGTGTGACAGTTTTTTTTCATCTTCTCCCAGTGATGTGACTTGTGTAGTCATTGGTGAAAAGTGGACCCTGACTGGTTGACATGGCAACAGCATTCCATGGTAGTTGGCTCATTGTCAGCTATAATAAAAAAAAAATACAATTGGGAGGCGTTCAGAATTTTCTGCTCATATTAGATTTTTCTTGGCCTGAACATTTTCCAAGACTAAGGTCATTATTTACTGTATAAATTAGACACAAGCAAAACTGAATGCAATATCTGAATGCAATATTTGCTCTACCAGGGAAAAAAAAACATTTTGCTTCATGCATTTTATTTTTTAAAAGATACATTTGCCTCTACTAATAATGCGCTTATTTCCAGGACAAACAAAATCTGTGCATAGTGGCAACTAAAATGCTAGTTGATGGCTGTGGTGCTTTAAAGATCAATACAATTACACTCAGCCTATACATAGGAACAATCTAGAATCTCAGTAATAGGTTTGGGCTTATTTTCCTCCCCCTTGCTGCTTGTCTAAACTGCAGTCTTCTGTTTCTAGACATGCATTCCTTAGGCAGTATATTAATGACATAATGGTTGTGGGAGCATGACACAGAGCACAAAGGCCAGTTGAAGTCTAGTAACTGAATCTTAACCTCTGCTGCTATTGTGTTTTGAGCACAATCACTCTTGTCAGTTTCATGCATATGAGAAACAGTTATTAAGGAGTATATCATTTTTATCATATTAGGGAGTATATCATTTTATTTTTATATTTGACTATGCAAAACAACTTCATGCATAATCCTGTTGAGTGAACAATTGATCAGTGTGATATGAAAAAAAGTGTTTCAATATTTGCTGAAATGCGCTGAAATGCCTACTGCCCACAAAAAACAAACATTACGTAATGTATACATTTAAATACATGCTGTATAGATTAAAAATCAAGTACGATTCTGAGAATTTATAATTGCACACATTTAATTTATTACATTTTTGTCAAAAAATAATATTTGAAACCATGCATATGTTAATTTAAAAAAAATTAAATATATTAAGAGAGTCTTCTCAGGTTGGATGGTTGGGAGGCAAAGTCAGAGAGGCGAGATTGCATTGGTTTGGACATGTGCAGAGAAGAGATGCTGGGTATATTTGGGAAAGGATTATAAGGATGGAGCTGCCAGGTAAGAGAAATGCCTAAGAGAAGGTTTATGGATGTGATGAGGGAGGACATGAAGGTGGTGGGTGTAACAGAGCAAGAAGCAGAGGACAGGAAGATATGGAACAAGATGATCCGCTGTGGCAGCCCCTAATGGGAGTAGCCGAAAGAAGAGATCAGACAATATGTGTCATTAAGATATCCGTGTTATTAAGACATCAGTGATTGTGATTGCCTGATCTATCAACCGCCAATCAAAATCGGTCAAGTTTCACTAAAAAATACTCAATCAGTCATTCACTTTACCAATCTTTTTAGCCCCTATTTTTCTGAGCTTTTAGTTGTAGTGCTTCTTTCTAATGCTGCGGTGTATTACAACAGTTGAGCCAGCATGATATTTTTTTTTTTTTTTTTTTTTTAGCAAACTTCCTGCAGTATAAGCAAAGAGCAGCAGGTTAAGGCTTGTTTTACAAGAGAGCAAGAGACAATTGGAATATTAGTTTTTATGTTATACAGCATTGAGTAATAAACTGAGAAAAAGGAATTGAAGAAGTTGTCCTGTGCAATTAGAGAAACAGCAAGTAAAGCTACTTTAATGTATTCAGGCCTTTTAGTTTTAGATCGATATATAGATAGATGGAACTTATTTAGTGTGTCCTTTAATTAAAACAGACACCATTTTAATTTGGACAGCGAGCTTGTTTTAAGTGCAGCAATGAATTTTAAATTGCTGTTTAGTAAACAGGCTTGTTAGGTTAACAACAAAATGTGTCTTTTTACTTCTAAACCTTTTTAAGTATGTTTTGTGTTTTCTTGATAAACAACTTATGAATATTTATATGTACCATATGTACTCGCATTTAAGTTCTCCCGTGGATAAGTCGGGGCTTGATTTTACAGTATAATTTCTAGTATTTTATAATGTCGGTCATATAAGTCAAATGTGGAAAAGTCACGCTAATTAGGTCCAAGAGATTATGATATGCTAACGCCCACCCGAGAGAGTAAGAGCGCACTGCCCTTTTCTGTGTATTGTGCCTATGTGACCACACAGTAATACCAAAACTATTCTGAAGCAAAGTTTCCACTGTTTTGTGTCACATTTTTGAACGGGCGTATAAGTCGGGGTCTGATTTTTATGATCGATTTTTGGGGTTTCAAAACCCAACTTATACGTGAGTATATACAGTATGTATATTTGTATTTTAGCAGTGTTTAATTACCAATATCTATTAGTTGATATTGTAGGAGAGTGTGCGTGCGTGTATATATAAATTTGTTAGAGAAATTGTTTTAATAATAAAAAATTATTTTTTTTAAATTAAGCTTTGTTCCATATAGGTACATTACAGGAATAATAAACAATATGATATTTAATTATGAGAAGCCTTTTATTTTCTTTTGTGCCAAATGTATTATTGATACATATTTTTGTACATATTTTATTACAGTATTTTAAGAAAATTTTAATTTTCGTATCAATTTAATTTTGTTAATAAAAAAATGAACAGTCTGTTGTCTGGAGTTTAATTATGAAAATACACTTTAATATTAGACACAAGGCTTCTATGTGTCTGGTTATGCAGTAACTTCGTTTAAAAAGTTTTTAAAGGGTTAAAGGGGGAGGGGGGGAATCAGTATCGGAATTGGCCGATCAAGTAACATGAAATTGGCCTTAAAAACCTGATCAGAGCATCCCTAGATGACGTTGAAGCATTTGGGATGCTTGTCCAAGCATAGTGGCACTGGATCAATCTGCTGAATGGTGTTGTGAAAGCTGTGCAGTACACTAAAACTACAAATGTTTTGATTTCTCATTTGGAAGAATTCTTAATGTTTGGCAAATTAAGGCATTTTTAATGCTAACACCATTAAGGTTAATTTGAGAAACTCTCTATTAAATACTAGCAAAATACCCGCGCTTCGCAGCGGAGAAGTAGTGTGTTAAAGAAGCAATGAAAAAGAAAAGGAAACATTTTGAAAATAACGTAACATGATTGTCAATGTAATTGTTTTGTCACTGTTGTGAGTGATGAGTGTTGCTGTCATATATATATATATATATATATATATA
>JANRMT010062814.1:69263783-69308702 GCA_026402145.1 Polypterus bichir lapradei
AAACGCCAGCGGCAGCCTGTCTATGAACTTAATTTAAAGTGTAGGTTTACACTGTGCTTTGTTTCCGAAGTAGCAGAACTCATGAATATGGTTGTATATATCACTCGCTCGCTTCTTATTGTTTCGCTGCCTTCTCAATTATATAATGCATGTTTTCTTCAGCACTTTTTGGGGCTCTTCCTGGTTTTCTACGTACTGCGTGATTACGTGGGAGGCGTGATGATGTCAAACTCCGCCCCCACGGCTTTCAAGCTCATCTCCATTACAGTAAATGGAGAAAAACAGCTTCCAGTTATGACCATTACGCGTAGAATTTCGAAATGAAACCTGCCAAACTTTTGTAAGGAAGATGTAAGGAATAAGCCTGCCAAATTTCAGCCTTCTACCTACACGGGAAGTTGGAGAATTAGTGATGAGTCAGTCAGTCAGTCAGTCAGTGAGTGAGGGCTTTGCCGTTTATTAGTATAGATACAGTGTAGGGCTGCAACTAATGATTATTTTGGTAGTCGACTAATCGTTTAATTTTTTGAACGATTAGTCACGATTATTTCATACCTGACTATTGATGCCTGCGACCTGTGGTTACAAATCCTGTATTGGGCTCCACTGCATGTCTTACCTCAGCTGCTCACGTCTGTCCACCTGTGAATGTCACCCTGATGTCTCTGCATTAACACGATTAAAATTAATAATAAATTAAAATAACCAATGAAACATATGAATTTGAAAATAATCAGATGTTTTATATTAGTGTACATTAAACAATACAAACTAAAGTGCGCACAGTGCATTTAACTTAACCAAAAATGGCCACTGGTGTGTCTTAAAGTCCAAAAGTTTAAATAAATCTTCAATACAAATAAAATAAAACAATGTACAGTTTATAAAACGTGAGCATTTCAACATGCTCTGGTGTGAGGCTGGCTCTCTTCTTTGAGACAATGTTCCCAGCTGCTAAGAAGAGACGCTCAGTGGGAGTATAGGTAGCAGGAATACACAAGAATACTTTGCAGATAGAGAAAGATGTTTTAATCATCACACTCTGAAGGAAAAGTGTTGTAGTTTATCACATCATGTACTATATTATGCCAAAATAAAAAAATAACGGACTAAAATATGTAACACGCTAATTACTGATATACTCCAAAACACAAGTTACCTAATGTTAGTTAGAGATGGTTTACTATTCATATGAACTCAAATATTATACGAAAAAAGAAGAAAAAAAACTAGGACAGCTCAGCTACTCCTATTCACTCATTTACTATAGCTCCAAACAAGTTAGCAAATATAACTGAAATTATATTCACTTAACCCTTAAACCGCCGCAACTGGCTAGAGTCGGTTTCCAGTGCAATTTGGAAGCATGCCGAAGTTGAGTATATGCGGCGACGTGCATTCATTGAACTCCACTACCGGCTAAAATTGTTTCTCAGTGAGTTTGCCAGCACACCGGAGCCAAGTAAATTCAGCGATGTATATTCATTGAATGCTGCAACCAGCTGTAGTCGTATCTCAGTGCAATTGGCCAGCACGCAGGGGGCGAGTATATTCAGCGATGTACATTCATTGAACCCCGCAACCGGCTATATTTGCTTCACAGAGCAATCTGGTAGCACACCAGGGCTGATCAGTCAGTGCCATACATTCATTGAGCAGCCAGCTTGTGACCACTGCCGGCCCCGACAGAACTGCAGCAGCACTGTCTCTGGGATTCAGCCGCTGCACTAAATGAGCCTGCAATCATCAGCGTTTACCTCTGTGTGTTTGCATGCTGCCACTTCAAGCGCAGTTGGCTCGGTGATTTAGTGAATTTCATCAATGACTTCAGTTGCACCTTGAACATATTATAATGTTGCAGTTTTTTTTAATTTTTTTTTTATAGTTTTTACAGTTCATTTTCAGTGTGTAAAATGATCAGTGTTGCAGTAATTGTGATGCTCTTTGCATGAAAAAAAATACGTGTTCCATTAAAATTTCACATTTTCTTTGTGAATTGTGACATTTCATTAAAAAGTGCAGCTAAAAAGTATTTTGTGTCCAGGGGTGCATTAACCCCCATGTATGTGTCGGTTTAAGGGTTAACTATCATTGTCGAAACCTTGATATACACATTATAGTACAAACAGCAACATTAACACGTGACACTAACTTTATTTGCTAAAACTGCTTAGTTTCAGATGTGCATTCAAGTTTTTTTCTTTTTTGGTGAAGTGCTCCCACACTTTAGAAAGTTTCTGTCTCAATTTTTTTCCATCTTCTTCCCTCTCCTCTATCCGACTCGCCATTGCAACCACGTTTATTTTCCTCTACATTCTTCTTCTCCTCAGACGTTCTTCTTCGTTGGTAGGACTGTGTGCAGTCTTGACAAACAATAACAAACGATACTGCCCCCAGACGTTCATGTAGTGCATTGCGGTTACAAAAACCAATGTGGTTCTTGGTGACTTGAGCGTCTATTGAAGTTTCTGTTTATGACGCATCGACAATAAAATCCGCGTCAACGATTACGTCGACTAAACGTTGCAGCCCTAATACAGTGTTCTAAAAAGTATAGAGTATATATGAAAAATAATTTCATTTATATGCTTCTATGTACACTGTATACAGTTTAATAATTTATGTCATATTTGGCACCTCACATCAACACTGTCAACCATGGTGTGGTCATTCTGTTTCATCAAGCCCTGTTATTGTAATTGATAAGATTTCTGTGCTGTGACATAAGAATGAATATATTCTTCCATGTCTCTAATTATTATCTGGGAAGCATCTAAAGTAGCTCCGCATTACTACCATCTTGGGTGTGGCAAAGAAGTAAAGGTAGCATATGAAAAGGAAACTATATTGTTTAAAAAACTAAATTAATTAAACTACTTGGAGGGCAATATTCTAATTCCATGACAAATGATACTGGTAAAATGCAGGTATTTATTTATTCACCTTATTTTATACTAGCAAAATACCCACGCTTCGCAGCGCCGAAGTACTGCCTTAAAATTTTTATTAAGAAGAAAAGTAAACCTTTTTAAACTGAGGGAAAATATACCAATAATTATTTGTTAAGGATCTCTTTGTATACCACGTTGTCAGTTCGGCCCTCCAGTTGTAATATGACCAAGCTGTGCGCTGAGCTTACTCTTGAGCATGCAACGTACAGTTGGCCATGTGAAAAGCAATCTTGCCTCAAATCTCACAGCTTGGATTGCTGCTGTCAT
Organism: Polypterus bichir lapradei; assembly: GCA_026402145.1. NCBI lineage: Eukaryota > Metazoa > Chordata > Cladistia > Polypteriformes > Polypteridae > Polypterus > Polypterus bichir. The sequence continues at coordinate 69,267,002 of JANRMT010062814.1, forward strand.
AATCGGTTTGAGTTTCATGGTTTGTTTCAATTACAACAATATTTGCAGGACTTGTTGTGTTGAAGTGACATTCGGCATCTGTCAAGCGTTGTAAGCATACAACCGGTTTCATCGATAACTTCGCATCCAGCTTTTGAGAGTTTAAACATTCATAAACATCAAAGTGCCCACTACTGAAATTGTCACTTGTGAATCTAAGATGTTTAAGAGGCATTGGCGGTTGTCCAAAGGTGTGAAATATTTGGCCATTTCGGTACACTTGAAAGCGACAACCGAACAATTCAGCGGCAGCCATCAACTCGCATGTAGAACCATAGGTGAAGGGCTTAAGCATTTCACTCTTATAGTGCTTCTGTGTAGTATAATCATCTCCTGTACCGTCATCAGTCCACACCTGAACCTGTCCCAGTCATTCAATACATAAGACACAATGTTCCTCCGGATATCAAGAGTGAGCCTGATATGGCCGTGCAATATGTAACACAGAGAATGGAAAAGGCAGGTGCCATCTCCGGGCATGGAAACCACTCGGTAAGTGACAGTTCTTTGATCGATGGTGATCACCTCGATAGACACATTATTGGGGGTACGGTTGGAACGATAAAGGAAATGGGTACCTGAACAATGTAAAGTAAATATAAAATACCTACACAATAACTATAATCGTAATAAACGAACAATAAAACAGTGGAGAAGCCGTGGATTAAATAAAAAGGCTGCAGTTATCAGCTGGGAGACGTGAATCCTGTGGCGAAGCAAGGAAGCGAATGAAGAGACCTGAGCGACGGACGGCCTTATATAGGCAGGCAGCCAACAACGTGGGAGGCGTTGGGATGGGGGACCCAACGCCGCCTCACACAGCGACCGAGCTGCAGGCTATGGACAATATATATGTACGTAAGTAGGATTCAGTTAGCGTTGGGAACCCGCGTACCAGATTTCTTGAAGATGGGCCCATAAGTAACAAAGACCATTGGAAAGTTCAATATGGCGGCCGACAGTGGCGTCATACCACCGAAATAAGTACGTACATCGGTCTCGGTTAGCGCAGTGAAGCCGCCTACCGAATTTCGTGAAGATGGGGCCATAAATAAGAAAGTTTAACATGGCGGACGTTGTCGACCGTTATGACCGTTACACGTAGAATTTCGAAATGAAACCTGCTTAACTTTTGTAAGTAAGCTGTAAGGAATGAGCCAGCCAAATTTCAGCCTTCTACCTACGTGGGAAGTTGGAGAATTAGTGGTGATTGAGTCAGTGAGTCTTGACGTTGGAAAGTTCAATGACGGCCAACAGTGGCGTCATACCACCGAAAATGGGAAGTTGGAGAATTAGTGATGGGTGAGTGAGTGAGTCAGTCAGTCACTGAGGGCTTTGCCTTTTATTAGTATAGATTTAGTTTCTCACAATACATATGAGAGAACATAGCTATTGCCCGTTTACCAAGCATTCTTCATATAATAAAATTTTGTATAAGGGTAAAAAGAAATTAAAAATAAAAACATCTCAAGCATAGGGTATACAAAAGGGTTGGATAAAAATTAAATTCTCAGGCCCGTCACAAAGTTTAATCAACTGTATTTTTGAAAGTTTTATTTTCTGCACAGTTGTAACCTCGAAAAATGTATACAGTAATCCCTCGCTATATCGCGCTTCGACTTTCGCGGCTTCACTCTATCGCGGATTTTATATGAAAACATAACTAAATATATAACGCGGATTTTTCGCTGCTTCGCGGGTTCTGCGGACAATGTGTCTTTTTACTTCCTGTACATGCTTCCCCAGTTGGTTTGCCCAGTTGATTTCATACAAGGGACGCTATTGGCGGATGGCTGAGAAGCTAACCAATCAGAGCACGCAGTTGAGTTCCTGCGTGCTGATTGCAGTGTTAACCAGGAAGTCTCGTCTCGCTCATTCAGCATCAACGTGTTTCGCTGTGTAAAGAGTTGTGCTCTTTTGTGTTTATCTTTGTGCATAGTCAAGCCTTCATTATGGCTCCAAAACAATCTGCTACTGCTTCAGGGGCCGTGCCCAAGTGCAAGAAGAAGATGTTAACGATTGCCGAAAAGGTAAACGTTTTGGATTTGTTGAAGGCTACGATTCTTTTTATTTAAAAAGTAGGAAAGGAATATAAGATCTACGCCCGCAGTGTCCTTTTAACCAGGGTGCAAAACGAGTTGTAAGTGGATGTAATAAGGCAGTAGTCTGGATGGAATCTGGTTTAGGGATTTGGATTGAAGACTGCCAGAAGAAGAACAACGGCAGTGCTACACAATCGCCTGAAGTGGCTCCTTTACAAGGGCTGTAACGCTCTCCTTTGTTGTGCAGTAAAATTAAACTCATTGTTATCGGACAAGTCATCGTGTCATTGTTGGTGAGTAACCATAATTAATTTTCTTCTTACAGTGCTTAGTACATGTACGTACGTTTAGTGTCGCTGTACACACATTTACTGTATACTATTTTTCTTGCATTGTACATATTTATTGCTGGTGGCCTGTCTATCGTAATGGCTGTAACATATGTGATATCGGAGACACTCAATATCTTTAAAATAATATTTAGGTTTTACTGTATATAAACAGTGTGTTTTATATACATAATTTCAATGAATCTTACCTAATATCTAAGAGAATACAAAGGGATTATGCTGTATAACTCTGCGGGGAATATTTATAAACAGTGTGGGAGAGTGTTTAAGGGCTTAAAATATATAAAAATAACCATACAAACATATGGTTTCTACTTCGCGGATTTTCACCTATCGCGGGGGGGTCTGGAACGCAACCCCCGCGATCGAGGAGGGATTACTGTAAATGGGAATTCCTCTTCATTAAAAGAAAGACTTGTCTATACCCAATATATAACACAACACAAAAATGTTCAATGGCAGTAACAGTTTTATTCTTATTTAGACTTTTATATTTAAAAAAAAAAAAAAAAAAGCTCCAGAACTGGGCAAACTTTTGGAAAATGCAGTTTAATGCAGAAAGTGCAAAGTGCTACATGCGAGCAAAAGGAATGTCAGGTATAAATTCCAGATTGGAGACACTGTGCTACTGGAAGCAACCTCTGAAAAGGATGTAGAGGTTTATGTTGAAACAACATTTTAATCATCTAAGCATTGTGCAGAAGTACATAAAAAAAGTAAATAAAATGTTAGGTTATATCATAGGCACTGTTGAATATAAATCAAGGGATGTTATGCACAGACTATTTAATGCACTTTTGAGACCGCATCTGAAGTATTGTATACAGTTCTGGTTACCACACTACAAGGAAGACACAAGAGAACTTAAAGCCGTGCACAGGAGAGCAACAAGGTGCATCCCAGGACTTAAGGACATGCCTCCTACTTGACAGAGGAGAAAGAATTAAACTAGTTTAGTGTCAGGCCGAGGAGACTCCATGGGGATCTAAACAGGGAAAAAGGAAACTTTGATATTAAGATTTATTTTTATAGCGCCTTCTTGCAAAATTACAATGTCAAAAAAAAATATGGTAATAAAAGCAAATACTTGTATGAAAATACGACATGCCCATGGTTGGTCTAGAATTTGCAGATTCCATTTTTAATGAAGACTCATTTTTCCTGTTGAGGTTTTGAAATTGACTGGCTTGGCTTGTGCTCTATCATTGCTGGACAATTCTGTTTTTTTTGTAGGTATAGGCACAACATGCCATTAAGTAGCCACAAAAAATATTGCAACATGTTTTATGTAATTTTTTGTACGTAAAATGTTATATTTAGCTCACACAAAATGACTTTTCTAGGAGTTATAACAGGTGTTTATTACAAAAAGTACTATCTGGGCATGCTAACAATAGAAAAGGAAGGAAGCGCCTAAGTCAATGGCATATTAGAACTAACGTTGAGTAGTATTTTGATTCATTAGTGAATGGTGTTGTGGGGCATGACAGTTAGTGATAATGGAATTATCAGTTTTACCTAATTACAAATAAGAAAATGTTACCATTAATAGCAATGCTTTGCTATCAGGCACTGAGTTTTTCCAAAGGCATGGATTATTCTTCATCTTCACAATTTGTGATTTGCAGTGACGAATGGAATACACTCACAGGTTTCTTTAGAAGCAAGTAATCATGCACACAATTCTACATGTGGTGTGTGTGTTTGAGTGTGCACATAAAATAACAGTATAAACTGAAGAGCCACTGTTCATTTTTAATTTCTTGTTGATCTATTTTTTGGCTGTGCCTTCTGAAGTAATGTTTAACTTCACTATAATGTGGACAGTAGATTCAAACATTGTGACCCCAATGTAGTCTGTCCTTGTTTTCTTTCTTGTACTTCCAAACTTTTCCAAGATCCTGCCACTTCTAATTTTTAATTGTTATGCCATTGGTTCTCAAGGTATTATAACACTACAAACCTTTTTTAATGCTTCATCAAAATGTCTCTACCTTGAAACCTGTTCAGATACTTGCTATGATACTTGATGTAGTCTGAATAGGAAAGCCCTTAGTTCTGATCTCATCAGAGCTTTTGGTTATTGACTGTGATAATGATTAGGGTTCACTCAAGTATACTGTTATGTACTATAACCAAGATTAATATAATCTGGATGCTTAAAATGATAATATGAAAATTTGCAGGTTATGCAAAGATATAACTGCTCCTCTTAATAATTTTGACCAATTTTCTGAAATGCAATTTTATGGAATAAAATAATAATCCTTATAGTGGAGTAAATGTAGTCAGATTTTACTACTGTTTTCTTTAAAGCTAAATAGACAAACTTTACAGACTTTTTTTTTTAAGGCAGATTTTGGACATCATTACAAAAGGATTGAAAATATTTCACAGCCTGATTTTGTTTTTGTACTTTAATTTTAGGAGAAGAATGACATCTATAACCCTGTGTGTATCATTCCCATTGTCACCTCTCTGAAGGAAGAGGAAAGCCTGATAGAGGCCTGCACCAAGGTAACAGTCTGCATCATGAATTTCAAGTCCAGTTAGTCTTGCCCAGTCACGATAGCTGTTGAACCCCTAACATTTTTTTTCTAAACTGATTTTCAGCCTGTTGTGAAACTGCTTTATAACCGAAGCAACAACAAGTATTCCTACACAAGGTAAAAATAGCTTTCTTGTTTCTATTAAAATTGCATCCTGTTCTAAACACTGAATAGAAAATATAATTTTCTTAAAGATAATTATTTTGTTATTAATAAGAGAGAGAGAAAACGTTTTTGACATTTTATATGGAAGTTTTAAACTGAGTCACTTTTATTTATTTGTTTTTAAATATTTTTTTTAATATTTCCAGCAACTCAGATGACAATCTTCTAAAGAATATTGAACTCTTTGATAAGCTGTCACTACGCTTCAATGGACGTGTACTGTTTATTAAGGATGTAATTGGTGACGAAATCTGCTGCTGGTCTTTTTATGGTCAAGGGCGCAAGCTAGCAGAGGTGTGCTGTACGTCAATTGTGTACACTACAGAGAAGAAGCAGACTAAGGTAATTAAGAAGGTGGAAATGTCAAGTTAAGCAAGGCTAACCATGTGTATCTGTGAAACCTGTTTAAAATGACTGTGTTAAATATTAATTTTATTACAGTCTTTAATGTAGCAATGCATAATCTGATTGCAAACCTTTTTTATACTCTTGGTTGGTGTTTGTTTGTTTTCAGACCTTGTGAGATACACCTAATATTTCAGTACTTTTTCCCCACAAGTAGTTGGAGGGATCCTGTTTAACGTGACATTTTTTTTAATTTTAACAATGCAGTCAAGTACACACTGTTATATGGAAAAACTCCAGTCTTAAATACAGGCAATCTGACATATCAAAGAAAGACTTAAGACACATTAATCACAAGTATTGATTGTGGTCATTCTGTATTTCTGATGTTTTATAGGTAGAATTTCCAGAGGCTCGTATCTATGAGGAGACTTTGAATGTAATGTTGTATGAAACACAGCGTATTCCTGACAATTCCCTACTTGAAGCAACGAGTCGTGGCACACACAGAGGATCTCAAAGTGAGGATGATGAGGTGCTGGAGCTGAGGGATCGTGTCCGCCGGATTCACATTAAAAGATATAGCACCTACGATGACCGATCTTTGGGACACCAGCCTGGCCACCGGGATTAAATATATCAGGAATTAACTATCAAGAGCGTTTTTTGTTTTTTGTCTTTGCCAGCAAAGGTATAAAATAAAAAACCTGCCTATTTTTTTCTTTAAAGGCAACAGTAGGTCTTTGGCCTTGACAACCTGTGTAAATTAACTGTTTTTAACAAGAAAGGCTAAAACAAACAGTGAAGCTCAAAGAGATGTGAAGTATAAATAGGGCCTAGATAGTTTTCTAAAGAAGTTATTTTAATTAAAAACTAACTAAAGTGTGAAATATTTCATAGATCTGATCATAATTGAATTATGATATTTATATTTTATAAGAATAAGGATTTAATTATGTAGTAAATCTCAGTGCCTGTTTAGCTTTGGGATGTATTTTGCATCCTAGAGACACTTCTTTTAGTAATTTTTGTGGGTTTTTTCCCTAACTCAACAATTCAATTTTAATGCTTTGGTTTAATGTGTAATTGCTATTATATCTGAATTTAACTGGGTGCTGTGATTTAGCAGTAATGGTGGTGAACAGTTTGGTGACCTCAGAAAAGAAGTAAAGGGGATTGTCAGTTCTAGTAATCAAATAGTAAAGGCACTTTGTGTTGTAAAATATATCATCACCATGGTCTCAGTCCTGTGCTTTAGTACTTTCAGATGGTTTTTGGTTAATAGTAAGAACAATTTTCTTTTAATAAAATGACATGGTGAATGATTTTATTTAGTTATTTAATCATAGGCCGTTGTAATGTTCTTTTTAAATGTGGTACAGAGGCTGATGTTCTTATATACTATTAATGTATGTATATAAAATGTGAATACATATATAAATGTAACAACAGGTTGTCCCTATGGAGATAATTCTATGACATGCCTCATTTGTGTACCATTAGCCAGTTTTTAGTTTTTCTGCCTCTGTGAGACAAGATGGTGAACTAACTTTGTTAATTTCTTAAGCGTATCTTTTTTATAACATACAGTATATTAGACTTTTCAGTTATTTCAAGAATATTAAGAAATTTTGTTGAAACACAAACTAAGACTGAATTCAGACTTTAAAGGGCTTCAGACCTACGGTAATTATTTTCATATTGGTCATAAAACAGCCATACCTTGAACTTTGATAGGGAATGTAAATGTGTTTAGTTTGGTAAGCTGACAAGATTAGTTATATTTTGAGTCTTGCATTCTTAGCCTGTGACCATTGACATGTCAAAATAAGACTCCTTTAGCACTGATTTTTACACTATTTTTTGTAAGGACAACAATTGTTGTTTCCTGATAGTTGGAATAGCATCCTGCCACTACTGAATATTTTTTGTGCTCACAAACAACACTAAATTCATAACATTGTTACATTTTACTCCCATTGAATATCTTGGTGGCATTTTTACATTAATACACAACTACTGCTCTTAAGTTTATGGCTGACTGTTGTTTTTTTTTTTATTACTTTATTAAATATCATTCCATGCAAATGTGAGTTCATTCCTCAGTTTTTGTTATGGTTTTAATTGTGCATTATTTTCCAGGAATTCTCAAACATGTTGAACAGCATTCATTTTTTAACAATGCCTTTAAAATGACAATTAGATGCATGTGAGTATTTTGATAGAGCATATTTCCAATAAGAAATTGAGACTGCTGGTTTTGAGTGTTATGTATTTTATGGTAATGGAGTTGCAAACATCTAATTAGAACAGGATTTTAAAATGTAAGTCATTTAGGAAGATTATAGATAACATTCTGATCCAAAGTGAAAAATGTCACATCATAAATTGCCCAGCTCCTCTTTGGTAGCCTGCTTTATGAATGACAATTACCTATGATGATTGATTTGCTAGTGTAATAATGGATGGTACACTGTGGAGAAAAATAACAATACTATAACACAAAGGAAAAAACTGTATACATATTTTTTTGTTGTTACAAATTTTGGCTGGACTGTTCTTTTCCCCAAAACTTTTCAGTTACTTTAAGGGTCTTCCAATAAAGACATACATTTATGATTGATGCACTGTGAAGACCAAGAAATTCATAATATTATGCAGGTCATTAATTTGTTGATACTATTTCTGCATTGGAAAAGCAACATGCAATCTTAATATTTTAAGTACTAAGGGTATTAAATGTTTACAAAAGTGATTTTTCGTGACATGATAGGCTGTATAAAATGAAAGAACACTTTACATGGATTGATAAGTATAATTAAAGTTGACACTTGTAACCATATGTTTATCTCAGATGTATGTCAGAGCAAAAGTGAAATAATTAAATTTTTTTGCTACAAGAAGACAAAAACTGGTTGAGTAGTTGAACAATTTTCAGATGATAGCATTTCATTTTTAAAAATGCAGTATCTTTACTTATTGAACAGCCATTGTATTTTGGTCTTATTTATTACAATAAATATACCTTTATTAAATCTTCAGACAACATTTCTGTGATTTACAATGCGATTGAGATAATACAGTTGGTAATTTTCTAGACATTCTCTTCTAGTGAGTGTGTATCCTTCCTTCTCCAGCCCAAGAATCTAGAGAAAACAAAGATTTTCATGTCTTCTAGATGTAAGTAGGAGACTAGCAGTGTCTATGTATGGTTGCCATATTTGCTATGATACCTGACTATCCTCTAAGACAAATGAGATGACAGTACATTTGCAAGCACAGTTTGTTCTAACATTGCTTTTGTATAGACAGAGGGTTTGTACGAAATCAACAAAAATTAGACACTCCTAGGGATTGTTTGCATCAACATTCAAGGCTTAATTAACTTCCATTGCTACAGAAAAGCTGTAAGTTGTTAACTCATTACTTGATACCCGAAAAATGATTTTTTGTATGACTCTGAAAATTAAATTATTTTTCAGTTTTTGATAACCTAAATTTTTCTTTTTAAACCTACAACATTTTATCACTTACCTTTGTACAAGTTCAGGTTATTCAGTACTAGTGTAGTGCATGTGATATACACACACATACTATATATGTATATGTGTGTGTGGATAAACTGACCATATGACACAATAATAATAATAATAATAATAATAATAATACTGTGTAATATAAGATTTAGTTTCAAATTTTGTCTGCACTTTGTAAACCCTTGTCATTTTGGTAAAAACAAGTTTTTTGGGTTGGACTATCAGTGACCATTTTGTGTTAACCTTTCACGTATCAAATCATTTTTAGTATGTGCTGAAGTCAGATGCCAGTTACTCCCTTGCTCCTGTTCCTAATGTCAGTGAAATATGGTATCCCCAGAGATTCCTGGAGCAGTATCACAAATCAGTGAATCAAAATGCCACTATCTTACAATATCAGTAATTCAGAACATTGCCATAATTAACATAAAAATAAATAGGAAGTCCAACTGTATTTCTGCAAGTGGACTTTTACAATTGTTTTTAGTTAACATTTGTATCAATTCTATAATATCTTTTTGCCATATTAAGAAGGTAATCTTTGTCCCTTTTCTTATAAGTCATTTTGAATATGATCACAATTTTAGGTCGAAGGTAAATGAAACTACAGTGGAGGGGGAATACTGTATAGTATCAGTACCATGTTTATCTTAGTATTACTTGTTAAATTTGAAAATAGGAACTCCAAATGGATGTGAAACATCAGCATCACCAGTGATGATCTCAGGATCAGGAATCAGGATCAGGAATAATCGGCCATTTTCCACTTAAATCATGAGTATGAAGTAGTGGCATTGTATATTGTATAATGAATTGTTTGGGTGAGAGGTTCAGTTGTCTTTTTTTTTTTTTTTTTTTTGTAGAATACTGCACTACTAACATTTTTTTTTGGAACTGGTGTAGACTAGATTTTGCAAAGTGATCATGGCTTAATATCTTTACACATTGTCATTTACTTTTGCTATTTCTGTTTTGGGCTTTAAGAATCACATTTATATTTACAATACAGGTGGATATCTCTATACTTTGTGCAATTTATATGGTGTTTCTATGTTTTGTTATTCTATTTATAGTAACTATCATAGTTGTAAATATGTACTTTGCTCTGAGTTTCTAGGTTGGAGGTGTGCTATATAAAAATGCTTAAATCAATCTCTGAACTCCATGGCCCCATTTCAGGTCTAGTTGTGGCCATTGTCTTGTGGAGTTTGTATGTTCTCTGTGTGTTAGAAATTCCCTGGTTTCCTGTCACAACCCCAAAGAAATGCAGACCTTGGATTAAATTGAGAGACTTCATTAAATAATGTCAATGTGCTCTCTATGTTTTGCAGTTTTCAATAATTTATTATTGCTTGATAATAGAAAAAAATATCTGATCAAATAAGCATACAGATATAAAGATAATATGAAACAATGAAATTAAAACAAAAATATTTTTCACCTATTCCAAGCATATGTTGGAATTATATTTTTGGAATAATATTTTCAATACTTTCTGGAATTGTCAGAAAATGTATTCCTGTTTGTTTAAATTTCATTCTTTTTGTTTATTAATATGAAATTAATTGATAGATAATACAGTTCATATTTGTTACTCATACTATATTTCTTAATAAAGTGGAGTAAAAAAATAAATAAAAAATTGAAGAAGCATTAATTAAATGAAAATTACTGATTATGGAAGGTGTTCATAGTGAATACAATAATCATTACCAAATCACTTTATTTTGAAAAGTAATGAAATAAACGTAAAAAAAAACCCAACCTTTTGGGAGCTGGCACTGATAGCGTGTTGCTGCACCCACCACATAAACCACCTGAATTGGGACCGAGTACAGCGAGTGACACCTCAGCACCTGTTATCACCTTATTTTAAAACATTAAAACAATAAATGTGCAAGTCCGATCGAGTCACCGATCAAATACAGGGGAATAGGACATAACTATAGGAGGAGGAAGAGGTAGTGAAAACTGTAGAGGAATAAATTTATTTTGTAATACTGCAAAAATAAAGTGTCCTGTCTTAAAATGTATTTGTATGTTGAAGTGGAAAACAAAAATTCATTGAGCAGCAGGTGGCACCAGTGCTTATTTGCATTTTACCTTACATTTTTACAACTTCATTGCTGATCAAGCTGAAAATGAAATTGCAAATGGTGTTATTTCATTTTATTTTTAATTTTCACAGCATTATTGCATATAGACTTTGAAAAATAAATGGCAAAAGAGAGATTGCATTTTCATTTTGTAATTTTAATTTTCATTTACTTTTTTGTAAAATTAACTTCCCATACAAGAATGGGATATTCATAAACCAATTTTGATTAAAATATTTAAGAAAACACTGTTTTTTAGCACTTCAATTTATTCTACAGGATAATAATAATATTAATAATAATAATAATATGACCACAGGGGGGCGCTTTAGCAACCAAGAATCAGTACTTTGGAGTTAATTATATGTAGAAGTCATGCTAGCCTATCTTTCCATATTGTATAGGGTGTCCCAAAATTCACGCAAGAAGTAATTTTGATAGAGAACACAGGTTTTTAATTACAGATTGTAATTTTTTAATTGATTCATAAAGTATACAGTATAGGGTTATGTATGGAATAGCATATCGGGTAAATGGCATCCACAGCTTTGCTGGCACATACGCACTCTTTTGTTGAAATTTTCCATGACCGTTTTGCATAAATGTGGCTGAATTTTGTTGATATACAGGGCTCAATTTCGTCCTTCAAGGCGTGGGTGGTCGTGGGCATGATGGCATAAACCTTAGACTTCAAAAAACCCCCAAAGAAAAAAGTCCAATGCCGTTAAATCGCATGATCTGAGCGGCCAATTCTGATCACCAAAACGGGAAATTATACGACCAGGAAATGACTCATGCAGTAATTGAATTGTTTCTCAGGCTGTATGGCATGTGGCACCATCTTGTTGAAACCACATGCCGTCCACATCCTTATCTTGCAATTTAGGCACAAAAAGCTGGATTATCATGAATTTTGGGACACCCAGTATAATCGTCAAATGAGTCTTTTCTATTGTTGCATTAGTTTCTGAACAATAAGAACTGTCACTAAAGTTAATGTCCCTTCTAGAGTCCCTGGAGCAGCTTCTCTGACAATATTCCTCTTGGGTAGAGGACCAGTGAACTGGAAACCCACAGGGTGGTGCCTTCTTTATATCCCTCTAGTGGGAATGTAAGTATTCCTCATCTGGATTACTTATTAATCCTCATTGGCTGTTCCAGCTGCCATTCCATGTACAAGAAAGAGTCTCCTGGCAGTTTCGGATTTTCGTCTTCCATTCTAGGGCATGTCCAAAGGCACTCACTTTTAGTTCCTTGCTGTTTAAAGTTAAGTATTCAGAAAACGTATCTCCTGTTTGTGTAGGCGACTTTAACTTTCATATCGATAATCAGTGTGACCTAAAAGTAAAGGAATTCATGAACCTCCTGGACTCTTTTGATTTGAGACAGCTTGTTAATCAACCTACACATAAAGCAGGTCATACGTTAGACTTAGTAATTACTAAAGGACTAAAAGTTGATGTGAAGCAGATCATTGATATTGGTCTATCAGACCACTTTCTTCTACTGTTTAATATAGAAATAATGATAGAAAGCATTCATGAGAAGCATATTGTTAAAAAACGCTTCTTTGACTCATCAGCAGCTTTAAAACTTACAAACATTTTAAGCAATCAGTCCGTTTTTATAGTGCCAACTATAATAGCGAGGATAATGTAAATAGGTGGAAAATTTTAATTCTAAAGTAAGAGCTGCTGTTGACATAGTTGCACCTGAAAAGACAGTTAAAAAATCTTCTAGCATTGTTATTCCATGGAAGACCCAAAGAGTGTCTGATTTAAAAAGAACGTGTTGTAGTGCTGAGCGTAAATGGAGGAAAACTAAACTAACTATCCCTTATGAGATATTGAAGGTTAAAATAACAGAATACAATAACACAGTCCGTCTTGAGAGGCGCTGCTATTTCTCTAAGATTATAAATAACAATGCTAGTAATCCCAGAGTCTTATTTTCTACAATTGATCGTCTGTTAATCTCAGGTAACACAAAGGAATGCCCCCAAAATACTTCAAGTGAAACCTGTGAGAACACTGCTGTATTTTTCAATCAAAAAATTAATGATATTAGAAATAACATAGTACATCTCCCCAACACTGCAGAACCTTCTAAGCCCCAGTACTCCGTTATAAACAAATTAAATTCTTTCACCAGGATAGATTTACCTGATTTACATAGAATAATCTCTCAACTGAAACCCTCCACCTGCATCTTTGACCCAATACCAACAAGGTTTTTCAAGGAAGTATCAGGCGTGCTAATTGATAATATTCTTGACATAGTAAATTCGTCATTAAATACGGGGGTCTTCCCAGACTGTCTTAAGACTGCTGTAGTTCATCCCCTACTCAAGAAAAATAATCTTGACCCATCTGCTTTTGAAAATTTTAGACCCATCTCTAACCTGCCCTTCTTAAGTAAAATTCTAGAGAAGGCAGTCATTTTGCATTTAAATGACCACCTCAATAAACATGCTATTCTTGATAAATTTCAGTCAGGTTTTAGAACAAATCACAGCACAGAAACTGCACTCGTTAAAAGTAGTAAATGACTTGCGGGTAAATGCAGACAGAGGCCATTTATCTGTTTTCATCCTCCTAGATCTGAGTGCCGCATTTGACACCATTGATCACAATATTCTTAGAAATTGCCTTCGTCAATGGGTGGGCCTTACCGGCAGTGTCTTAAATTGGTTTGAATCCTACCTGGCAGGGAGAAAATTCTTTGTTAGTTGTGGTAATCATAACTCAAAGACACATGATATTCTATATGGTGTTGCACACGGCTCTATCTTGGGTCCGCTGCTGTTCTCAATCTATATGCTTCCGTTAGGTCAGATTATCTCAGGTTACAACATGAGCTACCACAGCTATGCTGATGACACACAGCTGTACTTATCAATAGCACCTGATGACACTGACTCTCTCGATTCACTAACACAATGTCTTACTGGTATTTCTGAATGGATGAATAGTAATTTTCTCAAGCTAAATAAAGAGAAAACTGAAATTTTAGTGATTGGCAATAATGGATTCAATGAGGTTATCAGAAATAAACTTGATGCATTAGGATTAAAAGTTAAGATGGAAGTAAAAAACTTAGGGGTAACTGTTGACTGTAACCTGAATTTTAAATCGCATATTCATCAGACCACTAGGACAGCATTTTTTCACTTAAGAAACATAGCAAAAGTTAGACCTCTTATATCATTGAAAGATGCTGAGAAATTAATTCATGCTTTTATTTTCAGTCGACTAGATTACTGTAACACACTCCTCTAAGGACTACCCAAAAAAGACATAAATCATTTGCAACGAGTGCAGAATGCAGCTGCTAGAATCCTAACTAGGAAAAGAAAATCCGAACACATTTCTCCAGTCTTGATGTCACTACACTGGTTACCTGTGTCTTTCAGAATTGACTTTAAAATTCTGGTTATGATTTATAAAGCCTTAAATAATCTCGGCCCATCTTATATATTGGAATGTCTGACACCTTATATTCCAAATCGTAACCTTAGATCCTCAAATGAGTGTCTCCTTACAATTCCAGAAGCTAAATGTAAAAGAAGTGGTGAGGTGGCCTTCTGCTGTTATGCACCTAAAATCTGGAATAGCCTGCCAATAGGAATTCGCCAGGCTAATACAGTGGAGCACTTTAAAACGCTGCTGAAAACACATTACTTTAACATGGCCTTCTCATAACTTCACTTTAACTTAATCTGATACTCTGTATGTTCAATTCATCATAACAACTATTCATGGTGGCTCTAAAATCCATACTGATCCCTACTCTCTCTTCTGTTTCTTTTTCCGGTTTCTTTGTGGTGGCGGCCTGCGCCACCATCACCTACTTAAAGCATCATGATGCTCCAACATTGATGGACTAAAAGCCAGAAGTCTACGTGACCATCATCATCAAGTCCTTCCGTGAGAACCCTAAATACAAAGAGGACTGTTTCATTTATGTTAGGTAGATTGCCCAGAGGGGACTGGGCGGTCTCATAGTCTGAAATCCCTGCAGATTTTATTTTTTTTTTCTCCAGCTGTTTGGAGTTTTTTTTTTTTTTTTTTTTTTTTTTCTGCCCACCCTGACCATCGGACCTTACTCTTATTCTATGTTAATTAATGTTGACTTATTTTCTTTTCTTACTGTGTCTTTTATTTTTCTATTCTTCATTTTATAAAGCACTTTGAGCTACATTTTTTTGTATGAAAATGTGCTATATAAATAAATGTGTTTTGCATGAGGAACTGGTGCAAACTGTGTGTACTCTATATATGACAATACTGCTACATAAAACAAAGTAGTACAAAACAAATATAAATGAAAATGATTGATTTTATTAATAAAAATATACTATAATTAAAATAAGAGCCTTGTGAGGCACCTAAGCCAGGGGTCGATTTCTGCCTTGTACCCTGCTGTACTCCCAACGGCCCTTAGCCCCCCCAACCTTGAACTGCATTAAGAGTGTTTGAGAACAGAATAAGATGAGAAGAAAATGAGATGTAAAAAAAGAGGCAAAATATATAACCAAGTAAAGTTTAAAGTAAAGAAAAAAATAAGTAAAACACATTACCAGGCAGCACAATTTAAAGAAAAAGAAAACAGATTTGACCAATCCATTTACTTTAAATGCAAAAGTAAATGGATGATTGGGTCAGTTTTACATAACTAGTGGATCGTTAGAAGAGAAATGACATGTTGCTCAGCACCCACAGCAACTGAAATCTGAAATGCCAACCAGGCCTGTAATGTTTGAACAAACACAGTGACAAATAAATTATGAAGGTCTTTGTACAGGATTAGTGAAACCTTAAAATCAGCTTTGATATATGAAGGTTTAAAAGCACAGATGTAATGTGGTTATGGATTTAACATATATACCAGCAACTGATAAACTCGGATTTGCAGAAGCCATTTGTAGGGTTGATTGAGTTACATTCTTCACCAAAATAAACAACACAAGCAACACTCTATAAGTGAACCCGAAAAATGTTCTCAAACTAGCTTAATCTAATTAAGGGTAATCATGGACAAGGCTAGAGCCAGCCCTATAACAGGGGCTACTCCGATACACTCCACAATGTGTGACACACCAATCAGACATGCAAGTTAGAATTTCAGTGTACTCTGTACATGACGGTACCATTACTACCACTACTGATTCATATATGATCAATTTAGAATTTCCAATTAACAAAGCAGGCTTGTCTTAACGTATGTTGGAGAAAACCCCAAAGAGGGAGAATGTACATTCAAAATAATTGACACTGTGTGTGACTCTGTATTGTCATTCTTGCTTATGCTACAGTTCTAATTTAATTCTTTCATTACTGTACATTGCCCTGTGACAGTAATGTTAAGAGGACTATATAAAGTAGTGATTTCAAAATTGATGTTGTTACATGTATTGTTGGCAGTACTGTGTAATGAGGATAAGAAATTGACACAAGTCCGCTAAATGAAAAGAACTACAACAAATTAGGGTGGTACAGTGGTTGGCACTGCTGCCTCATTGATACAGCACCCTGGATAATGAAAAAGGAGCCAACATCGGGACCAAGCAGTAATACCCTAAAGGAGGGTGGAGTCCATTTCAGGCAGCCTACTGCTGCACGTGGAAGTAAACCCATTCAGCAAATGGAAATATGTTCAAGTTCTTCACAGAATCCTGACACAAGTTATGAGGCAGCAACACTAACCAGTGGGCAAACTTAAACCCAACTATCTGTCATTCTGCTTTGTTTATTGGTTATGAGTGTACCCAAAACACAGCCAGTTATGAGTTTCTAATTAACCTAATCTGTATATGTTAGAGATATGTGGGGGACAAAAACCCATGCAGACATGGCAAGAAAATGTACACACCAAACAGATACTGATAGGGCCAGAATTCAAACCCAAGACTCAGGAGCTGTGAGGCAGTAGGGTTAATTAACCTCTGCAAAATCAAGCTGCCTTCATCATTGGTGAATATAAATCGTTCCTGTGGTAAGAAGATGTGTTGAGTGACCTCGTGCCAAGCTCATACAGTATCTGAGCCATCATCTTTAATACTTACTGTTTGACTGTTGATCCTGTCTACTCTACAGATGAGGTAGGGTCAAATTTTCAGCAATTTCTCTATTTTTTATTCCCCTGATAATTTAATATTTTGATAAATCTAGTGAACAATCAGAATGGAAAGAGAAAAGCCTCACTGAATCACAGCACATATTTAAAAAGCAAAAGTCTTTCTTGCTTGTTGCTAAATATAACAAGTTTATACAGCACTGACAGATCAGCTTCCAGGCACATTATATTCTGGTGTTTCATAAGAACATTTTTAATTAATGAGCCACACACAAAATATTGTAACCATAGCAACCCTTCCACTGCTTGCCACAGTGCAGTGTTAAAAGGAGCATGTATGTGTTGACAAAGAGTTGCCCTTGTTAATCCTTTTAGCCTATCCATCTAGTATCAAATCTGCTTAATCCAATTTAGGGTCAGGGGTTTGAGGCCCTATCCTAGTAACAGTGGGCACTTGGATTGCATGGGCTGCCACACACCAGGCAAATTTACATCTAGTCTTTTCAGCCTGCACTTCAAAAATCGTCTATCATCTTCATTTACAAATGGAAGAGGTCCTCCACATTTTTTGAAATGTATTACCGTGATAGTATGTGTCTCTGCATTAGTATTGAATGTGCCAGTGTATCTGAAATTTCATTCATTGTCATGAGTACATTACATTTATAGTCTCTTTATGTAAAAAAAAAAAAAACAAACAAAAAAACATTAATTGTTGCTGGGTCTATGTCCCTGATTTGGTACCAGTCTGGATACACTATACCTTCTTAAAGGTACTAGCTATAGTACAGCCAGGGTTGTTGCACTGGCGCAAGATTAATTTTTGTTAATCTTTTTGTTGTTTTTAAATATAATTTTGTGCATTGTGTTATTAATTCTGTTGTTTTTCTTTCTGTGTTTCATGTATTTGACATTGTGACTTGTATATATCAAAGTAAACCTCGTATGGAGGTGCCAAACAGATTAAATTAAAGCTGAAGAAACTAAAAGTTATTTTAACTAAGCCCGCTCTATTCTGATAATGGGATAATAGGACAAAACGAAAGAAAGAACCATGAACAGTACAGGAATCAACTGTATTGCTGGATATACTTATACCAAGCCGCGCTGGTGTTAGACAACTAAGTAACATTGTGTCTTTGGGTTGTAGAGAGAAACTGGTGTTCTCTGGACTGTAATACGTGTAAGCAGGAATCTTTACAATAAATCACATCAGCATCCACATAAACTATGGGACAACAACACTACCTATGCAACTTTAATTTAAAAAAATGTGAAAAATAAATAAGATACACGTTTACTTATATATCTCGAAATATTTCTCTTGAATGATAGAATGCTTAAATTTGATGAATGAAAATTTCTGATACCCACTGCCTAATCCTTAATCTTAAAGATTACGTAAGAAGGCTCCTTAAGGAGGTAACTGCGAGTCGTGCCAAATCATCTTACCTTATGAAGAAAAAGGCTTTTCCTATGAGCGCAGCTTTTCCCGTGACGTAAGCCAGGAAAACCTCCGCAGATTGCTCCTCCTAGACGCTCAAAAAAACTCGCCTGGTGAACGGCATACCCTGTCGTTGACGTTAACATCTGTCCCCACCCCATTCTGTAGGCGCGCTTGTTGTGCGGGGCGTGGCTGGCAGAAAACCTGGGCAGTGCTAAAAGATGACGTAACACTGGCTGCTTGTGAAGATGCTATGGCTCCAAGGCGCACCTTGCGAGTGAGCAGTGTGGGGTGGCTGAGAAGGAAAAGCGAAACCCGAGTACGAAACCCATCAGTGTTTCACCAGAGGTGAGGAGGGGTTTCTCGTCCACTTGCTGGTAGCCATGGGTTCGACGACGGGAGACGACTTTAAAGAGAAACTGCTGTGGAATGTGAAGCGAGAGGTAAGCAACAGTGATGCCAACGCGTTGCTCTGTGTTTGCTTTAAGGAAGGCGTGGATTTACAATGAAATGCATTTGATTTACTTGAAGCCCAGAATAGATTTTAAGGGAGCAGGACGTCCCAATTAGGCTGTTTTGTTACTTGTTATCATTTACCATTCACGAACACTCGAATCTTCCCATGTCCGCCGATACCTTTTTAAAGGTTTTGTTGAATGAGTAGCGTTAAGGCACAGACTGATTTATGACGTCCTTCATTTGGGAGGGACGGGGAAATATATATTTTTCGCCGGTTCCTGCAATAAAATGTATATTGCAGTTGTAAAAAGTTAGATTTCTGGTGCAAATAATGGAGTTTTTTCGAAGTGATCTATGGGGATTAATGAGAGCTTGCAATAGAAAAACTGTCACCTCGCGAGTCTGATCTATATATTTTGATATACAGATAATTTGTTACCTTCCCTGTTCTCAGTACGGTGCAGTTGTTAAGAGATTGAGATGGATCACATACTGCTTTTAGATTTGATTATCCCTATCAATTTTTTTTTATTACAACGACTTCATTCACCATCGAGCAGCTTGCAGTCCCCCAACATCAGGTAGTTGATATTAGTTAATTTTGCTTTGTTTGGTAAAATACTCGACATATCAAGTTTTTTTTATTTTTTTTGCATATGATTGACGTCACAGAAGCTGGACAACAGGTTACTCCTGGTCTGAGGCTAAATAGAGAATAAAGCAAGAGCACTGATTTGAACGAGGCTAACTGCGGGTGCAGAAGGGTATGCCGAATCTAAACTAGATAAACAAAATTTGTGAACGGTAGTCTTGGAAAAGGAATTTTCCACAATTTCACACTTCATGACACTTCCTACTCATTAACAGCAATCATACCACATTTTCCTTTAATAACCCTTGATATTGGCATTGTTTTAAGAAAAACAAAAGTGGCCATTTTAATATGTACATTGATAACTAGAATACCACCACCTGGCTTTTAGCTGTATCTGGTTTAGAAATTGCAATGTCCTTGTAAAAATACGTTAACTATATGTTTTCTCTAGATTAGAAATAAGGCTTTCTCTGTGTTACTTTTTGTACAAATCAAATGTTAATGTTGTACTCATTAAAATGGTAGTTCTTTGCTTCAGTTCATAGATAGGGAGTCGTGGTAAGCCATATATGCACCCACATTATCACTTAAATATTTTTTCTTAAAAAAAACTTAAATCAAACTTAAATTCTTAAATTAGGATTTTTGATTTGACATTCCTTTTGAAGGTGAAAAAATACTGGTCTCCATGTAAGCTTTATATTTTGTACTGTGATTACATTTAAATAGAGAAAATAGGTTCTGAAATGTTTTACTAAGCAATAATAAAATTCTGTTTTTCATGTTTATTAAAAACCATGTGCAGACAAACATTTAATTTATGTATAATTATTTCTCATAGTAAGGTTCATTGAACATTTTATTTTGTAAATAAATCATATTTGGAATGACAAGAAACACATGAAATTTAGTGAAGTACAGTGCTATATTATAAAGGCACGGTATTCAATAAGATTATTATAAATTATTTTTTATGAATAATTACAATTTGTTTTGTAAAGGTCCTTAATTACATTTCTTGTATTTTACCTTTTTAAACTGACTGCATAAGCTCTTTATAAATGTAAGCCTTACATTATCATTGACTTTAAATATAGTAGAGCTGTACAAATGTAAGTAAAAGCTTCTAAAGGAGTAATGTACAGTTACTTCAAATGCAGTATACAAAAATATATAATATAAGGTTTATCTACTGTATAATACATTATATTAAGATACAATGTTCGGTTACAGCGTTGACTAAATTGATTAAAAAAAATAATGAACTGTTTTTTGGAATCTATCAATATATTGTTTCCTCGTCCAGCTTTTTGCATTTATTGAGAATTTAGCATGCATTTTCTTAACTATACAGTGTAAGGAATACACAAAACTAAAAGCACAGAGGTTTGCACCACAGGCTACTATTAAATAATCTTTTTTTTTTTTGATAAAACGCTTTTAAACAATTTTGCAAAGAAACTGAATATTTCTGCTATCATTGCTCTTATTATTATTATTTATCATTTTTGTTGGCCATGCAGAGGATATTGTGTTTTTATGTTTTAAATTATTTCTAAACCATTCTGAAGCATCTCCTCATTCAAAAACTCTGAAGCCTCATTCACGTCTTGTGCTGTAGGACATGCGCATAAGTGTATGTGTGTGAGAATGATGTAAATCTCAGAGGAGATCTTTATTCCGCCCACTCTCTATTTTCCTGTTTCCCGCTCCTGTATTTTCCCTTTTTCTATGCTTATCGAATACTTAATCTTACCTTACCTTACCGTTCCAAGGTAACATTCCATGTATGTTTTTTGTGTTTTTTTACAGTTTTTGTTTTTTTTATCAATTTCTTTACTGTTTTTATATTTGTATTTCCTAGCTGAAATCTTTTTACCTTATCTTCTCATTAGGGGGTTCTCATTTCAAAAGGCTGCCGTCTTTCCTAATCTGACATTCTTCAACTGCAGTATTATATATTTGTTGCATGGGAGTTCTGTAATAAATACATCTGAATTAATTTGATTATTTTGTATTTGGTTGACCCCTTTATCCAAGGTGTCTTCCAAATTCAGGATATTTTTTTCAGTTGGAACACAAGTAGTCAACTTTGGGGTTAAGGTTTTAAGTCCAGTTCCTTGGCTGCTGCAATGAACTGTCTGTGTTATTTATTTTTTTTGTCCTTTTTTTTATCTCAATTATTTTTAAAATTCTTATTTCTTAATCTCCAGCTTTTGACACAGCATTTCTTTTTTTCTACAAGCTCTCTCTTGAAATCTATTGTTTAGTATTTGCTTATTGAGCATTTTTAAACTGCAGTAAACTTGAGAGAGTGAGACAGAGTAGGAGTCAGGTTTAAGCTTAATTTCTTTAGCTGCACCAAAGAGCCTCTATTTCCAGTCTCTATTCAGGGAGTGCATGTAGGGATGGTTTTGGGGGTCCATATCAATGGCAGGCTGAACTCATAACACAGATAAACTATATAAGAAAAGGGCAGGGCATGCTCTTTTTTATTTTTTTCCTTAGGAGACTACATTCCTTTAATGTGGGTAATGACATCCTTCACTTATTCTACAACTCTGAAAGGGCCAGTGTATTTTCTGCACTGTGGTGTGCTGGACTGGTAACGTCACTTCAAGAAAGGCACACTGAATAAATAAACTTATTTAAAAGGCATGCTCAGTTATGGGACACACACTGGACCCCGAAGAGGTAGTAGTGAAGGGGAGAATTAAAGCAAAATTGACTGCAATTATGAACAGTATTGCGCAGCCTATCTCTAACATACGAACACTTAGTACTTTCAGCCAACAATTACTTTGGCAGAAGTGTGTCAAGAAATGTCACTGGGGATCCTTTATACAAATGGTAATACACTTACAAATGGTATTCTGTCTGTCTTTCTTTCTTTTCCTTAATGATGATGGGAGTGATATTTTCTCTGTATAGCTTTGAGGTTTCAGTGGATTTAACAGCAAAGTATTATAATTAAAAATTAAAGAGAAAGAAGATAGTTTTTGGGTCATTTACAACTCCTTTACAGTTGTTAAAGTACATAACTTGCCATTGTTTCAGAAACCGGTTCTAATTACTGCATTAATGGCAAAATTTAGAAGACATACCCTCTGAACCTGTATGTCAAAAATGCCTTTGCAGAAATGACTTATTAATCGGAGCAATTTTTGTATTACATAATTATGATCTCTAGTATAATTATCTTGTTTAAAAGAGATGTGGAGACTCAAAGATGGGTTGAAAATATGTTGCTCTGAGCTTAGAAAATGCCTAAATCATTTCAGGGTTTGATAAATTAGTTTTATTTAGTGTAGGCAAATGGGATTTATAGTAGTTCTGAAAATTGGAAATTTAATTGATAGCTAAGGAGTTGCTCTGGAGATAGGTACATGCTCTATAAGTTTAGAACTTATTCTTGTCTATTCAAAAATCCAGCCTTCTTTACGCCTTGGCAAAATGCATTTCTCTTAAATAATCCGTTTCTCATCTGCCTATTTAAAATGGCTCACTAAACTTCTAAAAATACTATTAACATAGTCACCACTGTGCCTTTTCCACATTACACATTTACCTATACACATAATTAAAGCCATTCATATTTGGTTTTCATGTTATACTGTATGTACAAGCTAGTGTAACATTAATGCATTTTTGTAGCAAGCTTTTGTGTTTTGTGCTTGTCAGTTTTATTCTTGAATTGTTTTAGTATTATCATTCACTTGCCTCTGTTTCATCTTAAAAGACCTAGAGAAGATCTTACTGAAAGACACTTTTGTCTAATGATAAATCTGAAACATTCACCATTTGCCCAGTAAAAAATTAATACTAGCTTGTCTTTGGAATTCCAGCTAATTACTGAAAACTGACACTAAATGTTGAAATTCTTTATTAAAAAGTGCATTGAGTCTGTAATGGTGTTATCTGGAAGGCCGAGTCCCACCCTTATTTATTGTTGCTTGGGAATGAGTTCTTTTCTAGAGTGCAGTACAGCAAAAATGGAATGCAAATTTGGTTACACAGCAAGCAAAGCCACACCTAACTGCCTGATAGCCCTGCTCCAGGTGAATTGTGAAGTGGTGTTTAACAGCGACTGTCATTCCATAGTCTAGGTGTGTATCATGTCATTGTGGAGAAGTCAATGTGATACTTTATTTGTTTAGCCAGGCCAACATTTTAAAATTGAGTCATAATTTCATTGTGGTGTAATATCAGTCAAGAATATGTCAAAGCCATTGCGGAAGGAGGCCTTCATCTCCAGTTTATATAGCCCCAGTGGGTGTACGTTGTCATGGTTGCTAGTAAAATGATAATGGTTTCTGCAAACAGTCTGGCATAATGTCTGCAGTTTTTTGCATTTACTGAAAGTGTAGAAGGAGAGGCTTGGGAACACCTAAATACATATTACAGTAAATTAATAAATGACCCAAGGTGATTGATAGACCCCTGTCTTCCTTAGCACTGTATATTTGCCACTAACAGTTTACATTGGTTATATTTTCTGTGTCCTAGAATCAGAAAATTATGTAAGAAAAAGATGAATATCCATGACTTTCTTATGAAGTCTTCTTTTAAGCTATGTTACTTATTGTACATTTGTCTTGTGCATTTGTCCAAGGTGACTTGCAAAATCAGGATACAGTACAATTAATATTTTTTTTTTTTTTTTCTTTGTTTTTAAAGCTGCAACACATGCAGATTAAGTAATTTATTAAAGGCCAAATAGCTTATTTGAGGCAAGAATTATGTTATAAAGTCCAATACTTTAAACTACTATGATGTACTTTCTGCCTATTGATACATAATGAGTGACTCATGCGGATGTATGGGTTCTGCAGACAGCATCACTTTTTTTTGTCACGGTAATACCAAATTAAATCAGTCAGTTGATGAATAATTTTATACAGTGATATTTATAGCATGCCCCACCATTAAGTGCCTTACAGAGCAAATATGATTACATTGCAGTATTAATTGTACAAACTGATCTGGAAAAGAAATTCCATTTGTTCAGAACCCATTTATTTTCTTTGTGGGCTGCCTAAAAGAGCCCATTCAGGCAGCATTGCAACCATGACAATAAGCATTGTAATGGCTGCCAGTTGCATTAAAAATGAGCTCCTCAAATGCAAATCCAAAAAATGCCACACTGGTAGATTCTGGAAGCTTGTGGTAGCATACCTGATATATTTCAACCTGCACTTACTAAAGGAGATGTGCAAATCAAACACAGTTATAACATAAGAGTACAAAGTAGGGTTGATCAGAGTGGTGTTAAACACCACAAAAAGAACTGATAAAATACGAGAGATGATAGTACTTTCAAAGTAGCAAATCAAGTAATTTTCATATACAGTCAATATATAGTGACAGTATTATCTTGATAGAGATCAGGGAATTATTAAGCCAATTGGGGAAAAAAATGAAAATTCATTCAGTCTGGATTTGAACATCAAATTAGACAGAGCCTCACAAAGAGAATTCCAGAAAGTTGAAGCCACAAAGTTCAATGACTGCTTGCTAAGCGTTGCAACAAGTGGTTCTGGAACAATAAGAAAACCAACCTACTACAATATAAACTGACTAACGGGTTAATTTCATATAAGCAGAGAAGGAGGGCATTCTGGAGTGTAAGAACAGCAAATCATTACCAAAGTTTTGAAAATTATTCAGTACTAGGGGGGTTGGCCCTCACTCACTTCACTCGCCAACCCCCCTACACACACACACCCCACACACACTACGCGCCAGCCACTTAGCATCTCTGCCGCTCACATATGTGGATATCACTTTAACCAAACAACACATCTTTTAACTCTCGTGGATACGCCTCTTCATTGGGTAGGAACGTTACTTTTCCCTGATGGCAACACGAATTAGACGATCTACAAGTCTCTTACTTAAAGTTTAAATCCGAACAATATATTTGATCTCTTTTCACTGTTCCGTTATTTCGCTGAGTAGTAATTTCCATTTTTGTTTGCACTCATGCGATCTTTACTATAATTTTTTTGAGACTTTTTAATTTTTGGTACTTTCATTATCTCTAATCTGCTCAGCATGTGTATCGCGCCAAAGTTTTTGAACCAATTTACGACGTTCTACATTATCATCTACTCTTTGTCATTTATTTCCGGCCCCAGGTTAAAAAGTCTCGTCCCAGGATTTTTTCTATATAATAGAGAGATTAGACAGGATATCATTGTAGATCAACCAGCTGAAGAATAGTGTTGTTGCAGTTTTTGATTTGAGTCATGTCTACTCTCAAAGCAATATTGTAATCCAGATTATATTATAGATGCAGGAGGACTATTTAAAGGGAAGTGTAGTAGTCCATCTGAGAGATAAGTGATAAAACCATGGTCAGTTATTTCAGCATTCAATCCAGACAGGTAGTGTTGGATTGTGGCAGTGTTTTTCAAATAGTAAAATCAAGTTTGGAATACACTCTGTTAAATAAAAGTCCAAATGTTTTGTGATTTTTTTTTTTTTTTTTTTTTTTTTTTTTTTTTTTTTTTTTTTTTTTTAAGATAACGCCATGTCAATCTGCGGGTGAATAAACTGGGTACTTTGAAGCTTTTGTCATGACTGCCCCTTTTTTTTAGTTTTCAGTGTTCAAGTTGGAGCCTTGCTTGTTTGATGTCACCCTCCCACTTGACAATCTTGCTTGGGGCAGCAACATCATGATGAATAAATAATTCAGGCCTCTGCTTTCATGTATCATATTTGAAATACTTACTTTTTAAGGACAAAGCAATTAAAGCATATTTTAACAAAACAGAGGCTTTAATTAGTGTACCATGTGAAATCATTAATATTGTCCTGTTGGCAGTTTAGATTAATGTGAACAGAGGCTTGTCCATTTTAAATTAGTTTAGTTTTACTGTGGCGAGTAAAGGTCCAGTACAATGCAGATATGCTATGTTACTTGAGCAGTAGCACATAGTGACATCTGGTGTATTTAACTTATCTATGTTTTTTTATAAGATATATTTTACAGAAAAAAAATCTTTAAATTACAAAACAGACATACATTTTTCAAAACTGAATAAAGAAATTTATGTTAAAGTGTTGCTCTTTGATTTTTTCCTCGGCTGTGGAAAGGTTAAACTTGTAGTTACTCTTGAAAGGCTTCATATACTGTTTCAAGTCTCCCCGACTCTTTAAACTCCAGTGAGCCTGAGCTATGGTTGCTCAGCAACCTGAAGCATCAGCAGACACACACAGTTAATTTATATCAACCAGAGATTAATATCTCTGCAGATCCACCTCTTTGGAAGAGACCAGCCTAGAAAATGCATGGAAGAGAAGTAAGCAAAATACTTGCCCATAAAATTAAGAAGTGTCACTCATCTTTTTCAAACTTACATGCCATTATCAAAATATCAATATTTTTATTTAAATTTCTTGCTGATGTAAGTCAAGAACCTATATTATTAAAATGTGACCTGTTATTGAATGTGGGTCAGATTGTCTGTATATAGATAGTATCCATCTCTCTTTGAAATGTTGTCTGCTTTACTTGAGAAGTGGAGTGAGACTGTTCAAACTCTGAAATCCTTGTTCTTACAAGAACGTAAGTGAGATTCTGCATGTTTTGAAATACACAGGAAAGGCCATGATTAATGCCATAGCTATCCCTTCATTATTCACAGTTTTGAGCATCAATTTTTACACAGAAGTAAAGATCTGCTATTTCAGTAAAATACACTGAAAACCTGTGTAAAATTTCCAGTGTCCTGCATACTTGTAGGAAAATGCAAATAGTGGAGGAAACCACTACCAATGGAGGATTTGGGAGCATCTTCTTAGACAACATTGTCAGGATAGCCACCGGCAATAGTATCCCAACTAACCTATGAAAATTAAGACTGTAGGTACTAAAAAGCCAGCAGCCTGATGTGAAGCTTGCTGTGTTCAGGTTGAATGTTTTCATCCTTTTTAACTCCTTTTTAACATTAATTTGATGTGCCCAAGTTCTCTGATGATTATCATAGGGTTTAGATGAAGCAAAGTTTATCATCTCACTGAAACTACCTTGCATATACTGACATTATCAATTGCCATGTGGATAGGGGATGTTCCTGTCATAGCAGAGATATTCCTTTTTTTAGTCCTTTCAGTGGTGAAAGAGTTAGAGCAGAACCTGGGCTGTGGTCCCAGTAGCATGCAGCTTACTTGCTAAGGTATCTGAGATGAGTATTGTGGGGTATACAAGTACAATAAAACAGGGTTAATCAGTTTTGGAAATGTCTGCTGGGGCAGAATGAGAGCACCAAAAAACCATGGAGTTAAATAACGGGTGTAGTTAACAACAAGAATTGCCTTCTAATAATGAAACTGGTTGGAGTGTGAGACCCTGATTTAGCTTGTCATGTGCTGACTTACTTCACATCTCACATTTTTTTTGGCTGCCATTTTAGGAAAAAAAAATCAAATCAGTTGACTAAGTCTTAAATAACATGGCAATGAAAATGAAAAGAAAATCAGCAAATTAACAGCAGAATTTGGTCACTGATGAAGAAATGGGCTGGGAGAAAAACCAGTTTCCAAAGTAGCCCTCCAGGATTGGAGTTGGACACCCCTGATCTGAGTGGTCTAACAAGTGATAGCCAGTCTGTGTCGTCCTTTTATATTGCTTTACCATTAAATACCAGAGATAGAGGCAGAATGGAAGTGGCTCAATGGATTTCCTTCTTCAGTTTAAGAATAAACATTTAAAGGTAGAGACTGTATCTTTCTCCCTTCTCTCCCGCAGCATTCTCTAATTGCACATCCTGTAAAGCTGTGGTTCTCAGCCAGGGGGCTATGGCCTAGTAGTTGACTGAAAACTATACAATTTCAGCAAAATACTCAAATAACTAAAAATTAAGCTACAGCATTTCTCTCAAACTTGTCTTTTTAAAGCTGACCACTTCATCAATATCCAAAATATGTTACTTACAGTGCGCAATAACTTGTAATACCACATTTAATGTTCATTTCATAGGTTGTATCCCTATATAAAGCACGTTTACACCAGCTATTAAAATGTGGCTCCAGTGTCTGCTCACATTAATCTACTCAGCACAACAAATTGCAGTTAATAACATATTTTTAAAATGGGAACAGGCTGCTTGCAATGATCCAAAAGAAACTGACATGTTTCACTGTGTCCAATTTAGTGTTTTAGTATGATGCCAAAAGCACAACAGTTGTACAAAAGGTATAGTAAGTCAACTTTACTACCACCATTCTACTCAGGTTTTTAAAGCAGCACAGATGTAATTGCTGGGGGTCCTCATGCAAATTACCTGACTGCAGCTATTTGCCTTTTCTCTTGACTTGACTGCTCTGTGTGGAGAGAAAACTTATTTGCATTTCCACTATCTTTAAATGTGGCTATCGCTGATAGAAACAATCCCCTGCTGAATCTAGGGGATAACAAAGTAGCTTCTATAATAAGTAATGCAGTGATTAATTCTATTTAATTCAAAAAGTAATACTTAAACCAAATGAGCAGCTTTTGTTATCAAAAAAATCTGCAGTTAAAGCGAGCCTGTATTTGGGTAGTTAGTGATTATTTATCTCCCCAAAAAAGCCAACTAATTTCATGCTATGATTGAATGATTTTAAAAAATTATTGTGCTAGTTAAAGTAGCTTTTATTTAATAAAAACACACAGGCTTCTTAATTTTGTATTATGTTTTAGAAAATATAGGTACTGTAGCAGCAAAACAAAAAACAAGGACATTTGTCTACACTGCAACAGTAGCACATGAGGGTCAATACCATGGCCCAGTAGACAAAGAGGATGAGAGGGAGCAGTTTATCTTGATCCTTGCTATCTGTGTGAACAACTTTCTTTTACATCTGTTTAAGAGTCAGTGTTTTTAAAAAGTCCATCACACTGTTTGTGCTAAACAGATGTTTAATGTGCAAAAGCTTGGCTGTTGTTTGAAGCTTTCTGACATGTATGGCATCCCTTAATCCCTAAAGATCTCTTTCGGGTTTGCCAACCTGCACAAACACTCCTACAAATTCCTGGGTTATGGTCTTTGAGCTGGCCATATGAGGTGAGATGGCTTTAAGATACTACATAGCATAGTCCACCAATACTAAGGAGTATTTATGTCCTCAAAGGTTCAAGGGGTCCTACTATATACTGTAACAGCATTTTTGTTGAGCCGTAATGATTCATCCTTCTATTGTTTCCTTTACAAAAAAAGTAACTTTTTTATACTGAAAGAGTAGTTCTCAGCTGTAGGAGCATCACCTATATCTTTCTGGTTTGTGTAGTCTGCAATTACTCCTGCACACTCTGCTGTGGTATCAGAAGTTGCTGTAGTGATATTGTTGTACTTAAGTGTTCCTGGCCTGTCATGCAACATGTAATTTGGAGCTTGTGTGATTTACAGGAAGATTAGTTGGAGCAGATATCTTACCACAGTAAGCCCTGAAATGCCAAGATAAGTGTAGCAACCAAGGAGAAGTGGCTTTCTCCATGGATACAGTTAAGTGAGTTCTGTTCACTTGCAAATTGTTAAGTAAAATACACTATAACTGACAGCATCCATATATTTGTTACTCACAGAGTCCACTAAACCCTTCAATGAGTGTCAATTTACCACCACTGACTAATATCAGGGGTTAAATAGGGAAACAGATATAATCACAAAACAGGATTGTTTGAAGCAATTACATCAACCACAAATATGCTTGAAGTTCTTTGAGGGCTTTCAAATGAGACTAGGCATGCGTCTATAACTTCTCTGTGCCATACAGGATTAGTATCTACTGTATAAGGGCCAGAGTCCTCTGTCCAGGAGGGGAGTATCTGCTAATCTGCAGCAAGCTTTTGCTTTCGTGAATATAGTTTGTTGGTTAGTGACAAATGCCTGTAATTGTCTCATTTGCTGTCACAGCTGTTCTAAGGTTTCCAGCATAGTTTGCAGGTTGCCTGGTCTGTCATCTTTGTAAGATATCATGCTGACTACAGCACTGTAAAAAATAAAACACTACAGAGTGTTCAGGTCATACCCAGGGAATCTCACATTTCATTTCCAAAGGCAAAAGTTGGAAACAAATCAGAAAAGAAAGGTTAGTTTCAGTTAGCTTAGTTGCATCCACTTGCAAGGTGGTAGTATAAATGACATCCAGTTCTGGGCACTGTGTTGCTTTTATCTTGCTGTGTCAAAATGAGTGAAGCTGGAGGTGGAGCAGAAGTGGCAGCATGGATCTCCTTCTGCCTCCTAATTTACTCTAAGAATAAAATTAGAAAGGTACGTAAAGAATGTGCTTTTATCCCATGTCTCCTCCAATGAATCCCATAAAACAATAATGTATTTCACAAGTTCAAGCACTTTATTATCATTGTATAACACAGCAAAATTACTTTTGTGACAACTCCAATGTGCATTTACAGTAAAAGTAAGAAGTATGTGAACCCCTAGGTATTGTCTATATTTATGTCTAATTCCCATATAAAACATGGTCATATCTTCATGTCAGTCACAATAATGAACAAACACGGTCTCCTATAACTAAAGATACACAGATTTTCAGATAATTTTTGACCATATTGAATAAATCATTCAAACTGTGAAACTGAAGGTTGGAAAAAGTAAGTGAACCCAAAGCTAATGACTTTTTAAAAAGCTCATTGCAGTCAGAATTTAGCACACCTGGAGTCCATTTAATGAAATAAGTTCAGAGGTGTGGCCTAGAATTACTTTGATTGATAAAAAAAACACTATAAAGTTTGAGCTTTTGACAAGAAGCATATCCAGATGGGAATCATGCCTCGCACAAAAGAGCTGTCTGAAGAGCTATGATCGAGAATTGTTAATCTACATAAGGCTGGAAAGGGTTACAAAGTCATCTCAAAGATTTTAGATATTCATCAGTCTACTGTTAGGCAAGCTGTCTATAAATGGAGACAATTTGGTATTGTGGCTACTCTGCCTAGAAGTGGGCGCCCTGCCAAGATGACCCCAAGAACACAACATAAAGTCAGCAATGAGGTAAAGAAGAACCCTAAAGTGACAGCAAAGGACTTGAAGAAGTCATTAGAACTGGCTAACATCTCTGTTCATGAGTCAACTATATACAAAACATTGAACAAGAAAGGAGTCCACGGCAAGACACCAAGAAGGAAGCCACTGCTATCAAAAAAGAACATTGCTGGATGCCTGAAGTTTGCGAAAGAGTACTTGGACACTTGTTTTGTGGAGTGATAAAACCAAAATTGAACTATTTGGGAGGAACAAGCAAACTTCATTTGGCATAAAAAGGGCACAGTATATCAACATCAAAACGTCATCCTGACAGTAAAGTATGGTGGAGGGAACATCATGATTTGGGCCTGCTTTGCTGCATCAGGGCCTGGACAGCTTGTCATCATTAAGGGGAAAATGAATCCACAAGTTTATCAACAAATTCTCTAGGATAATGTGAGGGTGTCTGTCCATCAACTTAAGCTCAGAAGAAGCTGGGTGATGCAACAAGACAATGACCCCAAACATTGCAGCAAATCCACAGCACAATGGCTTCAGAAGAACAAACTCCGCCTTTTGGAGTGGCCCAGTCAGAGCCCAGATCTCAATCCTATTGAGATGCTGTGGAATGACTTGAACAGAACCATACACAGAAGACAACCAAAGAATATGGAAGAGTTAAGGCAGTTCTGCAGGGAAGAATGGGCTAAAATTCCCCCTATACGATGTGCAGGTCTGATCTGCAGTTACAGGCAGTGCCTGGTTGAGGTCATTGCTGCCAAAGGAGGGTCAACCAGTTATTAAATCCCAAGGTTCACTTACTTTTTCCACTACCACTGTGAACGTTGAATGCTTTTGTAAAATAAAGACATGAAAGAGTAGTTTTTTTTTTTTTTGTGTGCCATATTCACTGTTAGATGTTCAAGTAACCAGGATAGATTATTATTGCATAATACATATTGTACAGCAGGATGGATTATTATTGCTCATGTTAAACAGTATATTACATATTACCTACTGTACATAGTGTATTGTGCATGTTCAATGAAAAATTATCTTGGATTGAGGAGACATCAGAGTTCAATTAGTTTATCGTAGTTGTGAAGAATCTATTATTTTGTCTATTTGTACATGTACAGATTAATCTGAAGCACCTGCCTGATGGGAGGTGATTACACAAGTTATGTCCAGGATGAGCGATGTCCTTGTTGATGTTTTTAGCCCTTCTTACACAGCAAGTCTTGTGTAGATGCTCAAGTGATGGCAGTGGAATGCCAGTACTGTCTTGCGTTGTTTTTATGACCCACTGCAGGGCTTTTTTGGCAGCTTTGGTGCAGCTGTTGTATCAAGCTTCATGCAGTTAGTCAAAATGCTCTCTATGGTGCATCTGTAAAAGTTGATCAACAGCTTCTGGGGGGAGGCATTGTTGTGCTTTGCTTATTACCACTGAAGTATAGTAAGCCAAGGAGAGGTCCTCTGTGATGGTGACTCCTAGAAATTTAAAGCCGGAGACTCTCTTCACAGCCTCATCTTTTAATAGCTACTGGAATGTACGTTGTCTTTTTAGTGGTCCTAAATTACACAACAACTTGGTATTTAAGACCAAGCTGTTGGTGTCAGATTCTGAACCTCCTCTTATATGCAGCATCATTGTTGTTTAATATGAGCCCAATGACAGTTGTATCATCCGCAGATTTAACAATCATGTTTTATTAATGGATGTGTTGACAGTAATGGGTTAAAAGTGCATAGAGGAGGGGGCTTAGCACATAGCCCTGTGGCACACCAGTGCTTAGGTTGTGGATGGAGGATGTGTGCTTGTCCAACCTGACAGACTGTGGGTAGTTAGTGAGAAAATCCAGTAACCAGTTGCATATGGAGGGAGTTGGTCCTAGTGCATGGAATTTGTTGATCAGCTGACTAGGCATGAAGATGTTAAATGTTGAGCTGTAGTCAACAAACAGTATCCTAATGAAGGTATTGGACTTTTCAAGGTGTGAGAGGGCAGCATGCAGAGCCACACAAATGGTGTCCTCAGTTGATCCGTTTGCCCAGTAGGCAAACTGTCCCAGCTGATCTAGACCAATACCAAATGTTTTAATGTGCCTAATTACCAGTAATTTAAAACACTTGGTGATAGCAGGGGTGAGAGTGACTGGTCGATAGTTGTTGAGACAGATTATCGTAAGGTTTTTTTTTTTTTTTTTTTTTTTGGAACAGGCATGGTAGTCGTTGATTTCAGGCATGAAGGGAATCTACATAAGGAGAAAGAAAAGTTGAATATATGTTTTGTGGTCCCCGGCCGGGGCTGGAGCCTGGCCGGGACGCCCAGGAGGACGAGAGGAGGGCTTGTGCCTCCTCCAGACCGCGAGGGGGCGTCCGTCCTGGTTGTGTTGGGGGCCTCGGGTAAAGGGCTTGGAAGCCCAGCCCTGTAGGGACCCGTGGCCACCGCCAGGCGGCGCCCCGATGCCGGTATATCCCGTGTGGTCCCCAGCCGGGACGCCCAGGAGGACCAGAGGAGGGCTTGTGCCTCCTCCAGACCGAGAGGGGGCGTCCGTCCTGGTTATGCTGGAGGCCTCAGGTAGAGGGCTTGGAAGCCCAGCCCTGTAGGGACCCGTGGCCACTGCCAGGCGGCGCCCCAGTGCCTGATTATCCCGGGAGCCCGGCACTTCCGCCACACCAGGAAGTGCCGGGGGGAAGACTTTAGAGGACACCCGGAGAGCTGCCGGGAGGACAGCCGGCACTTCCACCACGCTGGGGCGTGGCCAAGGGAAGAATGCCGGGAACACCTGGTGCTCGTCCGGGAAGCATATATAAGGGGCCGCCTCCCTTCAGTGAGCAGTGGATGTCGGGTGGAAGTGGACAGAGCTGGAGAGAGGACTGGAGGCGACCAGGAAAGAAAGGCACAGGAACTGTGAGCCCTGGACTTTGGGGAATCGGTGCAGAAGGCACTGGGGTTTGTGGTGCACGTGATCTTTGTAAATAGACTTTGTAAATAAACGTGTGTTGGGTGAAACAAAGATGTCCGTCTGTCTGTGTCCGGGTCAGAGTTCACAGTGTAAATACCTCTGCTAGTTGGTCAGTGTAGGCTTGTAGCACATGTCCTTGCACACCTTCAGGACCAGCTGCTTTCCTTATGTTGATGTTGCTCGTAGTACCTTGTGTGTGTGTATTTTAGCATAAAAGTGCCCATGAAAAGGCACCTTTGCCTCCTAATGTTATTTTTACATGTAAATCCTGGACATGCCTAAATAATATTCCTGAGTTTACTAACCTTGTCTTATATGTATACCCTCCAACAGTTATCTCCAGAATCAATGCTGCTGGAGTTTTGTTCTCCGTTTTCCACCACTGCAAGGGAAGAACCTCTTAGTACTTTTACAATGGCAGAGACCAAACATGTCAGTTTTCTCTACTGCATGGTCCGAATCATTCCTAACAGTGATTGGGTACCCTAAAAGGATTTTACACTGAATACTCTTAACAAAGGCCAGGAACCTGCTCCTACTGTAGTCACAGACAGCCATCTGCTCCCAGTTTGCTACCACTGAAAGGATTTCACCTGAATGGGCACAGCTTGTTATATTACTATACATTATAATGCTCATGACCTGGCTTTGGATTCTACAGGACCTGAATAAGTATTTCAGTCCCTCATTCACAAAAATCTCCAACCCTGTGGTAGTTTCTGTTGCCAGTAAACAAGGTAATTTCAATGACATAATGCTTAAACTTTATTTCAGTCTTAACTTATGTTGATCAGCAGTGAATATCAAACGTTAGCTGAAATAATGGATGAAACCTACAACCTGAATTATTCAAATTAGAGTCACATAGCAAGTTTCAGGTCAGGTGGCTAAATTGGCTTTTTAGTGCTACAGTCTGGTCTTCTTAGGTCAAGCATAATTCTTATTCTCTATTCTCCTCTTGTAGTGTCACTCCATGCCAGTTGTGATGCCTCTGACTATATTTTTCAAATTATTTCCTTTATAGAGTGCCTTAGTGGATGATAGCAGTCGTTGCATCATCTGTAAATGAACAACTGATAATTTTGAATGGATTTGTTACTTGTCAGTGAAGCTAGTTTTTAGCCAAATATGATAACATGATAACAAGATCTCAAGCACCTATTTCATACCTTCTTACAAGCATATATGCCCTGGTTAGTTTATATAAGCAGTTTTTTGCATTTACTTTTTCATTGGGATCCTTTCAGTATTCAATCTTTTTTGCATGCATCCCAGTGTCCTCTCTCTATTATTATCCTACCAGTAATGGCACATGGCACGATGACGTGCAGTGAATACACTTGACTTGAGCATTCATAGTTTTCATACTCTTTCTCTGTACGTTTAGCATTTGTTGGCTCAGAGGTTGATGCGCTTGCTGATTCGTAGCAGCTCTTCTTTTCTCCACTCTAGCGGCCCTTTGTCTTCTCTTTGTTCATCTGCATCTTTTCGCGTTTAAACTGATTAAGTCAGTTTTTGTGTTGCAATTATTAGTACATTTTCTTTAATTTTTAACTTAAGCTGGCACTTAAGTCTTCAATCTGCCTCAAGAATGATGTAAGATATGAAGAGGTAGGAGATGTGATGGCAAAAGTGGTTGGGATGAGAATGGCTCCCGTACTCTTGCGCCACACGGCCTGCCTGCTGCCGAGAGTTGATTCTACAATAAAATAAAATAAAAATTAAAAGAGTAATAATTCCAAAACTCTTTGCTTTTAATATAAAGCTGTAGTGCAGAGTTTCAGCATAGTATATGTGTACCAAATTTCAGGCTACAGGTTATCTGATTTTTGACCCTCATCTTCCTAGGTCAACCTTTGACCTTGGAGGTCAATCATCACACCAAAAGTGGACAGTAGATGTCACATAGTATATGTGTATCAAATTTCAGGTCAATAGGTCAAACGGTTTGCGAGCTACTGGTGATTTAAAATCCTGGACAGACAAACGAACAGCCACGGTAGCGTATTATATATAAAGATGAGACTATCATGTGCTTATTTTCCAAAAAAGGCACTTCCCTGATAAACTTAAGTACCTACAATATACTCTTGTTCACACAGTTTTATTACTTAAAAACCTAATCTTATCTAAAAACCCTACCTGTATATTTACACATCACACAAATTAAATATGAGTCTTGTTTTCCACACATCAAAAGACACTAATTTTTCACCCCCCTACATGTCACCCTATTTGATAAATAAGACGTATTAAGTATTTCATCATTTTACTTTGTCCGCTTAAAAGTCTTAACTAATACATTATTTAAAAACCTTGGCCCACGTGTCTATGATCAGACCATTCAGTGGTGCCGTTGGTAGCAACATAGGTAGCTGTAACACAATTCCTTCAAAAACTTCAATAGTTCAACGATGTTTCCCTTAAAAGAATGGTCAGCGATAGAGCCCTTATACAAACAACCTTGTACACATCTGCCACACAATCATATGCACAAAGTTGCTCTGTTGGTTTATCCAGACAGGACATTTGCTAGATAGTAGGTGTCAATCTTACCTTCAGAAGATATAAGCACTACTGTCATTGATGCAAAGCACTGGCCCCCTTCAGGAACACATTTGTTCTGCAG
Organism: Polypterus bichir lapradei; assembly: GCA_026402145.1. NCBI lineage: Eukaryota > Metazoa > Chordata > Cladistia > Polypteriformes > Polypteridae > Polypterus > Polypterus bichir. Next base: position 69,304,264 of record JANRMT010062814.1, read on the forward strand.
CGGTGCAGGAATCCTTGGTTTGCTGGTTGGCCCACCTTATCTGCAGGTATATGGTTCCAGGACCTCCTGCAGATGTGCAAAAACTGTGGACACTCAGGACGTATATAATATGAAGATTATTGCATGCATAAAAAAAACGCAAGCTAATACAGCCCAGCTGAGGGTTGTCTTGGCTTGGGGTATGCCTTGCCTCAGCAGCATCAGCCTGTGTATGTTGCTTCTTGTGCATATTTAGTGGGCAACACTGCATGTAGGAATTTCAAATGTTCTACATTATATGTTTCTTGTACCTCAACCTTGATGAAATCTCTGGGAGTTATTGTTCCAAACCCTTTATTTTCCCTAATAGCACCCCTTACTTTCTTAAAAGCCACCTCCTATGATTCACCCCACTCAAAGTCATCTTTCAGCTTACACAGATCTCAAAACTGTCCCAAGTGAGTAATGAAATTCCTGAAGCAGCCCAACAATTCTACAAAGGACTGTGTATCTTTTTTACTGGTCGGAACAGATACTTTCAAAATGCTTTTGGTCACTTTCTCAGTAATGTGCTTTTCTTTGCCAACCCATCATGCTTGTAAAAACTTTACCTCTCTCACTTGCGCTTGCAGCTATTTTCCATTCACAGCCCAGTCTCCCTGTCTCATGTAAGAAATTAGCTTCTGCAATTTCTCACTCACTATTTTAAGGTTATCTTCTGACAAGATTATTTTATCTATAAAGTTAAATATATAAACTCCTTCTACCAAGGTTCCTGGCTACAATACAATTGAACATGAATTGTTTTGCTGTTCAAAGTTCTGTAATCCTCTGTCATTCACCAAGAGCCACCTGGCTTCTTTATTGGCCATACTGGAGAATTAAAAGAATGCTCTTAGCCCTTCTGCCCTAGTTTTTAATTTCTCAGTCAGTTTATTCTGTTTTCTCAACTCTTCAGTGGACTTACCATCAATATTTTTCTCAGTTACACTTGCTCTTTTTAGACCAAACCACATCTACCTTCCGGAGAGTCTATTCCCTGACTTCCTTTCTACAAATGGTTTTCTGACCAATTCTTTTTGAAAGTCTTATTCCTCAATCTTAACCAAACATGCTATCAACTCCCATAATTTTCTACTCTGTAGTCCTATCTGCTCATAAAGCTCTGGGAAGCTAGAGTAGCTTAATCACTTTTGTCACTTGACTAAACCCTAATTTCTCTTCATTTGGCCCAACCAAAAGGCCCTAGTCAATCATTTCCATAGTTATACTTAGCACTCCCCATTCTCTCACTAGTTGTGCTGCTTCATATTGTTCCTTTCAAAGTTTGCCTTCCCCTGCTATTTCAATACTGTCATGTCAGTTGCTAAGATCTCTTCTCATTTTTCCACTGTAGAAGGATTTAACACTAAACCACCGAGTAACGTAACTATGGAAGGCTGCATGCTGCTAGAATCTTGTTCCCAGTTTTCCACTGCTGACAGAGCTGAACCTCTGAATAGCTTAACAATTGCTGAGACCAAACTTGCTCTCAGTTTATCTCACTGCAAGGGCTGAATGGTTCCTAACATACCACTACACTGAATACAACTGTGCTGACCAACTTTATCAACATGCAAACTGAAATGGTTGAGACTGAAAAGGAGTAGGAAACAAGTTTTTCCCCATTTCATGTTTCACACTCTCTCCTGTGTATCTCTCTTTCTCACACTCACTGTGTCTAAGCTAACATTGCTTCATGCAACATCAGGGCCTTGTATATGAGTAGGCAGCACAAGCACATGTGAACATTCTCCATTGTCATCACTTTGATGTGGCTTTATTTTAGGTATCACACTTGCTTCCTTGTTGCTAATGTCCACTGTTGTAGGGTGGCAGCTAATGATTATTTTGGTAGTCGACTAATTGCTCAATTTATTTTTCGATTAGTCACGATTATTTCATGCCTGACTATTTTGATGCCTGCGACCTGTGGTTGCACATCCTGTTCTGGGCTCCAGTGCATGTCTTACCTCATCTGCTCATATCTGTTAACCTGTGAATGTCACCCTGATGTCTCTGCATTAACACAATTAAAATTAATAATAATGAAATTAAAATAACCAGTGAAACATATGAATTTGAAAATAATCAGATGTTTTTATATTAGTGTGACCATCACAATAAAAAGAAATACATTAAACAATACAAACTAAAGTGCATGTAGTCTTTAAAAAAAAAAAGTGCATTTAACTTAACCAAAAAATACATTGTTAAAACTGAAACGTTTTTCATATTTTAGTAATAAATGACAAAATGTAGACACAAACTATATAATGTGTAAAGCCTGAAGTGCAAAGATCAAATAAACACTTTCACAAAAGGTTCAAGGATGATACAATAGCTTCCATGGTGCAGCGGTAGGAATTGTTGACTTATAATCAAGAGTCCTCCGGTTCGATCCTGACTGCCTCGTATATTTACCGTTTTGAGTAGTAAGTTGCTCTTATTGTTAATATTATACAATATACATATATATTTGATTTGCGTCTGTAACAGCCACTGTATTAAATATATAGTACTTGTAAAAGTTACCGTTTTTTGTTTTTTTTTTCACTTTTATTCTGTCAGTCACGATCAGGATACATACTACCGCAACCCCAAGGGATCTGACGCTGTTACTTTTTATCAGCAACTGGGAATAACTGTAGATGTGAGTGGTGTTTTGAGACAATCAAACTGGAAATTCTCTGATCTGGATGGATAAAAGCTGATACACAAATGCTGGCAAATCTGCCTTATTCGTATCTCATTGTCACTTGATTTTGTTTTATTCAGTTTTATTGAGTGTTCCTGCTTACGCTGAATTAGTATGCACCTTAAGGCCTGTGATGTCAAAGCTGCACTGACAAAAAAACAGAGACATAGGTATATATGATATTTGGAATTATTTATTTTATGACCTTATAGTACATTTTGGAAAATATTGTGGCACAGATGCAACATTATTCATATTCATTCGCTTACCTTCTTGCAGTTGTAATCAATGACCACGTTTCCCCCCTAATCTTGCCCAGTCTGAAGAGGACTCAAGGACTTGCAGAGGAAAGAATGCTTTGATCACCGCCAGGTCAACTTGTTATAGCACAAGCAACCGGCCACCTGTGTGCTGCTGCTAGCACTGAATAAGCTCACGCCTTCTGGTGTCAGCGTGCAGCACCAGGGAAAAAAAAAAAGAAACGGACAAATATATGGGACATTTTGAAGAAATCATTGTATGACCTGAATAGTACCAATCAGAAAATATCATCACACTAATGCAATATTATTTGAAAACGAACAGATTGGGTGTAAATGTGTTACTTGTAAAAGCTAGCTGTTTTTACTTTTATTTTCTCAGTCTCGTTCATCCTTTCTCTCCCCTCCTGATCTGACCCTAACTTACTAACTAACAGCGCCAGCATATGTTTTCAAAAGACAGCAGCATCACATCTCCAGGATGCTTTTGTTTCAGATGCTCATGCATCGTGATGGTGCTGCCGTGAAAAGAAAGCTCCGCTTAACATAATCTGCATTCAACTTTTTTTTTTTTTTCGGTGAAGTGCTCCCTCACTTTAGAAAGTTTCTGTCTCAGTTTTTTTCCATCTCCTTCCCCCTTCTGTATCCGACTTGCCATTGCAACCACGTTTATTTTCCTTTACATTCTTCTCCTCAGATGTTCTTCTTCGTTGGTAGGACTGTGTGCAGTCTTGACAAACAATAACAAACGATTCTGCCCCCAGACATTCATATAGTGCATTGCAGTTACAAAAACCAATGTGGTTCCTTGTGACTGGAGCCTCTATTGAAGGTTCTGTTCATGACGCGTTGACAATAAAAAATCTGCGTCTACGACTTTTTGTAGCCTATTACGTTGGCTAATCGTTGCAGCCCTACACTGTTGAGATAACAAAAATGGTCAAGTTGCAAGTTTTCCTTCCCTTGCTCTAAAAAAAATGGAGATCTCATTCTACTTAGATATAGTCTGTAGTCTAATGATTTGCAGTCGATCACTGTTGAGAATAAGAATGCTGTAAATTATTTCTTGACCTCACTTGTTGTTTGACTATATTCTCTGACAGTGAGTTACTGGTTGGTATTCTTATTTATTTTGTCTTTTTTCTCTTTCTTCATTATGTAAAGCACTTTGAGCTGCATCATTTGTATGGAAATATAGCCCCTATCCTTTTGCTAAGAGAACATTTCATTTTAAATTTTTTTTATGTAAATTTGTACAGACTTTAATTTGTTTCATTTCTTTGGTTTAGGGGTTGCACGTACCAGAATAAATTATCACAATCTCAGGCCAGTACTGATTACATTTCCACTTTGATAACCTTCAGCTTCTCCAACTCATAGAAAAGAGTCTTCTTTTTACTTTCTCGTATACAAAGTATAGGGAAAGTATTGTAATCGTCCAATGATTTGATGTCGAGATTTTG
>JANRMT010062814.1:69313702-69335715 GCA_026402145.1 Polypterus bichir lapradei
AACTGTTACTTTTTGTCTGCGCACTGCGTCAGTTCACGTGAGCTGCTGAATATGGTTTTATATATATGTCACTCGCTCGCTTCTAATTGTTTCGCTGCCTTCTTAATTATATAATGCATGTTTTCTAAAGCGCGTTTTGTAGCTCTTACTGGCTTTCTACGTAATGCGTGATTACATGAGAGGCGTGATGATGTCATACGAACTCCGCCCCTCCAGCTGAACTCCATTACAGTAAATGGAGAAAAACAGCTTCCAGTTATGACCATTACGCGTAGAATTTCGAAATGAAACCTGCTTAACTTTTGTAAGTAAGGTGTAAGGAATGAGCCAGCCAAATTTCAGCCTTCTACCTACACGGGAAGTTGGAGAATTAGTGATGTTTGGAAAATTCAATATGGCAGCCGACAGTGGCGTCATACCACCGAAATAAGTACGTACATCGATTTTGGTTAGCGCAGGGAAGCCACCTACCAAATTTCGTGAAGATGGGGTCAGCCTTCTACCTACACGGGAAGTTGGAAAATTAGTGACGTTGGAAAGTTCAAAATGGCGGCCGACAATGGCGTCATACCATCGAAATAAGTACATTCATCGGTTTTGGTTAGCGCAGGGAAGCCGCCTACCAAATTTCGTGAAGATGGTGCCATAAATAAGAAAGTTCAACATGGCGGACGTTGTCGACCGTTAACGACCGTTATGACCGTTACGTGTAGAATTTCGAAATGAAACCTGCTTAACTTTTGTAAGTGAGCTGTAAGGAATAAGCCTGCCAAATTTCAGTCTTCTACCTACACGGGAAGTTGGAGAATTAGTGATGAGTCAGTCAGTCAGTCAGTCAGTCAGTCAGTCAGTCAGTCAGTCAGTCAGTGAGGGCTTTGCCTTTTATTAGTATAGATGTAAACACGATAACTTGAGTATGCTTTCACTTAGGTCAACCAAATTTTTCTTATAAGTATTAGATACAAAACATAGATTTCTATCAACTTTTGGGCTATTTCCATTAACTGGAGGTACTTACCTTTTGTTCAACTTTACTTTTATAATAATTCTTCAATATATTATTAATTTATTTTTTGTTGATGTATCTTTAATGTACATAATGTAAAAATATAATCATTGTCTTGTGGTTTACTCCTCAAATATCCATCCCCATATCTGAGTAAACGAGAACGTCTAGGAGAGACCCCTTCTGATTTTTTTTTTTTTTTTAAATGTCTCCATATCTTTATCTGAACTCCAGGAGAGCTTAGACTCTGAGTGCTAGGGAGGCCCTAGGGAACAGTGGGGTTCTTCCTGAGATTTTTTTTTTTTTTAGAAACATTATCCCTTCTACCCATTGATATAATCAAGATGGCATGTTAGCAGCTAAAGAACTCGCTGAAGTCAATTTCCTATTAGAGGATGAAAAGGAGTATGTTGAAAAATAGAGAAGTAAAAAAAGCTGTGTTGAACAAGGAAAAATTATCCAAAACGAGCAAAATGCAGGTGGAAACAGGGGTCCACAAAGATGTGGCAGGAGGGCAGGACCAAAACATATGAAGAAAAGAGACAAATGCTTTAAGAGAGCCTAAATTACAAACTGGGTCTGGGGGCTAAACCTGTTAAACATTATTTTAAAGGAGTTTTTTAAATCCTATGAACAATTTTATTTTGGATGAATTTATGGAGTAGTTTTTCACTTCGTTAAAGACTGAATCTAAGTTTAAGGCAGAAGAGAACTGCAGATCTGTATCCCACTTAACTGAAATAGCAAGAAACTTTTTACCAGCATCCCACAGATGTGCATACAGCACTGAGGCAGGTTTAATTGAAAGCTGGCTGTTGAAACAAAATTGAAAAACAAATGGGATAAGATGGGGATGATAGAGATTTATCATGCATTGATGACCAACTGACTTGTAGGTAAAAGAAAAAAGTGCGGGAACATAGTGAAAATTTAGAGAAAAGATTGCAGAATAAAAACAAACCTGACTCTCCAAAGAGATCACAGAGTATATGAATACCCAAATTTGTTTCATGGCTTATGAGCTCAGGTGCTATTCATTCCATTAACACAGAAGAGGCATTTGATTATGTGAGCTGGCCTTTCTTATGGCACATCAATGCAAAATGGGTTTTAGTATGGTTTTGTAAATTTGATTAATTTAATTTATACTCTTGCAACCCAACCCCGTCCCCTGGATCAATCAATTATAGTATTGTTTCCGTTTTAGGCAGGGCTGTCCTTTGTCTCATTGCAGTTAGTCTCAGTGAAATTTTTTAAATCTGGTCCACTTACACGGTTAATTAGACTAAGCACTTTCTTTTGTCTCATAATGACCTTTAAGTCTCTCGTTCCCCCTTTATTCCTATGACTAATAGTTTTTCTGTAGATACTTACTAGGAGATTCCTCTGATTCAGTTACAAATATATTCTCAAACAATTATTGTTGCATCTTTTTTGATGTTTGTATCCTGGGTCACCATATGATGCAGCTTTCATTTGTTCTGTTATTCTTTTACTTGAGTGGCTTTTACTCAAGGCTTCAATTTGTTCAATTTGTTCTGTAATATCTTCAACTTGTCATTGTGGTGAAATAGGTTTTTTTTTTTTGAGCTTTTAATTTTTTTGTTTCGTTGTTTCCTTTTGTTTAAAATTAGCACAAAAATATTTAAAATTTCCAGCAAGAATAAATAATTGTTCTGAATATACAGCAAATGTTCATATTCTCTAATGGTATTGTAATGATTGCTTAATGCAATGTTGGTGTTGTCTTGTGGAGTGATTTAAACAGCAGTCAGAAAAATACTGACAAACTACAGTATCTTGTAAGATAAAACAGACTGTGCCTCTTCATTAAATATTCTGAATCAGGTAATCAGGCTTTGAGATGATTTTTAACATCAGTTTCACCAAACTTTGCTAAAACACACACATTACCTGCTCTACTTTTACCAGACTATTCAGTCTGGTCCAAGACTTGCACAGAAAAACCATGTATCTGTACTGAGGGGTCTCTTCATGAAACCAGTTTTGCTCTAATGGCATCTGTTCTGTTAAGCAGTGACTGAACATTGGCCAGAAAAATGCTGAGCAGAGAAGGCTGATTGCTGATGTGTTTTGTCCTCATTTGGACACTTCCCCTTCTTCCCAAATTCCCAGCTCTCTTTGTACAGTTGTTCGCAGTTGAGTCATGCAGCTGGCATTGGCTGTAGATCACTGATAAAAGTAGATCTGTATTTAACAGGTTAAGAGTTGAATCCATTATGCTCACCCCGATGTTTAAAATAATATATACAGTATATTTAATATAACATGACTTTCTCATATTTTTTTAGAATTAACCTACATAAAAAGAATGAGTTTCACACATCTGTCTGCACAATTTTAATTGTAAAGTAGTGTACTGTGGACAAATTCTGCATGCAGAATATATACAGAAACTCATATTCTAATGAAGAAATACATTTAATTACAAACAAAAATGGGTATCTAATGAACAGATTTATTGTACCAAAAACCTGTTGTCTTTGTTGCTTCCTGGGTGCCTCTGGATTTGCACCTAATTTATCAATTATAAATGGCAACAAAGATTAAATCACTATCACTATCAGTAGCTATTACCTATTGTACAGTAACACACAATTTTAAATCAATTTGGACTATGGTTGAGTCAATGTGTCTTTGAGTGAGCAACAGGAAATATATCAATCTGCGTTAGCAATTTTGTAACTTGCATCTACCAGCTGCTTTGGGTCTTATTTAACAGAATGCTCTGCTTTATTAAATCTGTTTAAGTAAAACAAAGAAGCACAGTGAGCATCTTTTGAACTAAATTTCTGGTTTGAAATTCAGTTTAATACAATTTGTATTTTCTAAAAATGTGTAGATGTTTTTTATTTCACATGATAGCTTTAGAAATGGATCAAGTAGAGTGCAATTAAGTCAAGAGTTGAATGTAAAAACATCAGCATTTTTGTGTTTTATATCCTCCAGACAGTGTTTCAGGATTTTATAAATAATGCAATTTTGAGGTTCTCAGTTTGCAGCTTGCCAGCAGACATATATACTGTTTATCTTTTTTGCTTTGTGCCCTGCCCCACCATTACCTATCATCTATGGGAGAGTAGCGAAAGCTTTAGATTTGTCAAAAATTTCGATATTCATTTTTGATAGATCTCGATGTATTAGGGTCCCCTGATAGTGAAAACATAGATATCTTGATGATGGGTGAGTGTGTGTGTGTGTCACAGTTTCTTCAGGATGGTCTAGAGCTAAAACGGCTGGATGGAAAGATACCAAACTCGAAACCTAAGCCTGTTATGAGATGACAATGTGCTGTTTAGTTTTTGAGCCAAATTGTGCAAGAAAAAGAGGCACTCTAGAGAAACCCTCAAATACCGCAATTCTACAATTAATTATGAATTCTTCTCGTCAATTGCTAACATAATAACCTTTTTGATGATCAGAAAGATCAGCATCAGAGCAGTAAACAATTACTGAGATGTTATCAAATAGTTCGGGTAAGTTGGTTCCTAGGGCGCAAAGCCTACTGATGCTCATGTCCAAATTTTTAAAACTGTTAAAACAAGGATTGCTTTTATTTCAAATAATACTGACAGATTACTGATATATTTTTCTAAGTTCTTCAGAATAAAAGCATTGTACTGTTATTTGAAGCTTGGTAACTTAAGAAGAGCATAATTTAGAAATTGATCTGATTTATTAAACAGTGACATGCTGTTGAATCTAGGAGAAAAGAGGCATAAGATGGTAGTGTGCATATGGTGTAATGCATACCTTAGCTTGAAATGGCTCCTGAAAGTTTTAATGTTTATTTTTAAAAGTTTTCCTATAAACTTAAAGTCAAAAGTTTGATTAGAATTTTTTTTCTATTTTTTTTTTTTTTTTATCCTTTGTTCCAGCTTTTGGTACATTCAAACATAAATTCAGTTCAATCAAGGCTGCTTGAGCACAGTGTTGCAATTCTTTCGTTTTTCATTTCTTGAGTTTCATTCTTATACTGTATTGTAGGGCTACTTAAACCATGGGTTAACTGTTGGCAGAATTGGGTTGTTAATAATAATAAATAATAATATTTAATAATAATGGGTCTAAGCATTCAACAAGGAATGTTTTTTGAAGACACTAAAAAGGGCAAGATTGGGTTGTGACCAAAAAAGTTTACAAAATCCTTCTTTATTATAGTCATGTTTGCTTTGTAAATCACTGCGTAATATAAACTAAAGACTGGCTGATTGGCCAGGGCATAGCAAGCCTTGGGCATTAACATCCATAAGACTATCACATTCTGTTGTATACCATATTTTGTTTAATAGGTTTCATTGTGCAAATTCAAGATGTCACAAAAGCTAGCACCACGACAGATGCAAAATGTCCAAGAGGCCTAGTCTTAGTGCATTACCCGTTGCATAAAAGGATAGTGCAATAGATTGCTGCTTAGAAGCTTTTACCTCTAAACAACTACCTTTTTTGGAAATTAAACTATATAGCACACTACAGGTAGCAAGTGAAGGTTTTGAGATGATTCACTCACTTAACTAAGAAGACATTTGCTTTGTTATCCTCTTTATTAAAAACTCCTGTGTGCGTCCAGGTGTCCGTGTGTGTTTATCTTGTGGTGCGCACAGCACCGTGGATGCACACAGTGAACGGCCTAGCCGCGGCCGCGCTTGATAAGCAAATAAAGGACATCATTGCTGGGGAGAGTGCTGATTGGGTAGCTGCGACCACGCACAGAAAATCCGTTGCTGGGGAGACACCACACATCAGCTACATGCCACCACAGATTAAAATACTTGCTGGGGAACTGCACAGTACTTGCTGGGAGACGCCACAGGCACGATTATCAGCTGCACGCCACACATTACATAAGAGCAAACCTTAGAAAAAGTTGGCATTTACTTGACAGAACCAGTATTCAGCCACTAATGTTTATGCACTACGGTTCTAGCGCCCGTTATTGTAACGGGCTTAATGTCTAGTTATTATATAAAGTAATAGGCTGTGTCAAGGGGCGGATTACCATAACTTGGACATCACATACACATTTACTTGACATGTTGTTATTAAGGGTTGAATGGGGAAGCTTGATATGCCTTGAAGTTGTTAATCATTTTCTAAATGGCTCAAAAAACACATTATTAGTAGGTCTCCAATAATTGCCATATATCCATCCATCCATCCATTATCCAACCTGCTATATCCTAACTACAGGGTCACGGGGGTCTGCTGGAGCCAATCCCAGCCAACACAGAGCGCAAGGCAGGAAAAAAACCCCGGGCAGGGTGCCAGCCCACCGCACCTGCCATATATAAATCTGAAAATTTTTTGGCAGTGTTGGATGTTACTATAGCTGCAGTGTTGTTTCCTGGGAAGTACCTGTCTCAGGAATAATTAAGCCAGACTGTAAGTTAGATCTGGTACTAAAAGATAGAAGAACTAGACTATCACACTAAGGAATTCTATCAGCAAGTACTCGCAAGTAAACATTTTGGTATAATGTTAAAGTGATTTTTATTTTTTTAATTTGCATTTTTTGTTGTAGCAGTGCTAATTGCAGTTTTCGGACAACTGGCTGAATAACTTGTTAATTTACATATGTGCTATGATTTTGATTTTTGTTTTTATTTCATTAGAGCTTTGTAGACCTTACCTTTAATGTTTCACATTGTTAAACATTTGGCCAGTGTTGATATATGTGTAAATAAATATATGTGTGTGTATATATGTATGTATGTATATAATTATGTATATAATTTTATATGCATATTTTTTTTTTTTAGGTGAAGCAGATAATGGAGGAATCTGTTACTAAGAAGTTTGTGCATGAAGACAGCAGTCACATTATAGCATTATGCAGTAAGTGATGGGTCATACAAAAAAGTTAAATCGATAGATTAATAAGATTGATGCCTAGGGCCATGTAAAGCAGAAAGTGATACTGTGTGTTCTTTGTTCTGGTTGCATGAAATTCCATAATTTGCTTTTTGATCAAAATTTGATGTTTTGACTTTCTTTTGTTTATTAAACTCAATTATTATAATGTTTGACATTGCGCACACTAAATATAGTATCTTAGAGATTGGCTTTCCTACTCTCATTAGACAGGTTTATAGGGTCATTATTGTGATATGTACAGAGTATTATGAAATTCTTATTTACATGTAGTAATCAACATGCAGTACATCTCCCCATGCCATAATTTACTATGACTATATTACTCCACAAACCTCTGTCTTCTTTATCTTAAATAACTGCCCTACCTTAAAACTTCCATTTGAAAAATGTAATCATAACCAAGCACCATAATATCTGTTATTGCTTGGCCTCATAAAAAGTTTCACATTCATTATTTTATAAGAAGATAAAGTAACTGTATCCATTAGGGGGTGTATGATGCATGAGAATGTGTTCTTTTAGAAATTGCAGCTTTATTAAACCAGATGTCTCTCCCCAACCCCCATCTTTATATATATATATATTTATATTTATATTTATATTTATATATATATATATATATATATATATATAAATTAATACACACAGTACAGGCCAAAAGTTTGGACACACCTCCTCATTCAATGTCCGGAGAAGATGTCCGATTGGCTTTTGTTTCCACAGGGCGGAGCCATGGTACTGAGGACGCCATCTCCCCGTCATGGAGAAGACCAGCTCTCGCAGGACAATCTGTTTATTTAGGTGGTTACCTATCAGGCAAACATCTGTCACATTCTCTCAGTTGCAAGAAGCAGATCATAGATATGTGATACAGCATCTGCCAAATAAAGAGTATAGTACACAACACATATTTTGCCCTTATTGGGGCTCATCAGGTGTACGCATTTTTCCATCCCCTTACGGGGGTTGAACCTCAGATGTCAGTGCCTGAGGCAGAGCCTCTGACTTTGCATTACGGTGGCTGGTTCACTTATTTAACAGGGTAAAGAACAAAGTATTACATTCTTTGGTTTGAGTTGCAATCTGTTTATTTGGGTGGTTGCCTACCATTTGTCCTGGGTAAGACGTTAAACTGCATCCAGCCCTGCAAGCGGTCCTCCAACTTTCAGGGAAATCGTGGGGGTTGGTGGCAAGATTGGCACTCTAGCCACCGTAAAAAAAACTTCACACAGAAAGGACTCCTTTTTACTCTTCGCAGGAGTAGCTCTGCTGCAGACGCAAATAGGAAGGCTGCTCGCATCATGAAGGGGATGGGGGAATGCCCTCAGGAGCCCCATCCCCGGAAGAGTCGAAACCGTTGGAGAGCCAATGGGGTCAGGTCTGTTGGGGATTGGAACTGGTGTGGTGCTGAGGCGTCGCCTGCTGCACGGCAGCACTTGGGTCCCAATTTGAAGCAGCTCATCTGGGTAGGCGCATGGAACGTCTTGTCTCTCCGGCAAGATGATCATCTTCCTCTGCTGTTGGAAGAGCTGTGTAAACTCCGCATTTCAGTGGCTGCACTCTCTGAGATGCGCAGAGCGGGGACTGGCCAGATCTCTGTAGGTAGATACACCTTTTATTGGTCTGGTCGCTCTGATGGCTGTCATACTCTGGGAGTACCTGTTGCTGTAGCGGATTGGCTTCTTCCGATGGTGTCTGATGTCACTACTTTCAATAAGCATATTTATGAGACTCAGATTACAGCACTCCCTGGGTGCCTTGTCTGTTATCTCAGTGTATACTCCGACCGCGGTGAGTGATGTCTCGGCGAGGGAGACATTTTACTCGTAACTTTGCTCTGTGGTTGATCGGTGCCCACAAGGTGACACTCCTTTGGTCATGGGTGACTTCAATGCAGCCTCTGGCACTCACAGGGCTGATCTATGAGGATTGTCTCGGTCCTCCTGGGTCTGGTGACAGTGGTAAAAGTGGCTTCATGTTCCTTGATTTTGCAAAAGGTCAGTGGCTGCGAATCACTTGATCCTGGTTCCAGTGCCCTGAGCCGCATCGTTGGACGTGGTACTCCAATACTGGTGGTGTGGTGAAGGAGATCGATCACATCCTCATGGGCAGATGCTACAGAAGTGACCAGTTTGTGAATTATGACCACAGACTTGTTGTTGCTACTCTTAGGATCCAGCTTAGGTCCAGTAGGTCCAGTTTGTGCAAGGAACTTGTGGATCTGGGTGCGACTGCTGATCCTAATGTGATGTAACTCTAGTCTGTACCGGGAAATAAGAAGGATGGCTGCGAGGGCTCCGAGGGCAGATAAAGAGGCATTTGTTAGAGGAATCTGTGAGCAAGTGACACACTATCTGTGGTCTAGCGACCCACATCCTGCTTACAGAGGAATCGAAGCATTACGCACATCTGTAGGACGTTGGATATCTCTGGGTCCATGATTCTTGAGGCTGATCCTCCAATTAGCTGTGAACCATCCAATCTCACTGAGATTGCACAGGTGGTGAACCAGCTGAGGGGAGGAAAGGCTGCAGGGATCTGTGGCATCTGGGGTGAACTTTTCCAGACTGGTGGTAAGGCTGTCCTCCTGCCATTGCAAGAAATCTTTACTTCCATTTGGGAGACTGGCATTATCCCAAATGACTGGAAAACAGTACTTGTAGTCCCTATCTGGAAAGGGAAGAGTGATCGCCTAGGTTGCGGCAACTACAGTGGGCTAACTTTGCTCTCTGTGCTGGGTATGGTCCTTGCTAGGGTCATCTTCGATAGGATCCGTGATCACTTGCTCACCTACCAGCGACCAGACCAGTCTGGTTTTACGCCCAAGAAGTCTACTATCAATCGCATCCTGGCACTGAGGGTTCTCATGGAGCGCAAACGCGAATATCGGCAGAATTTCTTTGCAGCCTTTGTCGACTTTCATAAAGTGCTCGACTCAGTTGATCGAGCTACCCTGTGGGACATCCTGAGGGTTCACGGGATCCCCTCGAGGTTGCTGGATATCATGAGTGGCCTGTACACTGGTACTGTGAGTGCTGTGCAGAGTGGAGGCAGAACCTCTGTTTTTTTTCCCAGTTGATTCTGGGGTTTGTCAGGGGTGTGTTCTTGCTCCTACTCTGTTCAGTACTTGTATGGACTGGGTGTTGAGTAAGGTTGTGTGGTCCAGCGGCTGTGGGGGATCTGTTGGTGAAGAAAAATTCATGGATCTTGACTTTACTGATGATGCTGTGATATTCGCAGAGTCAATGGAGGCTGTTATCTGGGCACTTGAGAGACTGAGTGAGAAGTCAGAGTGTCTGGGCTTGTGAGGGTCCTAGATAAAAACCAAGCTCCAGGCCTTTAATGACCTTTTGGGCACAGCCATCAGCAGTGTGTCAGTTTGTGGAGAGAGTGTCAACCTTGTTGAGAGGTTTTACTTACCTTGGCAGTGACATTCATGTATCTGGTGACTCTTCCTATGAAGTCAGTAGACGGATTGGGAGAGCATGAGGTCCCAATATCTATGCAAAAGGTCGAAGGTCCAAGTCTTTAGAGTCCTGGTGCTTCCTGTCTTGCTATATGGTTGTGAGACATGGACGCTATCCAGTGACCTGAGACGAAGACTGGACTCCTTCAGTACTGTGTCTCTTCAGAGAATCCTTGGGTACTGTTGTTTCGACTTTGTGTCGAATGAGTGGTTGCTCATGGAGTCCCGAATGAGGCACATTACCTGTATTGTGAGAGAGTGTCAGTTACGGCATTAAGGCCATGTGGCACATTTCCCTGAAGGTGATCCAGCTCGTAGGATCCTCATTGTTAGGGACCCAAAGGGAGTGGCTGGACCTGGCCAAGGGGTCGCCCACGTAACACCTGGCTGCGGCAGATAGAGGGTAGTTTTCGGAGGGTGGGAGTGGAACGCATGTCTGCCTGGGAAGGTCCCAACCAGGATCCTGAGCTGTTTCGTCATGTGGTGGGTGTGGCAACGCACTGTACCAGTGCATGCTTCCCAGCTTAACTTGACTACCATGTAGTACTTTTGGTTGGTTAGCTAGTCAGCAAACATCCACCATGTCCTGTCAGTTGCGAGAAGCAGATCAAAGGTATGTGATACCAAAAGCATTATTTTGAAGGAAGCTCCTGGCAAAGCACTCTGCATTTGTGGAGTTCCTGGCAGTCGACTTTGCCCACTTTGAGAGTGTGTGAGACATTTTTGCTGGGTATAGCAGGAATGATGTCTTTCATCTGTAGGTGAGCTTCTATTTTCAGTGCGGTTGCTAGAACTTTTTACTTCTTGGTTCCAAAAGAAAAGCATGCCACTTCCAACCATGGGATTCAGTTTTTTTGCTAGTGTAAATTGCTCATTGCAGTAATTGCTGACCATAAAATGATTGTTATCAAACAAGGGATATACCAGCTCTATTTTAATAGCCTGCCTAGGCTGCTCCATTTGTCATTTCTTATCTCTGTTTCACCTTCTCCCTGTCAGCTTGCTTGCATTGCTTAAATGCTCAGCACTGTCTACTCATGGCCTCGGTTATCCATCTTATGTGAAATAATGTAACATGGAATAAACCTCACAGATCACAGTGGCATACTACAAACCTTTGGCTGCGGTAACCTACCGCAGGTAGCAGCCATTCTGCAAATGTAAATTTACAAAACCTAAATGAGTTTAGAAAAGCATCTTAACTATTTTTGACTGAAAATAGCAATTTCAGTTAAATAAGAATTTTTTTTTTAGCTACCAAGGCTACAGTTATATTTTAAACCCTAGGAAGATGTTTAAAATCATACATATTCATGAAGAACATATGTCTAACCAGTCTGATGGTACATTTCTGTGTGGATGATGATGACAATAAATAATAGGTGCAGCTAACATGCACTGTAATTCCACACTTCCTTTTATTTTCCTTAATCATTTTTTTTAACTTTGGTTATTTTGTCATTCTTCCCTCCCCTTCCCTCCAAAATTCCCCAGATCTCAATCTGATCGAGCATTTGTGGACTGTGCTGGAAAAACAAGTCTAATCCATGGAGGTCCCACCTCATAGCTTTTAGGACTTAAAAGGCCTGCTGCTAACATCATACTACAGAACAGTTTCAGAGGTCTTGTGGAGTCCTTATCTTGATCAGAACTGTTTTGGTGGCACAAGGGGCTGATCAGTGTATATTGCACATCTTGGAATCTGATCCTGGTTTAGGCTGTTACTTTAAATCTGTATTTCCTGTCCTAAACCTTCCATGGATGCTTGTAACTCTTATTCATTAGAAACCGGCACTCAGTGTGGCTCAGTGGTTAAGGCTTTGGACTCCAAACCCTGAGGCTGAGGATTCAAATCCTGACACTGTATGACCCTGAGCAAGTCACTTCACCTGCCTGTGCTCCAGCTGGAAAAAAGAAAAACAATTGGTTGCATTTTTTTTTTTTTGTTTTATCTCAAATGTTGTAAGTCACTTTATATAAAGGCATTGGGCAAATAAATAAATGTAAATGTAGAAAACATACTCACTGTGTTTTAAGCCTTACATCTTGTAATGCTATTAAGCAGTGCCATGTACAGTACATTAACTCCGGTTTGTTATGTACACACTACCACACATGCACAGAAGAGAGGGGTTAATTAAAAGGAACTTTTTCCTCTAATTGTCCACAGAGAATGAAGGTAATGGTGAAGAACACTATATTTGCCATAGTGATTCCTAATGGTGCTCACATTGCAAGTGCACAACAGTGGATACCCAGAAACTGAACTACACATATCCTTGAAGCACCTGGACTTGTTTATTCTCACTTTATCTCTTTCCCCTAAATCCCTGACACTAATCAGTATAAAGATGCAGAATTACTATTGTAATTTGTGAGAGTTTCAATACATTACCTTTCATTGCTTTTATGTGATCTGCAGCTTTTTGTTCTGAGTAAGATGTGAACATTAAGTTGGGCTGGGTTACAATAAAAGTAGAAGCAAAAATCTTAAGCATTTACACATAATGTGAGAAAAGAATATGTGGTTTTAAACACTTACTGATGTACTTAAATGATGATCATTGAGATAATAGATGATGTTAAAGAGAGAATGATAGTAAAAGTTAAGATGCTGAAGAATATGCTACATTTTGTAACAATGTGTTGTTGAACAATGAAAGATGACATCAGAAAATTATCAATATAGCACTGCAAGCATGCAATATGGCATTGTGAATGAGTCATAAGCCTTGGTTCTTGCTCAGAAGTTAGAGAGCACAAACGTCTTGAATAGGTGGCAGAGCAGGTAGCGCTTCTGTCCACCTGGTGTTACCATCTTCTTGGTCTTTGAAAAGAAGGGCATAAACAAAGTCTGTTTGTAATGACAGTAATTCTGTCAGCAGAAATGCACATTTTGCAGCATAATTGGATTATTGTGCATAATTTAATTTGAACGGATTGTGTGGTTTCCTGGATGCCTGTCTGGAAGTACACAGATCTGATTTTAGGAGGCGTTAAATGTAAACTCTCAATAGACAGGCCACCTGGCATGGGTTTTATTTAATGTTAATTATTCACATTACATATCCTTGCAATTAAAGTTTTCTAGTTGAGAATGTAAGAGGTTGTGCAGATGACAATATTAAAAAGCATTTACAAGTCTGTTTTAGAATTTAAAAGTTATCTTCAGAATAGATCTTTCCCAATCTTCATTGCTTTTAATATTTTTCATTATATTTAATGTCCAAAATAGACAGAGAAGAATTTGGCTCCACACAATTCTATATTTTAAAATGTGAATTTGTAAAATGGATGGATGTATGGAAGACCTGATTACACCAGTATACATTATAATTAAGAGAATTCAAATCCTGTTAAATGGTCAATTTCAAAATTTATAAAAGGTACCTTGTGACAGAAAAGCTGGGGTGTACTTAACTGAAGAAAATACTATAACAGCTCACTTCCTCAGCACTGATAAAATGAAATGTATTATTTCCTAACCAGAACGCCACTGTTCTAAGAGGAAACTAGTAATATTGCAATTGGAAAAACTGAAGATTGACAGCTCTGTTAATGGGATTTTTTTTCTGCACCAACAAAAACTAAAAAAAGAACAGAAAGCAAAGGTAGTACTTATTTTTTTTTTATTTAGCTAAAGGTCATCTCCTGTGTGTGCTAGCCTGGAGAGTGCGATTCTGAAGCACTGACTCATCTCCTTAAGGTGTGATTAAACCTTTTTAATGTAAGGCCTTTTAATGGTTTGACATGCCTCCTTCTTCTTGTGATGATTTATTAGTACTAATTTTGTTTTTGCTTAGGCCCTAATATCATCTAATTTCCATTTATTATGTTATGTTGTTAGTGGAGTATCTGCTTCAATTTGTTTTTCACAAAGTACGGCATTCTGACTTAAAAACATTATAAACAATGTATACTGTCCACAAAGAATAAGGAATAACATGGAATAAATATTAATAAAATACTCAAATCATTCCTCCACTACTTGTGCTCTTGTCATGTTTGTCAGGTGTTTTTCTGACATGCATAAGATTGTATGCAGTCTTTAGAATAAGGGATTGCAGATAAAAAATATACTAATTAATAGCGAACATTTGCTTCTAGTTTGTATGGAATATCAAAGATTGAGCACTTTGTGTGTCATATTTTTCTTGGAAGTTTTATTATATGCGGGGTGACATGACTATAGTCTCAATCCTGAGGGAGAATATAAATGTACCAGCCATGTGTTTATTAAAATTAACAAAACAGCAATTCAAATATCTTTAGCATATCATTTTTCAGTATAGTGCTCCTTCATTGTGAAACACTTTTTGTCACACAACTATTTAGCCTGGTAGTAAGCAGTGTGTCCACTGCTTCCTTTTGCTGATTGTGGTAAATGACGGTCTCTTAAAGCGTCTTTGTGTTAATTTGATTTAGTGTTTCATTATGGAAATGTGCTTTATCCTGTAATAAGAGAAAAACTTTGGACAGCTTCCTTTTGAAATTGCCAGGTGCTGACATGACAATATTAAGGTATTTGTCTGTACAAATCCTAGAAACTATTATCATTTTTGCATACCTTTTTTTTTTTTTTCATGGATGATGTAATCTAAGCATCACCACTATAGGTAAAAGATATCTGGAAGGACAATACCAAATATATTACTAAGAAGATATGTTTGCTAGCTGTTGGACCAGTCACAGGTTGACATTCCCTTTCTGTATTTGTTTTTTTAAACACTTCACAGCTCAGAACGTGTACACTATTCATCTTTGTAATTTAGGAATAATTTATTCAAATACAGTATAAAGAATTTTCAGTCTTGATAAAAAGAAAAAAGTCTTTGTTTGGTTCAATTATATTTATCAATCTTGGTGATGATTTCTTTTATTTACAACTAGGTAGGTTTTTTTTTCTTCTTTTTTAAAATTCTTTTTCAAAATTAGACAAGAGTAAACTATACTTTATCTGCTTATTAAGAAAATCTTCTCATGTTCTGAAATTTGAAACCCAAGTTTGTTTTATAAAAATGCCTGCATTCTTTACGCTCATTCACATAGAGCTTATGGAGCTAGAAGAACCAGTTTTTAAACTGGGATCTTTTTTGGTACTTCCCTGTAAGATTAGCAAGGACAACAGTGTTCAGACAGTGATCCCCAAAATGATTTCTATGGTCTTACTCAGACTAGGCTATCAGTCCATATAACAAGACAACATGTGATTGTGCACAACTGCTAAGATTAGTAGATAGACATCTCTAGATTTTGTATGACTCATTGTTTCCAGCTTTTTTGTATAGCCTGTTAGCCCTTGAGGACAGGAGTATAAGAGCATTATTACTAGTAAATGGGTAACACAGACTGTTGAAAGAGGTTGAAAAAAGAAAACACAGCAAGTGTAACTGTTTTCTTCAGAGTCCAGCTGTGATGACTCCAATGTCTGCTTCTTTTGATTTTATGTTTCCACCTTTTAATACTTTTGTTGCATGAATCACTGCATTCATTCAGGGAACATGATGTTCTGATATCTTTGAGCTGACGTATGAACATTAATCATTGACGACACTTAAATGTCTCTGATAAAAATCGCATAAAGCTACATATTCATTGTCATCCAAAACTATAGTAAAACCTGCATTCTGTAATAGTTGTCTGTTTTACACAAAAAAGTCAGAAGAGTTTGTAGCCTGGTCTCCTTATGAATTATGTCATCTTGCCCCCTTTTCATCTGATTTTATTGAGCACATATTCATACTGCGCTGGTTTCTTCTTTGCTCAATAAGTTTATACAAATGCCTTGTAGATTTTTGTCAGCAAATTGATTTACCATTAGAAAGTAAGTCAATGGCACTTCACAAAAATTAGATTTTGATTTAGTTTCCTTCATCCTACTTAAGTGACCAAAATAATACCTCTCTGCCATAACAATTTCAACTAAATCTCCAAACTTTTATTGTTTGAAGTGCAAGCCTGATGTGTCTAGTATGAATAAGACACTGCAAAACGGTTGTGAATTGGATGGTTGCCAGACTGTGTGGTATGCTTATTTTTAATACACATATTAAAATATGAATATGAGCAGTTGAATATGATGGTCCTTTCCACCCTCTATCTACAGAGCTCCTATATACATACTAAGAATGCTCCTATGCAGTCAGGGGTGTAGCACAGAACTCTGGGTCCTATACATAAGCTGTCGCTGTGGGCCCCTTCCTCTTGAAAACAAACTTTTCATTCCAGGCTTTTGAGCCCCTACCACAATCATTACCCTTTTTCAACCAATATGACACCCATATATGTAGTGGTGTCCTCTAGGATCTTAGACTGGAGCTGTGTTTTTATGCTCAACTTAACATTAGAACTTCGGTAGTATTTGTGAATTTCATACATCTTACTTAAATCCTCAGGTTGGTAGTGCCTTGGGCAATGGATGTTAATGGAGTGGAGCAGAGGTTTGCGTACATTGTGAAGTGCTCATGCAATCTGTTTCTGTATATGCAGAGGTGGGTAGTAACAAGGTACATTTACTCTGTTACATTTACTTGAGTAACCTTTTAAAAAAGTTGTACTTCTAAGAGTAGTTTTACTGCACCATACTTTTGCTTGAGTATATTTGTGAAGAAGAAACGCCACTCTTACTCCTCTACATTGGGCAACACTCGAATCGTTACAGTATAGCATATCTAATGGAAAAAATGTATTTTTGCCAGAGAGAAGTCGCCAGTGGATATACTGCATGACTGTTTCACCAATGAGACGTAGCAATAATAATCACAAGACTCCATTTCACCAATCAGATGTAGCAACAATAATCACATGGCTCCGTTTCACAAATCAGACGTCACATGCAGTCACATGACCACACACAAACTGTGGTGGCATAACGGCACAAACTCCTCACAGACAGTGGACAGGAAAAGAAAGAATACAAGTGGAACTTCGGTTTGCGAGCATAATTCTTTCCGGAAACGTGCTCGCAATCCAAAGCACTCGTATATCAAAGCGAATTTCTCCATAAGAAATAATGGAAACTCAGATGATTCATTCCACAACCCAAAACTTTTCATATAAAAATGATTAATACAAAATATAAAGTTAAAATACATAAAACAAATTAACCTGCACTTTACCTTTGAAAAGAATCGTGGCTGGTGTAAGTGAGTTTCTAAACTCTTGTGGGATTTCACCCAATGGGACACCACGTGGAAGAGCGTCCCGAAGCAACTGCAGGCACCCAGTGCTGTAGCATTTCTCCGTAAAAGTGAATCTGAAAAGATCGCGGTCATGCTATAAGCATCTGCCGTTGATGGGTGATACAAGGAATAAGGAACATTATAAATGCGCAGGGCACAATATTACTTGGCCACTAACCTGGCCATGACACTGCCTGACTGCTTTGTTTGTGTATAGTAGAGTGGCAGAACACGCTACAATAAATAACCGTGCTGTTCCTGTTTCAAGCTGAATAAAGATGGTGTCACTAAAGTGTTGAGACTCAGCTTCGTGTTTTGGGGTGCAAGACGGGGACTCGCACATCACAGCACACACACACGGGGTCACAATGCTGTAGTAAACAGTATACGCTCGTACGGATGTTGACTATATGAGTGAGGCACGCCGACTGAAGATTGCCCACAATCCTGCAGCGAGAGGGAGAAGAACCATCAGCTCACTTGTGATCACGTGACGCTCGGCGGACAAAGCGAATACGGACTACTCATATTGCAAGACCTCACTCGTTTATCAAGTCAAAATTTATTAAAAAATTTTAGCTTGTCTTGCAAAACACTCGCAAACCAAGGTTCCACTGTACATGAAAAATGAGAGCCAACTCCTGCTGAAGCTTAACCATCGCTTCAATGAGTGAAGAACAAGCATGTTTTAACCAAACATGCACAGACACAGACAGTCAAGGTAAAGTGAGACTTCTTGTACGTGCACAAGCTGCCTTGTTCTAATGTTACTTTCTATCAGCTGTGCTATTTGGAGGGCAAGTGCATATGCAGTATTATACTCTCAGTGTACAGTATATTTTGTAACTGTAAGTAGTTTGCACTATTCAAACATACATGTTACCTGCTGTAGGTATTGGCTTCAAAAGCTTTGTTGTGAAAACTGAGATTTGGAACTTTGTGTTATTTGTGCATCTTTACTTTGTAAACATGTTATTTATTTTTACTCATTTTTTATTTTATTATTTGGAAATAGCAGAATTTGCACATTATTTTATATTTTTGTCTGTCTTATTACAACATTTCTAAAAAATAAAATATTTATTAAGATCAGTTACTCAGTACTTGTAGTCTTTTCACCAAATACTTTTTTACTCTTACTTGAGTAGTTTTTTGGATGATTACTTTTTACTTCTACTTGAGTAATATTATTTTGAAGTAACGCTACACTTACTTGAGTACAATTTTTGGCTACTCTACCCACCTCTGTGTATATGTGAATATTTTTCTACCTAAGCTGGTGAGTAAAAAGCCTGAGGAACTAGCATGTGTCTACATTGTACGGCCAGCTTGCATTTGTAGAACTTAGAGGAGATAAAACAGAATTGTTTCTCCTTCTTGTAAAAAAAAGATTAGCATTTTATTGGCGTCATGTCTGGTCCAGTCTGAACCTGGTGCTTTAAATAGAAATGTCTGACTCTGTTTTGCTGGCTATGTAGTCTGCACTGTACTGTCAAGTGTGCTAATATGCCAATAATGGAATAGTTCATCTATGCTTAGTGATGAGTGTTCTCTATTTTTATGCACAATAACCTATGCATAGTAATAAATCTGGTCATTTTTCCTTTAATTTATGTAGTTGAGAGCAGTGGGAGTATAAGAGATATATTTATTGCTCTTTAGCCAGATTCAACATTGTCTGCATGATGTGAAATTGCATATATTCAGAATGTTGTCTTTTGTTTCCTCATTAGTTTTTTATTTGCTTGACTGTGCTGATGGCATAGTTTGTCTATTTTAATATGGCAGATAAAGTCTAAATGTCTGTGTAAATATCAGCTGAGTGGCATATACTAGAAGGTTGAGTTGCAGGATTTTCTTTCACTGTTTATTATGTAGGCAATATGTGAGGTGCCATTTGCCATAATGCTGTTTGGGCAACATGTTCATGATGAATACATTCCAGTGTGATTAAACAGTGAAAAATGAAATTCACACATACAGTGTTTTATTAATTTTCCATTTTGACAGATACATTTTGCTTGCCAACTCATTTTGATAGCAAACATACAATGTGAATTTTGAATAATATTCTGGTTAATCGTTAAGACTTGTGACTGGGTACTACCACTGTTGATTTTAAGGGGAACAAAATATCAATGCTAAATGATTCAGCTTATTTGTTTGGAATGATAATGAAAGCAGAATTAATTCTGTGTAACATGGTTGATGATTCATTGTCTTACTTATACATCAGTCCAATAGGACTGTACTCTCTTAACATATGTGTGATTGAATGAGTGTGACAAGGAAGGAATGTTGGAGTGTGTATGTATAAATTGGGGGTGGGGTTTAGGTGAGCTGGGGCTGGGTGAAATGATGTAGACGCAGATACTTATGATGGCGCTTGACCCAGAGTCTACTTGTTCAGCAAGAATTTGGCCTTGTTAATTTTGTTTGGTGCCCTCAGCACTGGAGTCCTATTTTTTCATTCTGTTGTCATTCTTACCCAATGATTCCCTGTGGGTTTAGGATTTTTTTGCTTTTTTTTTGTTTTTGCTTTTTTTTTTCTTTCACAATTCATCATTTTATCTTTTGTTGACCTCATTGTTTAACTGGTCTGTTTTTCTTTTTGTATTCTGCATTTGACAAAAGCAGCAATGTGAGATTTATATTCATAAGAAGTTCAGAAATGTTTGTGTTTTATACTGTGATTTTTAAGTTCTTGCCCATTGATAAACTTTAGTTAAATTCAATTTTTAAACCTTTTTTTATTGTTTTGTCAATGTGTCACATGTTTCTGTGGAGTTTGTATTGTATTTCCTAATACTGACCACAATTAGTGGAGCAGACACCATGACAAATGACACTGAAAGTTTAGAATCCACTAGCATGGTCACTTGTAAATAATGGCTTAAATAACTGTAACACTTGGGAAAAAGTGGCATTGAAGCATACAAATTATGAAAACCTCAAACACCAGGATAATTTAGTGGTTTTGTCACTCAAGGTTACTTTCATAAAAGCTTCTTGCGTTCTAATAAATTTGAAGGAATTCTCCACCCAGAAAAGATTGTAATTTTTAGTGATGGCCAAGAAAAAATTGTAAACTCAAGTTTTTGTGGAGAATGAAAATAACAGCTTCTGATATAATGGGACCTGTGGTAACCAAAAAATTTCAAAACTGTCCATAAACAAAATCTCATGTTACTCATGATGCCTAATCTTCATGTCAAGTCTACTGCCGTCAAGTCATGACGTGCAAAACAAGTGTATTTTTTTCCTAGAATATTGTTGAAGAAATACCTCTGGAAAATTAAAGTAGTCCACAAACAAGAAGCCCCTTCACACAGAGATGTGCTTTTGAAGTAAGGACCTGCCTGTCTCCATTATTCATCTGTTCAACAGTATGACCCAGTGTGAAGGGGCATCCAGTTTATGGACTACTGTCATTCTCTGGAATTATTCTAGAGTATCCTTTTAACAAACCCAGTTTTGAAATGTAAAGTCTTTCATTATTCTAAATCTATAAATTTGCTTGAATCTCTAAAATTTTCTTGAAAAGTTATAGTTCATTAGTCAGAAGTAAATTTACTGCCATCTCCACCTGTGTCTCTCTGAGCATGTAATATTTATTAAAACTGGATTCATTGTTCAGATTTGCATAACTTTTCTTTTTAAATTGGTGGTGTATAAATGAATATTTATGTACTAAGGTCTATATTTTTTGTGGCCTTTGTTAGCCAGTTGCCACAGAATTGGCTGCTGCAGTGGGCGATATATACTTGCATAATAATGTCAGATGATTTGATGCATGGATACAATTCTGCTTGGATCCTGAATTCAGACAACTTTTACAAGTAAATAGCATGCAATTGTGCGTCTGACTACAAATGTTTGCGCTCTTCTGCAGCAGCTTTGTAAAACCTGAAGAAGTTCAGATGCTTTAAAAATTAGCAAGCTCTACAATTTTCAGTACCCAAAGAATAAAATGCAAACTGCCAACTACATCAGAAAAGGTCAAAGGAGAGAAGAAACGCATCATATTTTCACTGAAAAAAATGACAAAAATGTACTATACTACAAATATGAGTAAAATTAATGTGAGACCAAAAATAAGATTTCCTCCTCCATAATACAATCATTTTTGTATGCAGCAGACCGAATTGAGGACCAGGAGCTTGAGTTTCCCACATCATGCAGAGTACTCGTCTACTTGTTAGTGCTGGTAAAGACTTTCCGTTCATAGTTCATACGCATCATACATGTGGAGGTAAAAAAATGCTGCATTTACTTTGCAAAGTAAATTCTAAGAACTCTGACATATATTAATTTACTAGCAAAATACCCGCGCTTCGCAGCGGAGAAGTAGTGTGTTAAAGAAGTAATGAAAAAGAAAAGGAAACATTTTGAAAATAACGTAACATGATTGTCAATGTAATTGTTTTGTCGCTGTTATGAGTGTTGCTGATATATATATATATAT
>JANRMT010062814.1:69349578-69388418 GCA_026402145.1 Polypterus bichir lapradei
ATATTTTACACCTTTGGACAACTGCCAATGCCTCTTAAACATCTTAGCTTCACAGGTGACGATTTCAGTAGTGGACACTTTGATGTTTAGAAATGTTTAAACTCTCAAAAGCTGGATGTGAAGTTATCAATGAAACTGGTTGTATACTTACAACGCTTGACAGATGGCGAATGTCTCTTCAACACACGTCCTACAAATACTGTCGTAATTGAAACAAACCATGAAACTCAAACCGATTATGACAGCAGCAATCCAAGCTGTGAGATTTGAAACAAGATTACTGTTCACATGGCCAACTGTACGTTGCATGCTCAAGAGTAAGCTCAGCGCACAGCTACAGCTTGGTCATATTGCAACTGGAGGGCCGAACTGACAATGTGGCATACAAAGAGATCTTTAACAAATAATTATTGGTATATTTTCCCTCAGTTTAAAAAGGTTTAATTTTCTTCTTAATAAAAATTTTAAGGCAGTACTTCACCGCTGCGAAGCGCGGGTATTTTGCTAGTATATAGATATAGATATAGATATGGGAACAACACTCATATCAATGACAAAACAATTACATTAACAATCATGTTACGTTATTTTTTAAATTTTTCCTTTTCTTTTTCATACCTTCTTTAACACACTACTTCTCCGCTGCGAAGCGCGGGTATTCTGCTAGTATATCTATAATAATAAAAGGCAAAGCCTTCACTCACTCACTGACTGACTGACTGACTGACTCACTCACTCACTCATCACTAATTCTCCAACTTCCCATGTAGGTAGAAAGCTGAAATTTGGCAGGCTTATTCCTTACAGCTTACTTACAAAAGTTAAGCAGGTTTCATTTCAAAATTCTACACGTAACGGTCATAATGGTCGATAACGGTCGACAACGTCCACCATGTTGAACTTTCTTATTTATGGCCCAATCTTCACGAAATTTGATAGGCGGCTTCCCTGCACTAACCGAAACTGATGTACTTACTTATTTCGATGGTATGACGCCACTGTCGGCCGCCATATTGAACTTTCCAACGTCGCCAATTTTCAAACTTCCCATGTAGGTAGAAGGCTGACCCCATCTTCACGAAATTTGGTAGGTGGCTTCCCTGCGCTAACCAAAACCGCTGTACGTACTTATTTCGGTGGTATGACGCCACTGTCGGCTGCCATATTGAATTTTCCAAATGTCACTAATTCTCCAACTTCCCGTGTAGGTAGAAGGCTGAAATTTGGCAGGCCCATTCCTTACAGCTTACTTACAAAAGTTAAGCAGGTTTCATTTCGAAATTCTACGTGTAACGGTCATAACGGTCAACAACGTCCGTCATATTGAACTTTCTTATTCATGGCCCCATCTTCACGAAATTTGGTAGGCGGCTTCCTTGCGCTAACCGAAAACAATGTACATACTTATTTCGGTGGTATGACCCCACTGTCAGTCGCCATATTGAACTTTTCAACAGTCTTTGTTACTTATGGGCCCATCTTCAAGAAATTTGGTACACAGGTTCACAGCGCTAACTGAATCCTACTTACATACATATATACGTCCATAGCCTGCACCTCGGTCACCGTGTGAGGTGTCGTTGGGTCCCTCATCCCAACGCCTCCCACGTTGTTGGCTGCCTGCCTATATGAGACCGTCTGTCGCTCCAGTCTCTACATTCCCTTCCTTGATTCGCCACGGGATTCACGTCTCCCTACTGATAACTACAGCCTTTTTGTTTAATCCACGGCTTCTCCGCTGTTTTATTATTTGTTTATTACAATTATAGTTATTGTATAGGTATTTTACACTTACTTTACATTGCTCAGGTACCCATTTCCTTTATCATTCCAACCCCCATTACCATGTCTATCGAGATGATCACTATCGATCAAAGAACTGTCACTTACCGAGTGGTTTCCATGCCCGGAGATAGCACCTACCTTTTCCATTCTCTTTGTTACATATTGCACGGCCATATCGGGCTCACTCTTGATATCCGGAGGAAAATTTTGTCTTATGTATTGAATGACTGGGACAGGTTCAAGGTGTGGACTGATGACGGTACAGGAGATAATTATACTACACAGGAGCACTAGAAGAGTGAAATGCTTAAGCCCTTCACCTATGGTTCTGCATGTGAGTTGATGGCTGCCGCTGAATTGTTCGGTTGTCGCTTTCAAGTGTACCGAAATGGCCAAATATTTTACACCTTTCGATAACCGCCAATGCCTCTTAAACATCTTAGATTCACAGGTGACGATTTCAGTAGTGGACACTTTGATGTTTATGAATGTTTAAACTCTCAAAAGCTGGATGTGATTTTTATCGATGAAACCGGTTGTGTGCTTACAACGCTTGACAGATGCCAAATGTCACTTCAACGCAACAAATCCTGCAAATACTGTCGTAATTGAAACAAACCATGAAACTCAAACCGATTATGACAGTAGCAATCCAAGCTGTGAGATTTGAGACAAGATTATTGTTCACATGGCCAACTGTAAGTTACATGCTCAAGAGTAAGCTCAGCGCACAGCTTGGTCATGTTACAACCGGAGGGCCGAACTGACAACATGGTATACAAAGAGATCCTTAACAAATAATTATTGCCATATTTTCCCTCAGTTTAAAAAGGTTTAATTTTCTTCTTAATAAAAATTTTAATGCAGTACTTTGCCGCTGCGAAGCGCGGGTATTTTGCTAGTATTGAATATACTGAAATAGTTTTACTGTCAAATAATGCAAACAATACGCGGCACGTGTTTCGCCCTAATTCTGGGCTCATCAGGCGTACACACTCACCGCACCCCCTGTCGGGAATCGAACCTCGGACGTCCGCGCTAGAGACGAAGCCTCTCGTTTTGCGCCACGGCGTGTGGTTCGTTTATTTGACAGTATGTAGATCGGGAGATTATATGTATATATACACTTATATACACATTTTTATATAAAGACCTCCTGTAGCCACAATAAATGCCTTTAGTGAATAGACAAAGCGGGGTGAACAAGTTCCTTTCTACTGCAGCCACAGCCGCGACATCACATAAAAAACATCAATAATAACTCATAAACTTGCAATATTATTTAGGAAAATCGCAACATTTTACTTACCAAAAATTCTGATTATTTGTAAACAAAATCCATCCTCCTGTCTTTCCTCAAAAACAGTTCAATTACTCTGTTGTACGGATTATCCATGCACTTCAGTTCCATCAAAACCTCACTTTCTATCGCCATCGAAGCTAATGCTGAAATGCGAACCCGCCCTATGGTATTTCTGGCATAAGTTTGAATTTGCTTTAGGGCTGAAAATGTCCGCTCGACAGAAGCAGTGTACACAGGAATGCTCACCGCCAAATATACCAATGTGGACAGCTGCCCCATGCTCTCATTCAGATTTTTCTGATGAAGGAAGTCAAGGAGATCAGTGGGAGATTCTCCTGCAAAATCATCCATGGCGTACATTACAGTCAGTTCTGTTTTTAGCCGAGACAGATCAAAAAGCGCTCCGTGGCTCTTGTGTTACACTGGAGAAGGCTGCATGCGTGAAATTTTTCTTCTATTCCTGAAATTTCTGGGGCTCGAGGAGCGTGACAAATATCAGGTTTTCGTGGTCTTGAAATCTGGTCTGTGTCTGGCAAATAATATTGTCCAGAATCCTGCCATGGAGTTGGCCGTAGTGCAAGTGACGATCTTTCACTCGGAGCGTTTGCGGTGCGTTCAATGGCCTCGTAGAGTTCCTCATATCGGCTTCTATCCAATCAATGGGTCTGAATACGGTGACGTTGCCGTATGCCTGTTAGAGGGCCCTACTGACACCAACTCAAAAGCTGATTGGTTAAAGCAACAGGTTAATTGACATTTATTCTGTGTTAGAGTGCCTCCACAACAGATTTTGAAAGCCTCTCTGCCTGACAACAAATGACGGCTGAAATGTGATTGGTTAAATATTTTAATACGAAACTCCGCTTCCCACGGCTATCGAGCTGAATTCTATTACAGTATATGGACAAAAATATGTTCCAATTATGACCATTACGCGTAGAATTTCGAAATGAAACCCGCCCAACTTTTGTAAGTAAGCTGTAAGGAATGAGTCTGCCAAATTTCAGCCTTCTTCCTACACGGGAAGTTGGAGAATTAGTGATGAGTGAGTCAGTCAGTCAGTCAGTGAGTGAGTGAGTGAGTGAGTCAGTGAGGGCTTTGCCTTTTATTAGTGTAGATTTTTTTCCTTGAGTTAGGTACTAGGGTTAGGCACAGCTGAACTGCAATCACAAGACATATATTAAGGCATGATGTGAACAAGATGACTTTAACTTTTATGGCCACACCCCCTTTACTGTCAAGAAAGATTGTATTCAGAAGAAAATTTAAAAAACATTCTTGAATGAGGCTTTTGAGAGAAGTGTACAAACAAGTACACTTGGGAGAGGGAATAGAAAACAAAACATATAAGACAACAAAATCTACTAAATGAACTTAGCTGTAATAAATTGTCAGCAGCTTTATTATTTTTTGATAATAATATCCATGGAATTGCAAAACCCATGGCTAATTGAAAATGTCCTTTTCCCTACTGGTAGCATGAGGCATTTCAAGTTGCAACTGGTATTCCAGCTCTTCCAGGATGGCACATACATATGTGTTTTGAAGGTTTGTTGTGTCTCCCAACACAGTCTCAAGAGCATGGAGAAGATACCAGGAGACAGGCCATTGCACAAGGAGAGCCAGATAGGGCTGAGGAAAGGGCACCATTCCAAAATCTTTCTCTGAGGTGGAATGGGAAGATCACTGCTCACCTGTGCTCACAGCTAATCACTTTCCTCCTTGATTGGCATTCGCCAGAGAATGCCACACTTAGCAGTTTTGCCATTGACACCCTGTTCTCTTTACAGATGAGAGAAGGATCACACTGAGCACATGTGACAAATGTAAAAGATTCTAGAGATGCCATGGTGAATGTTATGAGCCTGCAGTATCATCCAGCATAACCAATTTAGTGGTGGGTCAGTGTGGTCTAGAGAGGCATATCCTTGGTGGGGGTTGCACATACCTCAACATGTTGGGAAATGGTACCCTGACTACTGTTGGGTATCGGAATGAAGTCCTCAGAGTCATTGTCAGACCATATGCTGGTGCAATGGAACCTGAGTTCCTCCTGGTGCAGGACAACTCCTTGCTTCATGGCGAGAGTGTATTTAGTTCCAGGATGACAAAGGCATTGATGTCATTGACTGTCCAGCACGTTCCCCAGACCTGACTCAAATTGAGAACATCTGGAATGTTATGTGTTAGTGCATCTGGTGCCACCACATACAGCCACAGACAGTGCAGGAGCTCACTGATGCCCTGATCCAGTTCTGGGAGGAGATCCCCAGATGGTGGAGACCATCTGCCATCTCATCAGGAGAATGCCCAGATGGTGTCGAAAGTGCATACAGGCACGTAGTGGGGCCATACACACTATTGAGTCACATTACGAGTTGTCATGATGAAATTCACGCAAGTTGGATCAGTCTGTGATTTCAATTTTTGAATTTGAGTTTACAGTGATTAGCATAACATGGTGATGTTGATGTGATGTTGAATCCAGCCTTAAGTGGGTTCGTGATTTTGGTTTCCATTGTCCATTGTTGCATCATTTTGCTCTCAACGAATTACACAGTATTACTCAGTATAGATTTTCTACTTAAATATTTAATTCATCGAGATCTAATGTGTGATTTAAGTGTTCTCTTAATTATAAGAAACAAGACTTCTCATATATAAGCTGTTAACAGGGATCAAAACATAAAGTTAAATGTTATATGATCTCATTTTGTAATCTAAAATTTGCTGATACAAATGAAGTCAGGATATCTAACAGGCAAAAGTTTTAAGTACTTTTTTGATTTTCTTAAAATGCTTTCCTTTTGTACTCTCAAAACACCTAATCAAATTTTTTAACATCACCATAAAAGTCCCCAGATTTATCCTAAGTCTTAGTTCAATAAGAATTGTCCTCAAATATAGTTCAGTCTTCTTGATATAAAGACGCCCATCTAGAAATATAATTGTGATTATTGACAAAGTACAGTGGTTTGATATCAAAGATCAAAACCAGTTGGGAATTGGCTTTATAGTTGGAGCCGGAATCTTTGTTGCCCTTTTCCTTCTGTAATGGGGTGACTGTAGCAGTTCGGACTAAAAAGTTAACATTGGCTGAAATGGCAAGTCCCCCACCACCATTTGAATGAACCTGTATAAGCATTGTATCTACAGACAAGGTTAATATCATTAGACAAGGGTTATGCCCAGTGTAAAAGGGATTCCTCTTTGGAGCTCCATTAAGCTTTGGAGCTTTGGAAAAGCTTATAAAAAGGTTTAACAGTGGTTTCCCATACAGTTAAATTAACACCAGTCTCTGTAACTATGATTTGAAGTTAATCTAATTTTCTACTTTAACCCTGTCTGCTTGTCCCATAACTTAAGCTCTAAATATGATGATTAGGTATTGTCAAGATTTACTTGATAAATATTTTTTTCCTGTGTTAAAGTAACTATTTAATTTCCTTGGTATTCAGTAAATATTGGCTATATTATTTTACAAAAATATACCTTGACCTCAATTTTGTCTGAGATCAGACCATTGGGAGTGACACAGACAGTTCAAGTATTTATTTAATAAATTTCAAATGTTACTTGTTTCTATGGCCAATGACATGTATAACAATGACCGCAGATACAGTCCTTATACAAACAACCATGCTTGCATCCTCATGCACACATCGGTAACATTGCCCTGATTTTTATCTATCTGTGGTATATACTAGGGGTCCCTCTTATGTTCTACTAAAGGCAGGCAGTATGCATGGTGACAGTAGGTGTCGATGCTCCCTTCGGAAGACACCATTACTTCTCTCAATAATGCAGGACATTTACCTTTTTCAGGGATACATTTGAACTGCTGTACCCAACCTTATTTAATGATATTAAATATCTTCTGCTACCAGTTGGAATCTTTGTTTATATGTGGGCTTTCCAATTCACTGATTGCACACTCAGTCACATAACACATCTCATCTTTATGTGTTATGCCCAATTATTGCTTTGTTTGGCGATTTTTCTATATTACTTTGGGCCACATAGACATTTTGTTCTTAAATGTACCTATTACAAAAATACTTGTTATACATCATCACATAAGTTTACTATTGTTCTTCTTAGTTTACAAATTTCCCTAAATCTTAAATCCTGTACTGTACACTCTACTAATAAAAATCAACAACCAATAATGTTAAATTGGACTGACCTTAACTTACATATACTCCTCGTACTGTCTGAAATCGCTAACATTAAATGGCAGAGTTTCCTTTGATAATGTTGTAAGTGCTAATCTGGTGATAGCCACTAATGTAGTACTAAATGTAGCAGTTATGTGTTAAATTCTGATTAACTACAGAAGTTGGGCAGTGGGCACAGTCCAGATTACAGGCAGCCATTAGTCCTTGCAGGTAGCCGTCTTGTCACACCAAGTATCAATGGGCCTATAGAATGAGGTAATTCTAAAAATATTTACTCTTGCACATTGCTTTTGCACTAGATGCTAATCATGTTATGCTAATCACATTTTCAAAACTATTTGCTATTATATTATTCCCATTGTTGTACAAGTTATATCAATTTCAATTAATAAAAATAATAGTTACAAATATTCAATAAGTACGTTACTCATGTGAAGAGTTCAATTGCCTCGTTATGCTTGAAGATTTTAAGTTTTCCTCTGATATCAATCATGACTCCACAGTTCAAGTCCTCTTAAAAAGATGTTGCTGGAGAAAAATAGATATTAAATTGTAACACAGTTCCTTCTATAGTGGGGGATTTATTATGATACAATGGTCAGGTCTTGGGATCCAATGGCCCAAAGCAAAGGATATTAATGTCTAAAACTCTTGATCCAATGTGGACAGATGCCTTCTATGATTTGGGACTCACAAAGATCATGCATGTTTTCTTCTTAGAGTCGGTGGTTTCCAGCCTGAAATTCCTTAAACTTTTATCTGGCTTGTTTGCATTAAACACCCACAGTTGAGCAGTCAGTTGGTCAATGGCCTGATTCATTGCTTGATCCCCCTTTGGTATGTACAGTATGGCCTGTTTCTCCTTAGAGTCTGGCATATTTTTGTTTGTAGACCTTTACAATAGCACAATCACCAGGTTCAAAGTTGTGGTGTTATTGTCTGTGACAGGTATTAAGAGTGTTTTTTTTCTCTCATTAGTAGAATTGTAAATCTTCATCTGTAATTGCTGAAAGTTATTTATGGATCCTATAAACAAGACAAAGATGTCAGCTGTTGTACTAGTCCTACTATTAATATCTCATGAGGCGTTAAATCTATTTTGATGGGGGTACACCTTTTTAATATTAACACTAGCAGTAAAACAGATGATCATTTTAATCCAGTTTCTGCTTGCATCTTATCTACTTTGTTTTTTTAATGGTCAAATTAAGTTATGCAGGTGGTAAGCATAATATACAAGTTTCCTTTCATTCTGTCTTTTATTTATAATCTTCAATATATATCCTTCAATAAAAACATATTCACTTTAGTTGTATGGGCTTTGCCTGTTGTTGTGACCCCCACTAAATTGAAAAGGATGTTCATCACAACAAGTAAATAATCATCATCTATACTAATAAACGGCAAAGCCTTCACTCACTCACTCACTCACTCACTCACTCACTCACTCACTCACTCATCACTAATTCTCCAACTTCCCGTGTAGGTAGAAGGCTGAAATTTGGCAGGCTTATTCCTTACAGCTTCCTTACAAAAGTTGGGCAGGTTTCATTTCGAAATTCTACGCGTAATGGTCATAACTGGAAGCTGTTTTTCTCCCATTTACTGTAATGGAGTTCAGCTGGAGGGGCGGAGTTCGTATGACATCATCACGCCTCTCACGTAATCACGCATTACGTAGAAAGCCAGGAAGAGCTACAAAACGCGCTTTAGAAAACATGCATTATATAATTAAGAAGGCAGTGAAACAATTAGAAGCGAGCGAGTGACATATATATAAAACCATATTCAGCGGCTCACGTGAACTGACGCAGTGCGCAGACAAAAAGTAACAGTTGCAAAGAGTGCTGAACAAAAACTGAATTACACTGCTACGCTCAAATAGATAAACCACACTCCGTGGCGCAATACTAAAGCATTAGACTGTAGCGCCCACGTCCGAGGTTCGACTCCCGAGAGGGGATGCACTAAGTATGTACGCGCGCTTCTCGATTTATTTTAACCTCGCATCCCCTTAGTTTGAGACGTATGAAAACGCATGCGGTTAACGCAGAAAGACAGATCACCTATTCACCTATTGAAGCTTCATGAATAATGGATACTTTATTCGCGATCAATGATTGTTTTGGTAAAGCCATACTCAGTGTATTCATTAGATGAACGGTAAAAAAGTAAGAGCGAGGGGACGGTAACTTACTGAAGCACACAAGCAAAACCACAATAGCACGCGGGCTCGATGTACTGACTTGCGCGATCACATTCCAAAAAATATTTCTTTTCAAGTTCTATTTAGTCCATATGAGTCAAACTCAAGGCCCACGAGCCACATCCGGCCCGGCGTGTAATTATATCCGGCCCGCGAGATCATTTTATATACTGTATTATTGTTATTAATGGCCCGGGTATATGAAGCGCTAGTAACACAATAAACTACAGATCCCATAATGCAGCGCTTCAGCTGCCTTACCGAACACTTACCGCGTTAATCAAGTCTAGCTTATGATACTGTAAATTATTGCGAAGCTAGCCCACACGATGCCGAAGAGAAAAGTTGATTCTGAAAATAGAGCCTTTAAAAACCGGTGGGAGGCTGAGTATATGTTTACTGACATTGCCGGTAAACCCGTGTGTCTCATTTGTGGAGCTAATGTGGCTGTAATTACAGAATTTAATCTAAGACGGCACTATGAGACAAAACATCAGGGTAACCTGAAAGACCTGAATGCAATGCAGAAGATACAGAAAGCAGAAGAATTAAATAAGAATCTGACACTTCAGCGGACGTTTTTACCCGTGCACAATCACAAAGTGATTTCAAGTGAAGCTGCTTTTATGGGAGACACAAATAAACCAGTGCAACTTGCCCCACTTTCCCTGTTGCCAAGTAATGTTGAACCAAGTCGTCACTACGGTGTTCCCAAATACGCACTTTGCTGATAAACTGAGCGCACTGAGTTTGCACGGCGCTTTGGTGACTTTGAAGAACAAAAAAAGTCCGTCTACATGCGGCTCGAACCTTGTGCATGTTTGGTAGCACATATCTGTGTGAGAAGCTCTTCTCAGTGATAAAGACTAACAAAACAGCACACAGGAGTCGCCTCACTAATGAGCACCAGCAGTCCATCCTGAGAATCTCCACAACACAGAACCTCACACCAAACATAAACGAACTTGTTGCCAAAAAAAGATGCCAGGCGTCCAGCTCTAAAATGACATATGAGCAAAGACAACTGAATGATTTGATTTGTTATTGCTGAAAGGAACACATTTTATTTATATTTCCAGGTTTTGTTATGCAGCATGTTCATATTTGAATTTGTATAATTTTGACAGGATTATTTTATTTTTATGGAGAGCAAAATCTTTTGGGATATTTAAAATCTAAGTTTATTTTTTATATAAAATTACATAAGAGTAAAGAAATTTGAATGTTTGTTCTTTTAACGTTTACTTTATTTCTAACTTGTATAATTTAGACAGGATATATTTTTATGGAGAGCAAAATATTATAAGTTGTTTAAGGTTTGAGTTGATTTATTCAAGAATAATATTCCTGTCTGTTTTTACCATTCCTACCAAAGATATTTCTGTCGACTAAATAAAAATTCCTTCTATTTAAAATTTAAATAGAACTTGAACAAATATGATAGTTCATAATATCCACGCAGACTTGCACGTAAGAGCGGGAGTTATCCGTTTTAACAAGCAGCGTATTGCACTGATAGGAAATAGCTGTGTGTGTATATATGTAGATATGTATGTATATGTATATATATGTTTATATATGTGTGTGTGTATGTGTATATATATATATATGTATTTGTGTATATATATATGTGTGTGTATGTATGTATGTATGTGTGTATGTATATGTATGTGTATATATGTAGATATATATATATGTATGTATATATGTGTGTGTGTGTATATATATGTGTATATGTATAGATATGTATATATATATGTTTATATGTGTGTGTGTAAATATATATATATATATTTATATATATATATATTTATATATATATGACAGCAACACTCATCACTCACAACAGTGACAAAACAATTACATTGATAATCATGTTACGTTATTTTCAAAATGTTTCCTTTTCTTTTTCATTGCTTCTTTTAACACATTACTTCTCCGCTGCGAAGCGCGGGTATTCTGCTAGTATTAAATAAAATCAATCCGAATAAATACTAAGGGAAGAGACATTTAGTTGGTCTCAGCATATTGAAAGTATTGGTCTCATTAATACTGTGTAACAACTGATAAGAGCTAAATGTTCTAACTCTTCTGCAGATAACAAATATGTCCAAGGGTAGAAAGCAAAAATTAAAAGTGACGGCAGAAAAGCATGGAAGTAAAAGAGTCATTTTCTGTGGAGTTTTCTGTAGGAATTAAGAAAGTTCCAGTTTATTATTCTAAAGCACAAATTTGTTTTTTTTTCCTCTATGTTCATTGTTCCCTTTTGACAATCAGGAGTGCAGGCAAGGAGATGGGAGTTAAAGGACAGCAATGTAGAACCAGAACATCTCTCAGTCAGCATAGTAAGCAGAAGTCAAGGAAGAATCTATTTTCTGGACTGATTCATTCTAAGTAGATTTAGAAAAGAGATCAAAATAAGCCAAAATAGTTAAACTCCATGTTTCATTTCTCTAATTACAGAATATTGTTCAGGTACTGTATGTGCACATTTTTCTTTATATTTCAGTCTCAAGTTTTAAAATCATTTCCAAGAATGCTAGATATTTTACTGTGTCTAAGGCTAAGAGGTAATTCATCCATCCATCCATTATCTAACCCGCTATATCCCAACTACAGGGTCACGGAGGTCTGCTGAAGCCAATCCCAGCCAACACAGGGCGCAAGGCAGAAAACTAACCCCGGGCAGGGCGCCAGCCCACCGGAGGGCACACACATACACCAAGCATGCACTAGGGACAATTTAGAATCGCCAATGCACCTAACCTGCATGTCTTTGGACTGTGGGAGGAAACCAGAGTACCCGGAGGAAACCCACACAAACACGTGGAGAACATTCATACAAAACATATTTATCTTTTCCTGCATAAACTCCTTTAAATTATTTCAAAAGTTATTTAGATCCGCAGAAAGCTGAAACGGTTTTAGGAAATACAACTAAACGGTTTTAAGAAATAAAACTAAACCTTTTGTCAGCTATGTAGTCATGCAAATATTAACATTCTGTTCAATTTCCCATTTAAAATTTGCAAATCAAGTATAACACAAAGAGTAGATGGGGAAAACAAATCAATATATCACAAGCTCCAGATGCCTTATAATTCAAAATCTACCTGTATTTAAAATTCCCTTAGT
This sequence comes from Polypterus bichir lapradei, assembly GCA_026402145.1. Classification (NCBI taxonomy): domain Eukaryota; kingdom Metazoa; phylum Chordata; class Cladistia; order Polypteriformes; family Polypteridae; genus Polypterus; species Polypterus bichir. Next base: position 69,362,186 of record JANRMT010062814.1, read on the forward strand.
GCATCACACTATTGCTAATTGACAATGGAGGTTCTGCTCATTTTGTCAGTTAAACATTACTGTACTTTTATTGTAATTATAAGAAAATAGTCTGACAAATACATATAATATTTATCTATACTTAACAACATTTATTCCCTTATTCATGACTTCCTATTTATGCTAGTTCATGCACACTGCATTATTGACTCCAGGTTTATAAAACAACTAAACCAGTATTTTCACCTTTCATTCTTTTCAATCATCCTGTCAATCTTGACATACTCTGAATCTGTTTCACAGTCTTGCTGCACCCTCTTCTCATGTGCACAACTTTGCTCTGCATTCAGATGTTCAATTGTCTAGTTAGTCAATCCCCCCATTACAGTGTGTTGATAGTATTTTCAATCTCACCATATTTCCTACTTCACCATTTGTCTGCTCCCTCTTATGCTCTGAACACTCACTGTTGCCATTGAAAACACCAGCCAGAGAAGGATACAGACACCAAGCCCCCTCATTTCCTTAAACAAAGCTGATGGAACACTGGGAAAGGGTTGCTGCATCTGTATATTTGAATCATTAACAATCTGCTGAGCCTTTTCCTCAGACAATTCTATGATTTTCTTTATCTGTTTGTTTCACTAACCCCCCCCCCCCTTTGTTTTTATTTAACCTGTGTACTTTCTAGCTTTACAAATGGTGCTACAGTTACATATTTTCCCAATCTATGGAAATTCTTAAGTTACTTTTTACCACTTTTCTTTAATCTTTTTTTTTTTATTTAATAATTTTATATTTTCCCCTAAAGGCAGTCCGCAAGTCCAGTTCTGACTAGAACTCGCTGTAATGATGACTTCAGAAAAGTGTAATAATAACTAGGAAGACACAGCTATGGTCCTCTTAAAGAAAAAAAAGAAAAATCCTAATTTTGTAATTTAAGTCCTATTCTTTTTGTCTTCCTTTTATTTTTCTTTCTACACAGCTTTTTTTATTCCTTCTTCCCACTTTTAGATGGCCTCAGTGCACTATTAATAGGACGACTATAACTTTCTACTCATTTAATCTGTTTTCTGTCTTTATTTTATTGTGTTTTTTTTGTCTTTGTACTTTATTGGAAGGTCCAACCTCCACTTTTTTGCCTTTGTTAGGAAATCCTCACTCGGGTACTTGAACCCTGAAAGTACACCCCTATTTGTTTGTTTGTCTTTCATAAGTGCTCAAATAGTCAGGTCAGATCAGGCTGGGGAGCATGCACTGGTATAGCATGTTGCTGCACCCACCACATAATGAAACAGCTAGGGATCTTGGTTGGCAACCCCCCCAGACAGACACACTGTCCAGTCCCAAGAAAATTACCATCTATCGGCTGCAGCTAGGTGTTACATGAACATCTCCTTCGCCTGGTCTAGCCGCTTGGATCCTAAACAGTGAGGATCCTGTGACTCGACCTCACGGAATTGTGCCGCATGGCCGTAGTGCTGTAACTGATGCTCCCTCACAATGCAGGTAATGTGCCTCATTTGGGACTCCATTAGCAACCACTTGTTTGACACAAAGTCAAACCAGCGGTACCCAAGGATTCTCTGAAGAGACACAGTACTGAAGGAGTCCAGTCTTCGTCTCAGGTCAAAGGATAGCGTCCAAGTCTTGCAACTATATAGCAAAACAGGAAGCTAGTTTTTCAAAGATATCGGGAGCGCCACACACCCCTTTCCAGTGACCTCATGACCTCCCATGCTCTGCCAATCCTCCTACTGACTTCATAGGAGGAGTCGCCAGAGACATGAATGTCACTACTGAGGTAAGTGAACCTCTCAACGAGGTCAACATTCTCTCCTCAGACAGACCCACTGCTGATGGCTGTTCCCAAGAGGTCATTAAAGGCCTGGTAGCTTGGTTTTTATCCAGGACACTTTCAAGCCCCAATCAGAGCCTCTATTGATTTCATAAAGATCAAAGCATCGTTGGCAATGTCAAGATCAGTGAATCTTTCTTTAGCAACAGATAACCCGACAGCTACTAGGCCCCACAACCCTGCTCAACACCTTGACCATGCAAGCAGTGAACATAGTAGGAGTAAGAACACACCCCTGATAAACCCCATAATCAACTGGGAAAAACTTTGGCGTTGAGGGGATCCTGCAGATTTTCAGGGTGTCTCATACGGCAGCTCCAGCAACTGACTCGAAGGCTGCAAAGAAACTGGTGATAATCTTTGTTGCACTCCATGTGAACCCTCAGTGCCACTCAAATAGTGCACTGGTTATTTTCAGAGGTGATATGTCCCCTTCTTACTTACTTTTGAGGCCTTTAACTCCCCTAGACAATAGTATCTACTGACCCAGTGAAACCCTGGGTTCAGTGCCAGTAACTCTTTCTGAAAACCTCACCTGCCATGGGTGTCTCCAGCTAATTCCAGAAAGTGACCTCCTCACACAGCACTGGCACACTGTCTACGGAGGGCCATGGTCTTGAGCTCAAGGAAAGCAACAGACAGGAAGTGATAACTTCCCTGGACAACACTTGAACCTGGCCACACACTAGGTCAATACACTAGTCATGGTGCCTCATAGGCCAGAAGTCACTTGGCACTATTCATACTACACCGGTGCATCCCAGTGAATCCCTGAAGCTACGTAAGCTCTCACATTGGTAGAGATGAGGTGTGACGTAGTTTTATATTATCTCTTCTTTTTACTCAATCGAGTAGGGACTTGAACCCTCACATGGGGGGAGACATTGGGGACTTGAACTCCAACGTAGTTCCCTTTGTAAACCCTATCTGTGTAACAGAAAGGATTCTTTTAATCAGCTAAGTTCTTTTACATAACACATTTGAATATATTTTAATTTTCACCAATCACTTTTAGATAATTGTATATTCCAGAAACACACCTCTTAATTAAGTATTATTTAAACTTTCAAACTACTTAAACCAATGTGCTTGTACAAGTGAAGTCAGGATGTACTCGTTTAAGAGCCAGGCAGTTTCAGGCACTTTTATTTTCTCTACATTGTGTCACTTGTGTAGCTAACCAATGTATTGCCCTTTCACAGCATGCTGCTTATAGAATATTGCATGTTTTCCTACACTACTAAGTTTGTTTATTACAATACTGTAAATATAGGCTTCCTCTTACTGTTATGGAAGTGCTGTGTCATTTCCCTGTCTAGTGCCAACCTTTTCTACAGTGGAGCAAACCATTAAAAAAACCCTGAGGAAATCCATAAATTATAAATGAAATGCCTCAAGCAATAAACAAAACAAGTTCTTTGTAGATAGATTTTACAATTTAAGAATCAGAAATGCTTCTGGTGCTAGGTGCGTTATAGCAAGCATTATGTGATCAAAATAGCACCTGATCCCTGGAATTAAAGACATGTTCTATTCCTAACTGGCTAAGGGGTATGAACTTCCTAGCCTTGATAATATTATGTTGTATGCAAACCTGATCCAGCTCCCAGTATCTTTGAAGGTCTCAATACAGATCCTCAAGAAGCATTCTTTGAGTTAAATGATGAATTGTAAAATACATAAACACCAGTGGAAATTAAGTGGAAAGTACATTTTGTGCGAGAGCTAGGAGGCAGTTTTTCACAAGTATTGTTTAGAGCAAACTACCAAATGTATGGGCTAAACACTTTAAAGATAATAAGTAATCATATAACTTTGATGGGCTGAATAATCTCAAATTTTGTTAAATATCTAACATTAATCAAATTAATTAATTTCTTCATACAGTTGTCAAAAAACAACACTGTGCAAAATACAATTAATTGTTGGGGTCAACAAACACTGCAACTTCTTTTTCTTCAAAAATACTTGGGGGGGTGGGGGGAATATAGAAATTTACAGTGGTACTGTCCAGACCTGGAATAAAACAGTGCCAAAGTAGCCATAATTAAAGTCACTTCACATTGTCAGCCTATCAGCCTATTTTACTACTGTGATGGCCTTATTTTTTCATATTATTATAAGTACTCTTAATTACACCATATAGATTGATGTGTTTCTTCTCATATTGCTTCATATATTGGTTTCCTTTAGTGTTGATTTTTCCCATTGTAGCATTTTATTGTTAATCTTCAGCTTCTACCCTCACACCATTTTATACCTATTTATTGGATTCTTTTGTTATATACATACACAGAATGGATGAAAGGGCAGATAGACATCCCTCATTCAGATTGCAATTAACATGCATATAGTTATTTTACGTAAATGATTAAGGTGGAAAGAATTAAAATATGATTCTGTACACTCAGCATAATTTTTCTGATATTCCAAGAATTCAGAAGTCATGCAATTGAGTACATTAAAACAGATATAAAACCATGGCTGTGAAAAGCTCATCTGCTATAATTAGCCTTAATATTAATTTGGAAAGGGATCCTTAGAGTAAAGGTTAAAATGTAGTACCATTAGACATTTCAGTAACTGATCAAAGAACAAGAGAACAGTTGCAGTTGTTGTTCATTATACATAGTGGGTGGTTATAGGAAAAATAAAAATGATAAAGGCTGAAAGGGCAGTAAAACAATTTAGCCCCAACTTCATTCTGCTGTACATCTATAGCCTTGTAGCAAATGTTAAGTAGTTTTAGAAATAACAGATGAATAATGTCAGCCTCTTTGTCCTGGGAAAGAGATGTTGATAGATGCCAGTAGGTGTAGTAATAAGAAGGTGTGGAGGAATTGTTTCTCTGTCAGTTCTGTTCACAAATCAAATTACTCTCTTAATGCATTTTCATCAATTAGCACTTGCAAGAATCAAGCTTAGTTTAATAACATTCACCTCTAGTTCAATCTTTTTTAAAAGGGTAGATATTTCAGTCCGTATGGACTACATACCGAATCTCTGAGAATCATTGAGTTTTTAAATTTTTAATTAAGAATGGATTTCACAAAGGCAAGTAAAATGAGATTCTCTTTCCCATGATCAAAGAAGGCACAGTGACATATAAATGCACATTCACTGTTTTGAAAATGTAGATAGAATAGAAGAAAGGTAGTTAATAAAATGGATAAATTCGCATTTCTTCTGCATCCTTTTCTAAATTTTATTGTTGCTGTATGTCAGAACATGTCACATTTGTACTATGTGCATTCTTAAAATGTATTAATTTTGTGACTTTTAATGTATAATACTTTGGTGCTGTTTTACAGTACATTTACACAAACTTTCTTTATATGTTGAGTGGTGTGTGCTGCTTTGTGTATATTGATTTGCTGGTAGAAATACAGAGTGATTTTGTGGATTTTGACTGATTTGGTTTTCAAAAATAAGTTCAACTTCCAAGAAATGCTCTCCTTCTTTGTTCAGAATTGCAACTGTGAAGACTTTATGTGCATAATTGGGGTGTTTTTTTAAAATTATTTAGTCATTTTTAATTTTTAAAACTACATTTTATTATACAGTGCTGATATAACCAGTGCTGTTTAGATTAGTGATGTATTCTACTGTACTATCAGCCTTCTCAGCCCGTCTTTTCATGGTTATGGATGTCATTCACACCAATGCCATTTAGATTGGGCAGTCAAACTAAACATACTGTATTTGTTTGGACTGAGAGCATGAACTGTAGTCCATAGAAGAAAACTCGGCACATGGAATGCACCAGAGACATTTGAAACTTTGTGCTAGCAATCTGAGCTGGAAACCTAATCAGCTGGAAATATATGTCGTCTGGCTTATTGATTTTGCATTAACTTCTGCAAATGTGTTCTAGAGATGTCTTGGTCTTTCATATGATGTGTGTTTGTCCTTTCCAAGTTTAAAGTACAGTGACTACACTTAGGTTTTTTGGAATTTCTCTTTGGATTTCATCAAGTTATGTTCAAAGTGGGCCACAATTTGATTTGTGCTGTTAATAGAAATGTTCAGTTGGGTACAGCCTTCATTTATTTGATTCTGTTTGAGAAGTAAGTTTTATACTGCTGTTAACTGTACTGTCCTGGTTTTAACTGTGAAATTATTTAAATTCTAGTGAATTAATGACTTCAATATGTTTTGAATTAATCCGATTAGCTTTATAGAAGATACTTTGTAATATTTTTAATTGCTGTTTTGTGCAGGTATTATCATTTTTTTGTTAGATGAGATCTTTATCTTTGATACCCCTCTTTGTTGCCCACTTCCATAAGATCTTAATGAAACCGTGATAGCAAATTAGTTAGTTAGGTCATTTTACTGAGAAAAGCTTTCAGTAAGCAGTGATCGTGGCTTTCTATTTTGTGGAAGAGGAGTGACTTGTCCCATGCATTACCTCCATGGGGTGCGTATATTCTTCGGGTCAGCCACAGGGGACCTCGGTTTTGCCATGTGACACTGTTGCTTCAGTTTCTTATGACTCCATCTATTAAGGTGTGACAGAGTTGTACATAAAGGTTTATGATTGGATAAAAAGTTGTTTTCAATAAAATTTAACTGGTTAAATTCCTGTTTTCCTGGTTTGTTATTGGTGTAGTCCATCTCTGATAACAAAGTGTGGCAGGTACTATTGGGCTACCTCCTTCCCTTGGCTTGAAGTGTGGTCTTATCCCTTTTAGGTCAAGCAGGAACTCTTCACAAGAGCACAAAGCTATTCAATATCTAAATATACTTTTGAAAGGAAAATTATAAAGAAAAAGAGAGAGAGATGGAAAAATGTAAAGCATATGCCTTTATGATGGACTGGTGTTCTGTCCAGGTGTTGTTCCTGCCTTGATTTCTGGGATAGGCTGTAGCTACCCCATGCCCCTGTCCTGGATGAGCGTATTAGAAAAATGAGTGGAACAAACATTAAGTATATACTTTAAAGTCATGTTAAAGTGTGTGGCGGATGGCCATGATCACGAATATGATATTTTTGATATTTGATTCTTTACCTGTGGTCGTAGCCCTCTAAGAGCCACTCCCAGAAGTTTAAACATGACAAATTTCAGGCATAAATGTGAAATTTTCGATTTAGACTATTTCAAGGTCAGTGATTATGAATATGATGTTATTTTTGATCATTTACTAGAGAAATAGCTCTCTATGGACCTTTGTCAGAGAGTGAAAATGACAAATATTTCAAATATTTGTTGCCAGCTATTCTTGTTTATTATATATTTCTATGTCATAAATCATTGCATTTCTTATGAACATCACAAATCAGTGTGGCTTATGCTAATTCATATTTTTTTGTGTAGTGTCACTACATGGAATACTAGGTTTCTAAGATTTATTGTTCATATATCATTCAGAATCAATTTATATTGAAGTTTTAGCCATGGATATTTTACATTTTTTAATGAAATCTATAGGTGGTAAGCTTTGGCAGATAGTACTAATTAAACAGCAGTCTGCCTAAATCTGAATTATGCTGCCCATATTATCATCCCATAACCTAATCTCATTTACTAATGAGGATATTTCTTCATTTGACATTTCTGTTATATGTAGATGCTCTTTCATCACATGTGCAAATGTGATGAGGAGACCATGATCATAATTTGTTAGCAGGTATGCTTGCTTTACTCTGGCATGCTTTCATAAATGGTAACTATGCTGATAGGGTCATTGGTTAATCAGATATGTCTATTGGGCATTAATCACCTTTAACCTGCTTTAAGGGACACTAATCAATGCTAAGGCAGGGATCTGTGCTGAGTGATGTTGCTTGCCAGCCTTGTCTCCATAGAAACCAATTGCATATGCCTATGTATGCTCACAAAATTGACTAATTTGTAGCAAAGCTGGTGATATGGGAGTATATTAATCTGGCTGTACAATTTACCTCTCACCTTTATGCAGATACTTTTTAATCGACACAAACATAGGATCTAAATTCCTTTCTTTCTGTGACTGGCAATAAATACTATTATTTTAATTGTTCAGTTGTTATAGTTTTCTCTATAAATGTTTGCTTGTTAAACCTTTATTTAAAATTGTGATTGATTAAATTGCTTGGGCACATTAAGATAACTAATCAATTTTTGTTGCTGTTAATTGTGAACACTTAAAAAACCAAAGAGATTTGTCTTCACTACTTTGGATGTTTTGATATTTTACAGAAAATTAAACTGTAATTTTCAAGTCAAAACAACATTTTACAGATTTTTTTCTTCCACCTCAATTATAAACGAAACAACAAAAAAAGAACTGTCCAGAAATATTCAAGTCTTTTCTTATTTTTAATCTGAATGGACACTAACCATGTTGGTCTGTGTGAAATGAAAGTGTTTCATATAAATTCAGTTATAATGCCTCTATCTTTGGGAATACTCCTCGTTTGTTAGTTTAACTTTTAACTAAACTATATTTTGAACACAATAAAACTTTTAAATCAAAATTACGTTAAGGATATTTAATTAGAGAATCTTGTTTTTAATGCCAAACACAACTACACATGTAAAAGTATGTTATGGGTGAAAATCAAAGAGGAGAGAAGAGATAATTTTGAATGATGCGATTTTCAGCACATGGTTTAATAGCATTGGATTTAGTTAATGAATTGATCAGTCTTGTTAATTACAGTAATAAATGAAACTTCAAGCTACATACTAATGGCTGCGTGTTGTGTGATTGATTGATTGATGTCCAACTTTTTTGAGAGGAAAGAAACACTTAGACGCAGAGTTTTTAAGTAAAAAAAATGTCTGATGTTTATACTATAAATACCATATTAATTGCTATTGTAAAAGGCAATTACTTGCGTTTTTAACTATTTAAAAGTAATTATGAGCACACAAAAGGTTTTGAAGAGAAAAGGCCATTCTAACCAAGTGGAGCTCATTTGGCCTGGTATCTTCTCTTTTGGAAAGTGTCAAGTTAAACTTTGAAAATCCACAAACTATTGATGCCTACTACAGTACAAGATAAGTTATTATGTGCAACAGTGGTTCTCTGGGTAATCTAAAAAATTTAAAGTTGTTTTTGCAAATTGTTTCCTATAACTAGATCCATCTGTGCCCTTGTGTTTTTGTTGAGAAGCTATTTTAAGTTGGTGGGCACTTTGCTAATTTCTTAATTGTAAACACTTCTGCTATGCCTCCGTCTTACTATGCTTAAACTGGAAAGATATAACTCATTTAAAATTTCACCATACCTCCTTCCATACAGTCCAGGATCACGGTTATTTATTTTCAGTGGACTTTCTCTAGCTCTGTTATGACTTTTCTTGGAACATAGAGGCCAAAGGTGCACACATTATTCTAGCCAAATCCTTACCATGTGTATTTATAGTTTAAGAATATCTTTCCTTGATTTTTACTTGAAACAACATGTTCGTTAACCCAGCATCCTATTAGCCTTCTTCATCTGTTGTTTACATGGGATTGGGAGTAATTTATCATCAGCCAAAACTTTGTGACTAACATAGTCCTAATTGTACAATAATGAGCAAATGTTTGACTTTTTAGCTTTCCTGACATTTAGAATCTTTGAGTCTACTTTGAGTGTATTAAATGATACACAGTAACATACAACTCCCTCTTTGGTGGTTAAAGAACCTATTTCTTTATTTTTTATTTTTTTGATAAAGAGTTACATAGTGACATGGTTGTTACATATTTTCTAGTCCAGTCCGGAATTTGTTCATTCTCCCTAGGTCTCCTTCAGTCTGACAGCTCCCTTTATAGCTGGCGTCCATCACCCCAGGATTCGAGGATTACAACCATGACAGGCACCAATGACCTTATGTCCGCAGCTCTGTACAGTCACATCAGCAATGGAGTCCTGGAACATGGCCCATTAGGGTTAAATTTCCCCAGCCCTCCTTAGAATGCATAAGTATTTGTCTGGAGGTGTGAGTGAAATGCCCCCAGTTCTATCTGTTTGGGTCTGCCTGGTTTTTCCAGCATCTTCCTCTGCCATTTGATCTAACGTATGACATGGTATTGATCGTTTGACAGTTTATCCCCCAGGGGAGGTGACTCTCTTATCCCCTGGGGTAAACTTCAGTGTGCATGTGCTGAACCGGGGGGGGAAGTGGGGTATAAGTAAGCCCACACCCACATGATGCCTCTCATCCTTGGTAACTCCAGAATGGAATAGAGTCCAGCCCCTGTCCAGGAGCTTGGTTCCAGATCCTCCCATTCTGTACGAGTTAAGCTCGACTATTTAGATGGTACCTCTTTACCTCACGGACTAGTTCTCGTTTCCTCCTCACCAGAGAGGTCTCAGTCTATATCCCTAGAGTCAGTTTCGGTAGCCAGTTATTGGTCTGCCAAGGCACCTGCCTTTGACATGCACCTAAACCATAATGCCATAGTCCCATACAACTCCTGCAGGTGGTGGGCCCACTAGAGGGCAGACCCATGTTGCTCAATCAGACTGTTTCTGGCCAGGTCCCATGGGTAAAGGCCTGACTACCAGATGCTGGCCAACAAGCTCCTTCCACCCCAGGCCTGGCTCCAGGACAAAGGCCACTGTTTCCCTTTTCTGGGAAAGGTTACCGAACCCTTGATTTGACTTTTCATACAGGTCAATACAAATGGCAATTAGTCTGGTCTTTCCCTAGAACTAGTTTGCTTTGGGTGACCGTGCCAGGGGCAATTATTCCAGACAACTTACTGTAGCTCTAGGAGCATTGGTACACACAGACCCCTCCACCATGATAGGACAGCGATTCACGAAAAGCATTTCAAGCCTGGTTAGCTTGTGGGACTCAAGAGGCAGTTGAAAATTATAAGACAGACCAAAAGGAGTGCAGCAATGGCAGTGGCAGGAGCAAAAAAACTGGGTATTGGAGGAGTTTGGTGAAGCCATGGGAAATTACTTTTGGTTGGTCTCAAAGTGATTCTGGCAAACTTTCAGGTGACTTTGGAAGGAGAAATAGTGCTTTCCCCATGAATTTTATAGCAGAGATGAAATGCTGCTGACTTCACCCTGGGATATAGTCGGGTGGTGGAAGGAACACTTCAGGGACCTCCTACCCACAAACCTTCCTTGGAGAAAGGTGGGTCAGGGTGCTCTGAGGAAGGATCACCTGTCACTGGAGCAGAGGTAGTTTTAAAATAAATAAATAAATAATAATAATTAATTATTGGTGGTAAGGCTCCAGTGGTGAATGATATTCACCCCTATATGTTAAAAACCCTGCATATTGGGCTGTCTTGAATGACACATCTCTTCAAACATGGAGTTTGGCGTGGAGTGGTGGTCCTCATCATTAAGAAAGGGTACTGAAGGTTCTGACCTAACTTTACAGTAGATGGATCACACTTCTCAGCCTCTTTGGAAAGGCCTACGCCAGGGTAAAGAAAAAAAGTCCTCTGGATAGGAGGATCCTGCTGTTTGTCAAGCCTTGGATTCAGGAGGAAAAATATAGATTTCATTCCATGCACAGAACACTGAACCATGTTTTTATTCTTACAAGGATTCTGGAAAGTTCATGGGAGTATCCCCCACCATTCTAGATGTATTTTGCAGACTTGCAAAAGGCATATGACCATGTATCTCAGGGTGTGCTTTGGGAGTATGGGGTACTGGGCCAGCTTTTGAGGGTTATTTGGTCCTTCTATAACCAGGACAAAAGCTAGGTTTGCATTGTTGGGAGTAAGTCAAACTTGTTCCCAGTTGGTGTGGGACTCTGCCAGGGCTGCCCTTTGTCACTGATTCTGTTCGTAATTTTTATGGACAGAATTTGTAGGCATAGGCAAGGAGTGGGGTGTTTAGTTTGGTGGCTGCAAGATTGATCTGAACCTGCTGACTTCATTGCTTAGACACACACTGAGGCAGTTTGCAGCGAAGTGTAAAGTGGCCGGAATGAGGATCAGCACCTCAAGTCCGAGGTCATGGTTCTTGGTCATGTGGACATTGTACTGGTCAGTTGCTTTGAAAAGATAGCTGAACTAAAAGGTAAAGCTCTTGATTTAACAGTTGATTTACACTCCTACCCTTTCCTGGGTTAAAGACTTATATCATGGATAAAAGCAGCAGAAATCAGTTTCCTTTGCAGAGTGTCCAGACTCAGCTTTAGAGAGAGTGTGAGTAGCACAGACATTCTGCAGGATTTCAAATTACAGTCATTGCTCCTCCACATCAAAGGAGCCAGCTAAGGTGGTTTGGGCATCTGGTTAGGATGACTCCTGGATGCTTCCCTGTGGTGGTGTTTCAGTCATATCAAACCGGGAGGATACCTTGGGTTAGACATTGGACACACTGGAAAGTTTGTAAATCTTATCTGGCCTGGGAATGCCTATGTATCCCCCTGGAGGAGTTAAAAGAGGCGGCAAGACACCAAGTAGGCCAAGTACACATGGACAAACTAGAACACTAAATGGAATGAGACAACACAACACTGTAACTTTTAAATCCTTCAGGACAGACTTTCTCAGTCATTAAGTAGCTCAATCCACCTGTTAACCAAAAATAGAAATTCCAAATGAAAATAAAATGGCCTATAATCCAGTAATTTGAATAATTCGCACAAAAACAAAAAAAAAAACCTACAAATGCTGTTATTTTTATTTTGGCTTTTAATGCTTCAGTAGCAGAGAGCATGTGAAATGGATGGATAAGGACTTACACACTGCATGTACACGCCTGGATGGCCTTTTCATATGCAGTAATGTGATGTTGTACTGCTTGAACTATCATCTGTAAAACCAAACCATTTGCAAACAGTAGCTGTGATCTTACTGGTTTTAAATACTTCCTTTTCTGATCCTTGCTCCATTTTTTGTGCTTTTCCACCAATGTGAGCTAAGTTCTTAAAAGGCTTTGTGGATTTTTGTTTAACATTCAAAAGAATTGTTGGAAAATCAAATACATGTTCTGAATATCACAATATATTGCCTTTTCATATTGCTTTTTTTAATAAAATATGGAATCAAATAAAAAAATTCACTAAATTGCCCAGCCCTAACCCCAGTCCCATTCTATTTTAATCATTCTGTTTTTGTGAAAGGCTGTACTATCTAATATTACATTTGCTTTGTCTAGCTTACAAATGTAATGTACATACAAAGTATTTATCAAATTATATGCTGTGTTTTCAACTGTGTCACATTTGTCTATAGGCTGCATATTTAAGCTAGTGCTTTTATGCAGCTATGCAGGAGTCAAAAGCAGTTCACAGCTTTTCAGATGAAAAATAAAAATACTACTAATAATATAAAATATTTTTAAAAGCGCATGTTGTACACATGTATATGTAGCACAAAGAATATTTAACCCATTTCATTATTTTCAAGTATTTAGCTGTCTTTAATGAGAGTAGTCCAAATTTAGTTTTAGCCAATTTGTCAGCCCTATTTTTAAAGCAAATGACTGGCAAACAGAATTAGTGGGCATAAGACAAAAATAACTGAGTCACTTTAAAGTCCGTTTTAAGGGATTTACCAAACATCCCCAGTGTTAATAATCACTTTCCTAGAGGTGGTCTATTGTGTCATCTGTCTTTTCTATACTTTTGGGTGGTGGGAGTGTTGGAGTTTCTTAACTCACTTCTTTGGAGCTATCAAGGCTACAAAAATATAAACTATTAATGTACTATTTCCTTAATTAGCTGTCAAAAAGTTCCTCATAAATAACGTAAAAATGCATCAAGGCTGATTCACATCATTAATAAGATAAAATATACATATACAGATGTCAGATGTTGAACCACTGAACTTACTTGTAGGAGAGTGAAGCATTATGAGTTTGAAAATGGAATCTCTGCAAAAGTTTTGCAATCAAAATCGTGATACACCTACAAAAGTATGCAGGATAAAAGTGCACGAGCATAAATGCACTTAATAATGTTTAACCATTTCAGGTAAATTATTTCCCTCCCTTTTCCTCCTATTACCTATATACTGTAGTAGCATCTGTCCATATGTCAGTATCTACAATTAAGCTGGATATATTCTTATTTAGAGGTCTCTATCACCATGTTTTCCCACTGCCAGAAAGATGAACCTAAAAACTGCCACTAAGATATGTGCATTCCACTTGAATTTATCTCTGGATTCCTTTCCTTTTTATATAACTTTCTCATGTCTCAGAGACCATCATACACTATAAGCATTATGCACATTATTTTAGCTAATCTTTAATCCACTAACTTTTTTAGTTTTTTTTTTTTTTTCTTTGTACTGAAATGCAGTTATTACCAGTTATTTCTGTATTGAATATACTGTAGTTCTTTGAATATACATCATAAATGATGTATTTATGAGGTACAGTATTATTTTCCCTCTCAGTTTATATGTTTTTTTTATTTTGCCTTTTGTCTATCTTTACATTTTCTGAACCTGCCCAAAGAGTTTAGCTTAGAATTATCATGGTAATTTAACCATTTGTGAGTAGCTACTGTGACCATTAGGGGCTTTGTAGCACCACCAACCTCATACACCACCACACAAACACAAGTTCCAGGTTCATATAAATGATTTATTATCAACAATACCTTCACAATGGCTCTCCAATACACACAATTCCTCCTTTATTTCTAACTTTCCTCTCCGCCACTTCTCCAGAACATAGTCTGATGGTACTTCTGGGTCAATCGGAAGTCCCAGAAATCATGAAGCATAGCTCCTAGAAGCACCCTCTGGTGGAACCCGGGGACCCTAACAGGGCTGCTGTATGTCACTACAACTCCCAGCATACCCCATGGGTATTCATTGGTGTACTTACCTTACAGGTTGCTGCCAACTAGCAGTTCAGATGAGCATGTGGCTTGAATAGTTCCTCTGTCCTTCATTCAAGCTAAAAAACCAGGTAATGTTCCTCTGTCTAAACCTGTCGGGATGCCAGCGTACCCATTCTCCGGATGGCATCCAGTGCTCAGATCCTTGTGTAGACGTGGAGCCTCCTGCCTCTTTCCACATCTGTTTGCTAAGTGGGCCTCCCGGCCAAGCACAGGAAGTGAGCCCATTCTGGCAGGGATGCCAGTTCCAGCCTGCCATTCATCACATTGCCCTACCCTGAGTCGAGCCATTTGAGGCAAGGCGGGCAGCCCTGGGAGGGTGTTGTGGATGTTCGGGTTGTCTGTCTGGAACAAAAGAGACACTGTTAGTATAACTGTGAATCCGCAAGGTATAATGACTTTGTGGCCATAGCACATAAGGACAATGTCTTCAACCATAGCAGTGGAAGCATTTGAATTTCCCTCTTCTCTATACCTCCAACTTTGTTTGTCCTCCTTACTCCCAACTCTGACTTGCCTGGATGTAGCAGGGCAGTTCCTTTTATCTTGGACCCGGAATACTTCCAATTGGATGTCAATCGGATGTCCCAGAAACCACAGAGCACAGCTCCTAGAATTACCCCCTGATGGAATCCAGGGACCCCAAGAGTGGCTGCTCTACTGCACTACAACTCCCAGCATTTCCCATTGGTGTCCATTGGTGTATCTGCCTTCTGGGTTGCTGCCACCTAGACATTTTTAGGAGTATGTAGCTTAAATAATTCCCTTGTCTATCCTTCTAGCCGGTCTCCCTCCCGGGTAATGTTCCTCCATCTAAACCTGCTGGAATGCCAATGTACCCATTCTTCACATGACATTCAACACCCAGATTTTTGTGTGGGCGATGAGCCTCCTGCTTCTTTCCATGTGAATTTGCCACCTGAGCCTCCCAGCCAGGCATGGGAAGGAAATCCATTCTGGCAGGGATACCAGTTTCTGCCTGCCTTCCATCACATTGCATTTAAGGTGAATGAGATTTAGGTTTTGTCTGGCTTTAACAACATGTTTATTATTGCTAGAAAATTAGATAGTATGGTGATATGGGAATATAACAAAGTCAGAGCTGCACGTGTACATTCTTGAAATCGATACCGCTTTAAATCAAATTCAACAGTTCCCTTTGTGTAGTAAGTTTGGCCGATGCTAATACATTACAAGACCTTTTTACATGATTCTGCAAGACATAACGAAATCCAGTTTGCTCTCATACTAAGCCTAAAAGATGTTGCATTACATTGTTTGCAACCATAGGAGATCTTTGCAACTGATTTCCACTGCTTAATGAAGGCACTTGTCACCTCTCTAATGGGGAGGCATACTGCTTAAATGAACAATGTGGTATTGGCTCAATAGATGTTTTTTGTCTCTCTATTATAAAAAAAAAAAAAAAAAAAAAAAATCTTGGGAGGGAGACAAGACTTGATCTTCTCGGAAGACACTTTGATTTCACGCGAGACAAGGCAGTAAGACAAAAAGACAGCTACTGTACAGGCTTTTAAATGATTGACGCGCAGCACGACAAGCAGAACATGCAGGTCGCCAGCAGATGATCTGACCACATCTCCTTAGCGTGCATTCAGCCCCTACCTTTACAATGCGAGCGGTATTATACGTCCTGCGAAAAAGACATTTAACCACACCCGGGGCAGGAAATAAAGGACAAAGAGTAGATGACAAAGTAGAATGTCGTAAAGAATTCAAAAAAGTTGGCGTGGTACACATGCACAGCAGGTGTTCTCGGAAGACACTTTGAAGTCCCGCGAGACTACTTGCACATCACGCCCTACTTACAATTTCTTGGAGACGCTTTAACATCCCGCGAGACAAAGAAGTGAGACAAAAGGACAGCTGCTGTATAGGCTTTTAAATGATTGTCGCGCAGTGCAACATGCAGATCACGCAGCACGTCACAAGCAGCAGCAGCTGCTGTACAAGCTTTTAAATGATTAACGCACAGTGCGACATGCAGATCACGCAGCGTGGAACAAGCAACAGCTGGCTTAAAGGACAGCTGCTTTACAGTCTTTTAAATGATCGATGCACAGCGCGACATGCAGATCACGCAGCATGGCACAAGTAGCAGCTGGCTTAAAGGACAGCTGTTGTACAGGCTTTTAAATGATCAACGTTTTGGATATATTTTTCACTAGTAAAGATAAATCTTTAATTTTATATTAATTGTTTGTTTGGTATAGAGGGGCAGAGGTTAGGGTTTGGTACTACTGCCACTTTGTTCCAGGGTTCTGGGTGCATTGCCTAACCTTAGTTCTGGTCTGAGTTTACATTTTCATTCCTTATTTTTAGAGCTGCTGTTTAAATTCAAATTTTTTAATCAAAATTAACTGTATATTTAAATTTTGTTTTTTCATTCAAACATATTCATGTTTTTTCTGTAAAGCACTGTTAATTAACACTTTCATAGGCATATTAAATCATTGCAGTTTATTAAACAGTGAAACACTAATCGGTCAACAGCTCAAAGTAAGGGGTTTTTTAGTTTTAAGCTCCATCACAATGCAAGTTACTCTGGCTCTTTGATTGATTTTGTCAATATTGCGGTCTTTAAAAATATATGAAGATGAAAATTAAGACTATTCAATCAATTGCAGTTACACTGTTCGTTCAAGGGAAGCTCTTTTTTTTAAACAACATATGCAGATACAGAAAGCAAATGTCCACAAGGGACCAGTGTCTAGAAACATTCCTTTTAAATGTAAGTTATTTACATTATCATTACTTAGAAAAAAAGAAAATATACCTTATTTATTTTAAAATGTAATATTGTAATTACTTTTGCATTACATTTCCTTCTAATAGAGATATGAAACCCACACTTAATATATACATTTTCCTGAACAAAGAGAAAAAAAATCACTAATAATTCCAGGTCAGGATGATAACATAAAGTAGGATTTAATGCTGTTAATTTTATTATGAAGCTTCTAGGCTTCTTATTGGCCTTTGTTATTTCTTAGGATGTCGGTTATATCATTGAGAACAGTAGAACAAAAGTGTATTTTAAATTTAAATATAGTGGTCTATATGTAATGTGTGTGTGTGTGTGTGTGTGTGTGTGTGTATATTTTATTGAGCAGTGGGAAAGATACTTGTATGCTGTATAATTTGTACCATATATAAGTTGTGGTCCAATGTTGTTTCCTTTTACATCCCCAACCTTTGCCTCCCAAAGGAAAATGGTGATGCACTGGTTATCACAGATTTAGTATATATTCTAGTTCAAGTCACATAAAGTTAAATGGTTTTATTGTCATACCATTCATGCACTGTATCTCAGAATACAGTGACACAAAATAACATTCTCCAGGACTGTGGTGCAACATACATAAACACAGGTCAAGTGCAAGACAGGTAAAGAACTATACTATAAGGAATTAGTTAAGCGATAATCTTGATATTTTTCAAATTGAAGTTATTTCTTCACAATCATAATAAATATCAATTTACAACTTGAAACTGTGTTCTAAAGTGAAGTGTTTATTTATAAATTAAAAAAATTCCTTGTCTGTTCTTGTAGTTTACAATGGGACTATAGTATATATTACTAGGGGGCTTTGCTCACCCACCCCCCTCCCCCCCACCAGGGCGTGCAAAGCGGTAGCCACTTCGCGTCTCTGCCGCTCGTGTTGAGAAGGGGGAGGGGCTGAACACACGCTAAGGAGATGCAGTCAGATCAGCTGCTGGCTTGCTGCTGCCAAGCTGCATATTTTGCTTGTCACAATGCGCGTCGGTCATTTAAAAGCCTGTGCAGCAGCTGTCCTTTTGACTCACTGCCTTCTCTCGCGGAACGTTAAAGTGTCTCTCACGGGATATCAAAGTGTCTTCCGAGAAGAATACGTCTCGACCCCAGATTTTTTTATTATAATAGAGATATTTATACAGGTAGTCCCCAGGTTATGGACATCCGACCTACGACTTACAAACGGGGCCGCAGCTGCGATGCATGCACCTCAGTAACTGCTGCTCTGTCATCTTCGTCCCGGGGATGCTGCAAGAGGTGGGTGGACGGCGGCTGGAGGGGTGCGATTTCGCTGCTCACGCAGTGTATTGTCCCACGGGCAGCTCCTGGCGGCAAGCAGTGACCCGCGGTACATAGTCACCGGGGCCACAGCTATCGCTCATGTGCAGGATGGAGGCTTGATGGGGCGGATTGCTGCCCGCCGACTACACCGCCGCAGCTACTGCTCCTGACTGGACGCAGGCTGGATGGAGCGAAGGGAGGGCATTTCACTGCCCGCCCACCATACACAGCTGCCCCGTTTGTTCTTTGGTGATGCTGCAAGCGGTGACCCAGTTGTGGCAGAACAGAGGCCATTAAGGGTGAAAGGGGCGGCAGGGGGTAGCATTGTAGTGTGCCTAGGATGGCTGCCTGTTGAATTGGTCGGTGGTGGGTGATTCACTGCCTGCCTTTGGCCACATCATGTTCGTTCTCGGTGGGCGGACGCTGCAGGCAGCATACTGTAGTGGAGGTGACTGTGTGGTGAGCGAGTGATGAACCCCCCCCCCCACCGCCCCCATTCATTCTCAATAGCAAGCCTGCTTGTACTGTTACACACATAGCAGGAAGTTGTCACTCGTTCAGTACACCAGACATGTTAATGACGGGTGCCTTCCTACTGTGATAGCGTGAACAGTGCTGTGCAGAAGAGCTCAACTTAACCTTTTGTCTTCACCCTTCAAGAATGTCTCTGAAACACAAATCTAATGCAAGTGCTGGTGATACAGTAAAGAAGAGAACATCCATCACCATTCAAAATAAAGTAGAAATAATAAAAAGGTCAGAGAGTGGTGAAACTCCATCATTCATTGGCAGAGCGCTTGGTTACAGTCGGTCAACAATAGCATTTATTAAAATAATGTACCTGTTCCAACTTGCATACAAATTCAACTTTAGTCCCTATCTCGTATGTAACCTGGGGACTGCCTGTATATATAATAGTTACTCCCTAAGTTATCAGAACGCTCATAGACAGGAAACCAAAAGCCCTTTCGAAACTGAAGACTCCTCTCTCCTCGTGGTCAAGAGTCCTGTCTTCAAGTCAAAATGTGAGTTCCGGAACACTTTAGGGACCTACAATAAAAAAAAACATTTTTTGGGTGGAGTATTTCTTTAAGAAAACATGCATTATTTGTGTATGAGGCATCCTTGTGATTAGTGCTGGGCGGTATACTGGTTCATACCGAAAATCGTTTTTTATTTTTGTTATGATATGGATTTTTCTTATACCGCAACACCGGTTTAAATAGCCTGAACGATGTTCGGAACGTGGCGCAGCGGGAAACTGTTTAAGGGGGACCTTTTTCACTGCTACACCGCTTAACACATGCCACAGAGGTGTTGCGCTGGGGCTCTTTTAACAAGCATACAATGGAGTACAGTACATGCGTTAGTAGAGGTATTGCGTGGTGAAAATGAACAGAGAACATTCTGAAATTGAAGCTGTAGCAGACGATAAAGTTGAACATGATGACACAGAAGAACTTTTGCTGGAAAAAGGAGTCACGTCTGCTGTCTGGAGATACTTTGGATTTAAAAGGTCGGATGTGGACCATTATGTTCAAAGGTGTGAATACTGTTTCTATACTACTGAATAATACTGCAAGCCAAGTTGTATTTTTTTTCAATACTGTGTAATGTACCTGGGTACTGTGTAATAGTGTGACGACATGTTGACTTCGCCGTTCATCTTAAAATGAATATTTCATTTACTTAATTTTCTCAAACCCTGTCATAAGTTACGTTGCACATTAAATGCTTTGTGTTGTGTTCTCGGAGCCGTGTTAATCACTACTGCTTCTTGAACTGACTTCCTTTTGCACTAAGAGCAAGCGCAGGCAGCACACAGAATACAGTGGAACCTCGGTTCACGAACGTCCGGTTCACGTACAACTCGGTTCACGACCAAAACGCTCGCCAAACTTTTGCCTCGGTTCACAACCACACACTCGGTATACGAACAAGCCAGTTTCCCTTGCCTCCTAAGCTGAGAGAGAGAGAGCGCAAGAGCGAGCGAGCACGTGCCTGCTGGGGAGGGGGAGGAGGAGATTGCTGCAGTGTTTGCTGAACAAGCCAGTTTCCCTTGCCTCCTAAGCTGAGAGAGAGAGAGAGCGCAAGAGAGAGCGAGCGAGCACGTGCCTGTTGGGGGTACGGTGGCATGAAGGTTGCACTGCTGCCATGCAGCAATGGGGTCCCGGGTGTTCCCTACTTTGAATTTGCATGTTTTTCTGGTGAACTGAACACTCCGTGGTCTAAGTTTATAACAAGGACGTTTATCGTGTGGTGATTGGTTATGTGGAGAAAGAAAAAGGAAGGATAGGAACTGGGGGTTTAATACATCAGAAAGAGACAGCACGCATGCAATAAAGAAAGCCCGCTCAGAAGAACATCCATTGAATTCTGTGTTCGTGTCTTCGACCACCAGATCACGAATCCAATGATTATTGTAATTTATACAATATTGAAGTTAAACCTGTGCGATACCCATTCATACATCCAGTTTTTTGGAACCTCGTCACATCTACTATAAAGTTCTCTACACTGAGCATACACCTGGGGACCTCTTATTTCGAGGAAGCAGCTCTACTGCCTCACTACTGTAATACCTGTTTTAATGCATTTCATCATGAAAAATTATCTTAGCATTCTACATTTTCAGAGAGCAAGAATATCATGAAGTGAATGTATTCTGTGCGGCGATCACTGCCTCTTAGTGCAAGAGGAAGTCAGTTTAAGAAGAGTGTAGCGATTAACAACTGGGTCGGGGGACACTTAACAAAGCATTTAATGTGCTACATAACTTATGACGGGGTTTGAGAAAATCTAGTGAATTAAACTTTGATTTTAGGATGAAGTTTAGTTTACGACATTCTACTTTAGTGACAAAATAAATTACAAGAATAAAGACTTTGGAAATGTCGACTTTAATCTCGACATATAGTTTTGTTTTTTTTTTTCTTAACTGTGTTCGCTTTTTTTTTTTCTTCACCGTGGCCCTAATACGATTCCGTAGGGCTATACCACAAATAGCATTATAAATGCAAGTTGCAGTTTTATTATGTATGTATATAGAGCTTAACTTGAAGCAAGGTCCATATTAATGCAGTTTGCCTTAATGGTGGTTCAGTTGGTAAAGATGTCATCACCAAGTTGCACTTGTTTTATTTTATTTTATTTTTATTTGGTGAATACTGTGTAATGCACCTGGGCTTGAAGTCTTGAAGTAATAGTATTATTACTGGAAGTTGCACTATTTTATTGTTATTATTTATTAGTTTAAATATTATGCAGTTTAATGATGGTAAAGTTGTTTAAAAAGTCACTTTAACATGTCAGTGGACAGAGATTGTTAACATTAACAAAGTGTAGTTGGTTTACAAAAAATATTTACTATTTATTCCTTTTCTAAGACTTGTTCAGTGCAATAGAACTTTTGACAAGCACCTCTGGATATTTTACTAAGTCTAAATGCCTCTTTGGATGGTTGAAAATATGTTGTCAAAATCAATGCACATTAAAGTGTTTTTTTGTACAATGTACAATTCTCATGACAACGGAATAGGTTATTCTTAGCCAGTCTACTGCAGTGGAAATGTGGTTAACATTCACTCATGCATGGGGAAAAAATACTGTACAATACCGTGAAACCAGTATAATTTTGAAAAATACCGTGATATAGAATTTTGGTCATACCGCCCAGTACTACTTGTGATAATGAAAGGAACCTAGAAACAATTATTTTATCTCAGATTCTTCATGCCGTTTTTCTTGAGGTAAAGATACTTTTCTTGTTTATTTGCCCACAGCGAATGCCATGGGTGGAGTTCTGTTCAGTTCTTGATTACATGTTATGTGTAGTGCTTGAAGTGGAAAGAAATAATTATAGGTACTCTGCTTTTGCAGCTTTGCTTGTTTAGTTTGTTTGGTCTTTCTCGTGATGCTTTTCAAATTTTAAACAATTTCTTAATTGAGTGGGTGGGAGACGTTTCCTCAGAGTCTTGAGCATCCTATTGGAAATGTAATTTAGCGATGAACTGGGGATACTGGGGGTGGGTAACAGTCAAAGCGCGAGGAGCTCATTTGCAGCAAGTCACAGCAAGTGGTGCAAGTGGTTAGTCACTGAAACAAAAAAATGCAGGTTCAGTGCAGCTATGCATACCACCCCACTTTAATCCCTGGTTATGTGCTCAATATTCCCTATTATCGAAGTACAGGGTGGTCCAGATCTAATTATGCAAAATAAAGAAAAAAGTTTCCATATACTGAAACAATATGAGCAGATACGTGGCTTTTTAAAATTATTTTTTATGGTGGTCTACAGAACTGAGACAGCAATTCACATTTGGGCATCAAAATTCAATGTCAGTACCAGCTTTTGACGATGACATTCCAAGGTAACTGCATGCTCATGGCCCTGAATGATACAGCAGAGGAAGATGAGCTTAGCAAAATGAGGTGCACAGCCCATCTTGTTTCAAAATGAGTAAATCTCACAACATTGGTTTGCATTTTTTCCTTGTTAAAACTATATGGATACACTCTTTTGCAAAATGTGTGTAATTTGAAGGTGTTTAAAGGCCTTTTCTCAAGCAAATTTATTGCAGTTATAGTTTGTCAGACTACCTCTATGCTAAATGTAGTTTAACTACATTCTCTCTCTCTCTCTTTTTCTCTCTCTCTCTCTCTAGGTACAGTTGAAGCCTGTCTACTCCACATGCTAAAGCGAAGAGCTGCTGGATTCCTGCGCAGTGACAAGATAGCAGCACTCTTTACAAAGATTGGCAAGGTGTATGACATAGCTGGGGAGGTGTGTCGAAAGGTGCAGGAACAAATGCAACAACAACAGCAACAAGCTGATGGAATTAGGTTAGCATTGGAGAGTCCACAGATCACTGCAAGAAATATCTTGTGTCATTATGTATTACCTTTGGAGTGAGAAAAACATTTATTCTGATCAAAGGGGTGGTATTCGGGAAGTAGGTTAAATAATGTTTATAGAAATGTTAAAAAGAAATCTCATAGCCTAATATGGACTATGCTTTTATTAAACTATTTAGTAATTTTTCCCTATGTCTATTGTTCCTTGTATGAAGAAAAACCTTTTAATATTTGAAAGAATTTGCCATTAGCAAGCTTTCAACTGTAAATTTATTTTAAAGCAACAGCAGGGCTCCACTGTACTGATTCATTGATTCTCTGATTCTCGTCATAATTTTAAACACTTCAGTCATGTCACTTTTTAATATCTGTTTGCTTAAACTGAAAAAGTTACATTTTTTCAGTCTCTCCTCATAGCTCATATCTCTCGTTCACCTCTGGATTTTATCCAGCACTGCTTTGTCTTTTCATAATATGGAGATCAAAACTATATGCATTACATTCAGGTGGGGATGCATTAGTGCATTACATTGCTTAAGCATAACTTCCATTGACATTTTCTCCACACATCATGCTATATAACCTAACATCCTATTAGCTTTTTTGATCTCTTCTGTTTACTTTCAAATTTCATGGCTCTATTTGGGTATTCAAATGTAACATTTTTACCTTTGTGGTAGAATAAACGTCACAAATACCAAGATAAAGTTTTGGGAACGGTCCCCGTATATTGTCGACCAGACAATAAGAAAAATGAAGTGATTCAAAGCCTTGAAAAGTACAATGAACGATTTTACTGTTACAAAATGGTGGTTATATAGTAGAACAAAAACATGTGACAGGAAGTGATTGGCATACAGCATGGTGACGTGGCAACAGGACCCGGAAACAACGTCATTTTGATGAGCCGGAAGTGAGGTGATTTGTGGGTGCCAGAAGTGACGTCATCATGATTGGCCGGAAGTGACATCATCACGTCCGTTTTGGAACCCAGAAGTTGTGGAATTATTTTTCTTGTTTTCTGTTGATGAAAGAGAGTTTAGGTAAGTACCACGTGATAACCCCTTATCTTGCGATGTTTTACTCACCTTTAGGCTCTTTGACTGCCTCCTAATCGCACATGTGGGACATCTTCTATGTGTAATAGTTTATGTTTACTTACATTAAAATTCTTCTGCCACAGATATGGCCAAGCCTGTATGCAGTCCTTGTCACTCGGCATCATTTTAGCTGATTCTGCATTATCTATTCTTCACCTAGCTCAGTATCATCTGCAAGCCGGTACTGATCCCTGAGGCACACCACTTTTAACGTCGCAGAATTTTGAAAAATACTCCAACCCATAACCCTTTACTTCTTGTATTTGAACCAATTTTGTATCCATCTACAGGTACATGCTATGCCAGAAATACCAACTTATTTTAATTTGATCACTAACCTTTCATACTGCACCTTATCAAAAGTCTACTTCTGTTATCTTATGCTTTTTTGCTTCCTCATAGAATTCCTGCATTAAAGTTAAAAATATAAACCCTGTGTGACTATTTGCTAATACACCCTTTATTGACATGTGCTGCTCAATATTTTCTTTAATAATTGGTCTCATTATTTTACCTGTGATGCACTGCCTTATTTTTTTTTACAATGTGGTAATATTAGCTAGCTTCCATTCTCTAGAAATTTTCTCAGTATACAAAGATTTTTGAAAAAATGTGTCAAGGCTTTATATACAGTATGTACTCACTAACTTAAGTAACCACGTAAGGATTAATGTTATCTGGTCCTGGTGATTTTGTTAATCTAAGCAGTACTTTTCCTACTACAATTTCCAAATCACTAAGTACCTCATTTGTAATCCCTGTTACTTTTGGAAGGTTACTGACTTTTACATACATATAAACATTAGTAAAATGCATGTTCAAAGCTTTTGCTGTTTCATTGTCTGTATACTGTAGTTCATCTTCACTTTTTATAATACTCTTCACCACCTCTTTGACCACTCTTTTACTGCCGAAATATTGAAAGAATCTTTTTGAGTCATTGTTTGCCTTTTCTGCAGTATTTCTCTTCAACTGCCTCGCAGCTAATATCCCTTCTAACAGTTTCTCTCATTCTATCATATGCCCTGTGGGTAGCACTGGAGTTATTAGTCTTATATGGCTTATATATATATATATAATATACTCAGCAAAAAAAAGAAACGTCCCTTTTTCAGGACTGTGTATTTCAACAATAATGTTTTAAAAATCCAAATAACTTTACAGATCTTCATTATAAATTGTTTAAACAATGTTTTCCATGCATGTTCAATTAACCATGATCAATTAATTAACATGCACCTGTGGAATGGTCGTTAAGACCTTAACAGCTTACAGAAAGTAGGCATTTAAGGTCACAGTCCTAAAAACGCAGGACACTAAAGAGACTTGTCTACCGACTGTGAAAAACACCCAAAGAAAGATGCCCAGGGTCCCTGCTCATCTGCGTGAACGTGCATTAGGCATGCTGCAGGGAGGCATGAGGACTGCTGATGTGGCTAGGGCAATAAATTGCCATGTCCACACTGTGAGATGCCTAAGACAGCGCTACAGGGAGACAGGAAGGACAGCTGATCATCCTCGCAGTGGAAGACCACGTGTAACAACACCTGCACAGGATCGGTACATCCGAATATCACACCTGCGTGACAGGTACAGGATGGCCACAACAACTGCCC
>JANRMT010062814.1:69393418-69408380 GCA_026402145.1 Polypterus bichir lapradei
CAGCTTATTTTCTTTTGTAATTTCCCTTTCCACCCCTTATTTATCCACCACAGAGTTATGTTTAATTTCTTACTGCTTCCAAATATTGGGATAAACTTGTCCTGGATTACATGTAACCACTTTAAATTCTTTTCCACATCTTCTCTACTGTCATGAAACATGGAAGCATATCACCGTATATCTTTAGTAGGCTCTGCCGCATCTATTCATAATTTTTTCTACTAAAATTAAACTTAACTGTTTCAGTTTTTGGATATGCAGTCTGCCAACATACTATGAAATGTGTTATATTGCTGAAGCTAGATCCAAATTGTTCAATCACACCTATCCCCAGAATCCTATGCAGATAATTAGAGAATGACAAATCTAGACAAGCTTCCCTGCCATGTTAGTGATTTAACATACTCTAATGAAAAACAGTTATTGATTACAACCAGATCCTCGCATTTTTGTGCTCTGCTATTTGCAAGACTAGCTTAGTTAATATCTGGGTAATTAAAGTCCCCTGTGACTAAGTTTGGGTCAATAATACATTTCCTAAAATAAGGCCTCAATTACTAATGCTTTCTAGTCAAATTCCAGCACTGTCACTAAGCTGTGGCTTAGCGTCTATTTGAAACCTTATATTCAAATCTATTTTACATAAATGGTGACTCGCGCACCTTTTCAGTTCATCCTGTTATTCCTGAATAATTTGTACCTGTCTGTTATAATCTCCATGCCATATCTGTTATTTTGCTAGATTTGTTATTCTCATTGTGTCATAGCTATATGTAGTTATTACTGTAGTGCAAATTATGTTTACATTAATGTTCATGATTATTTTGTTGTAATTAAAATGAAAAGCTTGCAAATGTTAAATCTGAGTATTTGCATACTGATTTGAAGTTACTTTGCAGTGTTTTGATTTATCAGTGTCTAATATTAAGTAACACTAAATGTAAGAACTTTTTTTATTATGAAAATATCATACTGTGGGAATATTCAATCGTGAAGGCTAAATTGTAATATGAATTGTTTCATAGGCAAAGTGTATTGTCTCATGCCTAACCGATACACTTTAAGCAAATTGCTGAATGTGTTTTTATTTCTTGCTAAACGGAGTCTGTCTGTTTCAGTAAGAAACTTTGTCACTTGGCTGTTTCCATTTTTTTCTGCATCAATGCAACTATTAATAGTATAACTATTTAAAACACTATTAAAATGTGTTTTTTTACCCTCACCTTTCTCTTCATGCTAATGCTCATTGTCTTGAGTGAGTTGTACATGAGAGAGTAAGAGAGAGAGTTTAGGAGCATGCGCTGATGCAGCACATTGCCTTGCCCACCACATGACAAATCAACTCAGGATTCCAGATTAGGACCTGAGTGCAGCCATGCAACGCATGACACCTCAGCACCACGCTATTTCAGATGGAATGGAACAGTGTGAGGTTTTTTTGTGGTGGCTGGAGTGCCAATTCTGCCACCAACCCTCAGAGTTAACTAGTATTCCTTCTTTCCTTGCTGGTGGTCCCATTCACATATTAACATATAAGAATTGGGCTAATTATTTACTTAATGTTATACTACTAAAGCTGATGTAACATTACATGACTTCTAGTCAATGGATATATCAGATTTGCAGACCACAGTTACTAATCGCATCGCCAGACCATGTCAATTTAAACGTCTGAATATCGCTGCCCATCACAAAGTTACCAATCTGCTGATCTTTCAGTGCAGTTGTGCTTGCTTTTTTTGACTGCCAGTTCCATGCTGCCTGATGGAGCCAGTGTTCCTTATTCTTTGTTGCTATATTAAATGCATTGTATTTCCTAATGGGTTGTCAGCTCTTGTGCTCACAGAGCCCGCCAATATGACTAAAGTTAAAATCAAACCTGTTTGATTTTTTTGGAGCAAGTTGCAGACTAGATGGACTGAGTCTCTGGGTATATCACATTAGGTGATTAGCTTCACGGAAGCATGCCACCTACTATGTAAGATTATATAAGGGAAGGCTACGACTGAAAATTGTTTTGAGAGTCTTTTAATGTCTCCTCATAGTCTGCACTATTCCTGCTGCCTTCACTGCTGAGTTGTGCTACGCGTGTCTCTTCGTCTTTTATGGGCTGCTGCTGAGTTGCACAAACAATCTTCATTCACAACATGCCCTTGCTCCTGAGCAGTTTTTAAAAATAAAAATGGATCAAAATCCTCCTACACAGGAAACAAACTGGAAAAAATACAGCTTGGCTCATTTTTGGCAACCAAAAATGAAGTTTTAGGAGCAAATATATTTTAATTAAGTTTCACACACAAGCAATGTACAGAACCCAGATTTCGGTGTAATCTACCAGCAAGAATGATGTCAACATGCAGTTCGTGGGCTTACATTCATAAAGCTCCAATCCAAATCTTTGTTACACTTCCTATTGTATTAACAATTCTGTTTGTGCTTGTTAATTTTTTGGGTAGGTGGATTTTGAACAGTTTCCTTTAGGCTTAGTATTGGTTTTTCCACCCTGAAACTAAATGAATTGGAGGCACCCACTAGGGTGGTCTTAGCTCTCCTGAGCCATTTCTCCTGGCAGGTTGCAACTACCTCTATAATATACATCTTATACCTTTCGGTATCCAGTTTCCCTGCCAAAGCCTAAGATGCATCTTAAGTTAAATGATTAATTATAATGTCTGCATCTTATTCCTTTCTTCATGTAGTTTTCTTTTGATATCCAGTTTCCTTGCCAAAGCCTAAGATGCATCTTAAGTTAAATGATGAGTGTAAGTTGATTTAATGTGAAAAATGTTAATATCTGAGTATGCTCTATTTTGGACTGTTGCTTGATCCTGGACTGACTTCTGTCTTGTACCCAGTACTGTCAGGATAGGGTCCTGCACCCTAAAACCACCTATTGAAATCAGTGGCTTAGAAAATTGTGCGATGAATGGCCATTATGAGACAGCTATTTTTATTAGCAAATATTTAATTAAGAAACTATAGGAACTGAAGGTTGAACTAGATTGTGCCAGAATAAATGACCATACATGTATGTTTTTCATTTCCCATTTCAAGGTTAACAAGTTTATTGATATTCAATAGTTGATGTCAACAAATTATTTTGTTTTTAATATTGCTTTAATCTTCTTAAATATCTCTATCCCTCATGTTACAGCCAATAACACCATATATTGTTAGTAAAGTTTCAGCCAGCAGGTGCTGCAAAGTCTTGATTATAGAAAAGAAATTAATCAAGATAGCATTTTCTTATTTCCACGGAAGAGTTATTAGACCACAGATTAGGTTGTTTGTGACATTTAATCATTTTAGTCTTCCAGAACTTTTTTTTTTTTTTTTTTTTTTTGGGAACCTTTAATTTTTCACTGACCTAAGCAAAGATTAAATCCATTTATCTCTTAATTAACATATTAAATCCTATAGATAATATTTACCTACAAAGTTTGTAAAAAAAGAAAAAAAAAACTCATTTACTGTACATCAGTGTTCTGTTTGTTTGGTGTCATATATTGTTAGTCATTTAAAGAAAAAAAAATGGATATAGCTGATTCGGTTATAAATTCACACATCAAATAAGCTGCTCTTTGTCTTTTTTTTTTTTTTTTTTGAGTTTTCTATTAAATTCTGAAATGAGAAGCTAAAGAAGTACCAGTATTTTTCTGTTCTACTTTTATATTATTCAATTATAGTAGCTTTATAGAAAATTAGAAAACATGGATCTACTATTTCCTTTTATTGCCCTATTTGGAAAGACTGGTAGTGTGAATAGGGAACAACGTTACATTTTTAGTACTGATTAAAAATTTTCATAGATCTAAGATGAGTAAAGTTAATGGGCAGCATTTTTCATGTGAGATGTCTAGCCAGTTAGTTAATAATAATAGTAATAATAATAATAATAAGGTACATTTATTGAGCGCCTTTTATAAACCCAAGGTCGCTTTACATACAGAGTTAAAAAAAAAAAAAAAACACAGTGAAACACTACATGAAATCAAATAATAAACCATCACCAGAAATTCACAGCCACCATTTAATTTTTTGCATGTTAGACAATTAAGTGTGAATAAGGGAGGAATGGGAGTAATGTTCTAAACTGACTATCATTTTTAAAGCTATGGAAATGTATATACAGGTTAGCACTTTCTTATTACCATAACTATGTATGTAATTATGTTTATTAAAAAAAAAAAAAAACAAAACAAAAAAAAAAACCCGATTCCTGCCCCAGGAGACCGCTATATAATTGTTGTTTGCAGGGACCACAATGTTTTTATATGTAATTTTATTTTCACTCAATCACCTCCTCAGAAACAATTGAGTGTTTCTTTCTTGGTAATAATATGCCTTCTTCTGTACAAATGTACAGTTATTTTTCTGCATTTATTATGGAACTAGCAATTACAGATCAGTCTTTGATATCTTCGGTGCATCTTTGTGGAAATCTCTCCAAAAGGCTAAGTAATTGCCTGATCTGAATATAAAGGGGAAGTAGCATGCTAAGAGCATGAGTTATGACTTAGCCTAGAGTAGAACAACTGTTCCTTCCATCCTTACTTTATTCTAAATAAGCTTTTGAATGTATGGTATGTGGGGTTCTAGAAAAGATTTAATGCCATTTGTATGATTACTGAGATGATCTGGTACTTTATTTTACTCTGTGTTTGAGGTGTTGCTATTCCAGTGAGAAAATTACAATGAATGGGCAGATACATACTTTCCATTAGTTATAGGCATTATGGACAGATGCAGTTCAAATTAGGCATAATATCTTACCATTTTTCACCAATGGTAAATGACAAAAGGTGGTTAAAAATAAAATTTCTATGTGCTATTATCACGCAGTAGCAGTTTATGTGTGATTTTCTATGCCCTGGTGTGCTGATTCATTTTCTTCCTTTTTAGTTATTTATGTGTGTGTTGGTGTATGTGTGTCTGTATATTTATCTGTTTGTTTATTTAAAAAGCCTAATTGCCACCTGCGGACAAGTAAAGTTCTATGTATCTATCTATCTGCCTGAATTGATCTATGCAAGTTATAGTTAAGGACTTTAAGTTTAATCAACTTTTATAAATTTGTTACAAACATTTTTTTCAGGTCAGTAGTTGAAGGCAGTGAATCATATACATATAATTAAGTTTTGATGGGCTTGTTACTTGTAGTAAGGTTTTCTCATTATTATAATGTTTAATGTAACCAGTTTTTCTTTTGCGTCATTCTTTTTAGTGACCTTTTTAATTGTTCAGTTATTTTTATCAGCTCAATTTTTTTTCTTGACATGTCAAGATGTTGCATTTAGTTGATATGTGCTGTGACGTTTCAGTGTGTGGCTTCTTTCTAAACAAATAGCCAAACAAGACTTTAAAGAGTGCCAATGAGTGATAATTTTAATTTCATTAGTTTGATTCAGTATGATGTCTGCCACCTATTTATATGCAAAAACAGTCTTTTTTAAGTATGTAACAGTATGAATGGCTTCAGCACATTACAGAAGCTTTTAAACAACTGACACATATTAATAAATACAACTCATTTTAAAAGAAGTATTCTTAGGATTTTTAAATATGAGGGAATTGTGTGATGTTTAAAAATTTTAGTTTTCTAATTTAGCCACTCTGCTAATCTGCTTATTAGAAGAAACTACTGATATGTATCACTCTTTATTCCTTTTTTTCTGCTATGCATCTTATATAGTATAGATACACATAAAAAAAGAAATTGCAGGATTATGTTATTTTTAAAAATGTCACACATTTCACATGGTGAGAATGAAAAAAATAGGGCAAAGTGGATTAACATTTCAAAAGGTGCAGAAGACCTGTATTGCATTGTGATTATGAACATTGGTCACTGGTTATTTGTACAGTAGATATTATTATGAAAACATTTAAAAGATATTATTAATGTAGTAATTAACTAGACCTTTTATTTTCATCTGTTCCTTTACCAATTGGCCAGAGCCACTTTCGCTTGATTTTTCTTATATTCCTAAATTTTCCTTTGATTCCTTGAGTGTCACCATTTTTTGTTATTCTGATACAGTATATTTATGCATGCAAATTCTGAATTTTTCTGTATTTTGCATGTCGATGTTTTAGAGTGCATTTTGAAATGTTTGTCAGTCTATTGACTGAGAAGAGTGTTATACAAGAAGTAGTATATTAAAATGTATATATACCATGTTACTTTCAATGGCAAAATATATTTTGTAACATTTGCACAAATTAAGTGAAGTACAATGTAAGCACAAAGAAGTTATACGATAAATATAGCTCATGCACACTGCCATTGGAGGATAATAAAACCCCAAAATTTTGAACTCCAGGTGAACAGCTAGTCTGATATGTGACGTTACATACAATTGAAAGTATCATTTGGATGGGGATGAAAAATGGTGTTTTCATTCTGAATGTAATTATTGCTAAGAAAGCTTATTAATTAATTAGGTAAAGAATTCAGAGACCTACTAGAATAATGAAATGTAATTTCATTCTAGTCTGAGCTTGGTATGTTACTTATGAAACTTGCTTTACTATTCATAACAATACCTCACACTTAAATAAAGTCATTTATAATTGAGTAATTTTTTTCTCAAGTTCACACACCCTGTTAGCTTTTAAAACACTTGTTTCTGTTCACAATATAATGTAGTTATACAAGTCTAAATAAATTATAATTTTTATTAACTGATGTATGCAAATGTATATATACAGTATATGTATATCTTTATATATAATGTAATGTAAAATTTCTGAGATTTACAAAATTATGTTACAATATGCATTCATTCTAGAAGGAAATTAAGAATAGAAAAACCTAGGAATAATGAACCAGTTAGGCTTTGACTAAAAATATTTGTATACCTTTTCATGATGCTGGAATTATTTTCTTTCGGTAATGGGGGGAATTACATTTGAAATAGGTTGTTACCTTGTTCTTTCTTTTCCTGTTTGTTTAATAATGAGCCTTACTTCTCTTTAGGAGAGCGCAGTCGGTTGGACAAGAAACTCTGAAGAGGCAGGGTTCAGTTGTGGGCCGAACCCCTCCAATGCTTACTCCCCAAGCTGTCAAGCATATCTGGGTCCGCACAGCACTTTTGGAGAAGGTCTTGGACAAGATTGTGCAATATATTGTGGACAACTGCAGGTTGTTGTTACAAAATGTTTTATATTTTTTATTATATATAGCTACAAAAATATGTTGAATATATACTGCATGTCTAATGTTTTAATTTTTATGTTCCATCTTCCTTTAGACATAATTCAAATGAACATAATGTACTAGAACCTAATATTAATCTTGAATTATCTGAATCTGGACCCAAAGTATGTGGATCCCTATTTTCTAGTGAATTTATGTATTTATTTTGTCTCTTTTATTTTTTCACTTATTTCCCCTAAATCTGTCAAAGCAATTGAGGTCCTTCTTTTCGAATTATCTACTTAAAGCTCGTAGTAGGGTATGAAAATCCTGCTATTTGTTATGCTAGTCGCAAGCTTCAAAGATGATTGGCTGGACTTTAGCTTTGATGTAGTACACCTTTCGTTTCTAGCCAACCTCTGTTAATGGCCTGCTGGCAAAAGGGGATCTTAGCAGCTGCAAGAATGGTGCACATGTGTTGTTGAAACTGTTGGGAGACTTGGTGTTGAAGACTCTAAAAAAAATGCTCTCAGAAACCAAAGAGCTACCTGTTCACAAAAATCTACACTTGAAACCAAACAAGAACCTGACGACGGTTCTATCACTAAAATTTAGTCTAGAAAATGGTGATAAACCTAAAGGCAAGCTATTGCTAGAATCTAGACATGAAACCATACTAAAACCTGAGGGAGAGATATAAAACTACTATTACCTAAAGGTGTGTTTTCTACAGGATGTAGCTTAAGTTACTTTACAACACATCAAAGAAATTGTTAAAAGCAAAGAAAAACAAATAAGAACTACATAAGAATAATAATGAATAAGTAACACAAAAATAATTCTTACTTTCATAAGATAGATATATAATTAATACAGATGTAGAGTCCTTAAGTACAGAATCATTTTTTAAATCTCTAAAAATTAGTTTGATGATAAACACAGATGGCCGGCAGAACAGAAAAAATTAAAAAAATCTAAATCTGCAGGGGTTCCATGGCCAAACGACTGCCCAGCACCCACTGAGCATTCTACTTATAAATTTTCTTAATTCATTCCTTAATGTTTTTAAGGCTTTGTCTTAGAGGAATCGAGGCAGTTGGTCTCATGGGAAGTTGGGATATCTGCTTTCATTCAAGCATCACACGTGAATGTAGAGTGCTTTGGTGAGGTGGTGGTAGTCATAGAACGGCACCTCAGAAGCACTGAAAAAGACAACAGAGGACAGTAGAGATTAATAATGAATGTAAATTTATTTAAGGATATGATAATTCTATACATATCTAGTTTATTAAGAGCATAAAATGCAGCTACAAAAAAGCAAAATTTAAAAAGTGAGTTTTTGTGAATTTTTAAAAATGTTCCACAGTGTTACTGTTACGTTTCAGCAAAAGAGATTGAAAACAAAAGGTGTAAAGCAACAAAAAAAAAAAAAACGAGTTAGGCAATTTTGCCAGGGTTCAAGTCACTAGTTGCTATAAATACAGTACCAATAAACACAGATGCCAGTGTATTGACAAAAGCACTGCCTGACAGAATTGAGAATATAGAACTCTCAGCTGTCTTACATGATTGAACTGGATGCATAAAGGATAGACTTTCATTTATTTATATATTGTAAAACATATGTTAACTGTAACTGAATCCCCTGAGAGATTGTTATCTCTGAATACAGAAAAAGCATTTAATAGACCTGAACTGAGCTATTTCCTTGGATCATTGCATAAATTTGGTTTTAGACCTAAAATGACTACATGGATCAGAATTATCTATACCATATCTTATGCTTTAGTTTTGTCCAAACTGGTTTCTGAGTCATTTTACTTAAATGCAAGATTGTTAAGAAGGTTTTCCTTCCTCCCTAATTTAGTTTACTACCCCTATTAAACTACTCATGATTTACCTACACGTTTACCCAGAAATACTGTGAAATTCAATTTACTAGCTTAACACAAATGTAATTCTTCATATCATTTTTTTTGCTTTGTATAACTGATCTTGAAACAACTCTTAAGTATAAGTTACATAAAGTGGATATATTTCTGTTAAAATTTCAGGCTTAAAGTTAAAACTTAAAACAAAAACATTTTTCCAAGTTAATGCCTCTGCCCATAGGTCTTTTTAAAAATATTTCAGGTTCACTATGTTATAGCAATTTAAGGCCTAGGAGTCATAGTTTTGCAATACTCTTTAAAGATTTATTCAATCGGTCAACAGTCTTTTGGATTTTGTTAATTATGTCGATATCCATCACTTAGCATAAGTTAAGAAAATTAATATATTAGAAAAAGTCTTTATCTCTTAATGCATGCTTATTCACATAAAAACAGCATTCAGTAATTAGTAACAGCCATAGCTTTTTTTTTTTTTTTTAAATGCCTGTACTGTATTAACTTTGAATTAACAAATCCCTGCTTCAGAATCTAAAACAGATTGTGGTCTTCGGTTCCCTAATTCTCTCTTATTGCTGTGCAGAATATCCTTATATTCTGGGAATCTGGGATGACTCAAACATTTCTGAATCTATACTACATGGTTAACCATCAAAAGGAGATCTAAAATCATGTCTATAAACTTTCACATTTAAGAAATAGAGCGCTTTAAAATACACTTTGTCTGTATAATTAATGATTATAACTTAAGTCAAATGTTTTATTATCATTCACACAAAAATAAATAAGTGTAACTTAATTTCTACCTTTTTATCTACTAGAGAAATGTTGCTGAAATATTTCCTACTGATGCAGGAGTTATATTGTAACTATGCAGAACCTTCCATTACACCACACCTATAGATAACCTGAAATAAACAACCTGCCTTTAGGATAATGAATGGTAGCATAGACTGTTTCAGATGTGCATTATTTCAGCTGAAAACTGTATATGCAACACCTCTTTCCTTAAGACTGTCAAAAGCTACAAAGGATAAAATCCAACTGGTGGTAAAATATGTTGGTTTTTAAGTGCTGCATTTAAGTGCTGTACAGTTGTTTTGACAAATTCCTCACCTCATAACCTTTTTGAATTCTGTCTTTGCCTATGTTTCAGATTTTTAAACTTGTCATAACTTGTCATTGTAGTAACATGTGTAATACGTGTTGTAGTTTTTCATGATAAGTTTTATTACACTATTTACTCTTTTGATTAATTTATCAATCAGAGCAAAATGTACTGTACTTTTAAAATTTAGAAACAAAATC
Source organism: Polypterus bichir lapradei (assembly GCA_026402145.1). Lineage (NCBI taxonomy): Eukaryota > Metazoa > Chordata > Cladistia > Polypteriformes > Polypteridae > Polypterus > Polypterus bichir. Next base: position 69,403,754 of record JANRMT010062814.1, read on the forward strand.
ATTCACTTGTCAAGTGAGAAGTCACAGATGGCCAGCTTTTTATTAACACAATCCAAATACAACAACCTAAACTAAATGCTGATTATGGTAAATGGCTCTAAAATCTCTAGCAAGATTGCCAACCTATGATTTCCCTAGTATTATCTTGCTTTTTTTCTTTTCTTTGCTTTCTTTGTCTTTTGAGGGAATATATGGAATCTTCATGACTCCAATGTACTGTAACAATATTATTTTCTATTAAAATATATTTTTTTTAATGAAATTTCAATAACTCGTGAGAATTTTATAGATGTATTTTTCCTTAAAATTACTTAATAAAGGAGAATGAATGTAATATATTTTATGATTGAAAATGATTTGTAGGTTTACTAGAAATATTATTGTTAGACCACATACTTGACTGCTCTCTTTTTTTTGAGGAGCCCTGAGATTCACATGTGAGTATAAAATAGAAATTTAGTGGACAGCACTCTTTAGTTTTTTAAATGAGTATTAATAACCTTCTTTCTGTATTCTCCTCACATTCTGGCATTTTTATTCATTTTCAGCATGTTGTGGCTAATGATCACTTTATCTATTTGGACAGCAAATACTATGAGAAAGAAGCCCTGATGCATGATGCTGTTTGTGGCCCTATTCTGGCAGCTCTTCTTGGTGAGTAGCTGGAGTTTTCTTTTGTTTATGTGACTTTTTTAACTTTCTGAAAGAAAATCATTAAATGATGTATTTCAAAAATTATCTTCCTTTGTTTGGTAACATACATGAATGAAGAAATTAGACATTTTTAATTAGTTAGAAATTTGTGACCTTTAATATAATACCAAGCTTTAATAGTAAGCTACATACTACCTGTTAATTGATTCTTACTACGAATACAAATTGCGCATCTACCTTCATTAATTAAAAAAGTAAATGATTAAAAAAACTTCCTCTATATTTATATATAAACATCTAGGCAGTATTTTTGCTTTTAGTACTTTATAGAACAATTTCTATATTCAGAATGCTGATGTCTATGCATACATAGGTTAGTGAGCAAATTGGCCCACTAAAAGGGCTAAATTACAGTAATTCTGAAGTTTGAAAATCATTTTTTAATCTGGTGTGTCATAGTTTCTTATCATAAGAAGTCAATTCTCACTAGACTAATGAATAATTTTAATTTATAGATTTCTTGTGTAATTTGCAGCTCAGCTACTTTGTTAGCCATAGACTTAATATCTTGCAACATTGAGCACAGTATAAAGAACTATCATCTTCTCTGCAGTTGGACCATGTGCATTGGAATACACCAAGCTTAAGACATCTGACCACTTCTGGACAGATCCTTCAGCCAATGAACTGGTCCAGAGGCACCGCATACATGGGGCTCATGGCCGACAAGACTCGTCTCCTTCTAAGCGTCCTACTCTTGGAGTAAGTACATAAAAAATGGTGGAAAGAACTTATTTCTGTTGTTACATTAAAATGAAAAGAAGAAATTTAGTTTGGCATTTTCTTTAATAATATAATATTCAAAGCCAAACCAGTCTTTTGTTTGGATAGGCTCCTCTGTAAATAGGTCACATAAGTGGTCATTGGCTTAATTTGTCTCCTAGCTCTTGACTTTATCTTGTGGATAGAAAAGATGCTGCAAACTTAGCTAAGAGAAGAGAATCTGCAAATGCATAAAATTGTCCAACTTGACCTTTAAGAACAGTTCCTCATAAAACAGTATTTAGGCTTCACACATTTAGAAGTGAAGAAGTAGAGTGACTTAATGTGTTTGGTAAAGATGCGGTTTTTCCAATCAAAGGAGAACATATGTTTGGGAAATGCCCATAGTCCTATTTAGAGATTAAGCTAGTCCAGTGTAGCTTCTGGAGGTTAAATGTGTCTCTCTCTGGTATGGTTTGGGAGAAGATGATACCAGGTGGAAATGTTATCATCTACTTTAACAATATATAAATCAGCAGTATCAATTATACACTAGCTCACCACAGGTACATGGGGCATCTTGTTCTTGCTTAGGTGACACTATAATGAATGATACTACTAAAGTTGAACAGAGTCCGCAGACCCATGAATGTCCCTGAATATAGTGGTATAGTCTGAAGAGGAATACCATGTTTCTAGAAGTGAGTAAATGCAGAGCAGATATAGCTGAGTGAAGTGTTTAGCTTATACATCCACATACAGGAGAAGATATGGAAGGTGTTAATGCTGTGTATTGCATGTTCATACATCTGGTTCTCATGCGGCATCACATATCTTTTGTATAGCCTTGGATCATTAGTGAAAATGTTCCATATACACCAGACAATCCCTATGATACTAAAAAAGCTCATTACAAAGATGATTTGTTGTAACCATTAAACAGCCAAATACAAGAGTCTCACTATATATTGTTTAGAAATAATAATGCAAGTAATGTTTCTGATTAGACATGCTACTCTGATGTTAAAGTGAGCCTCAGAGCATACTTGTCCTGCTGTTAAGGCCACAGGACACACTACAGGATGACTTTTCCTCCTTAAGGCTTACTTGATCTGCTGATAGGGTGCTTCTCCCTCAGTCTTGGACAGCACAGGAAGGTCAGTCACTTCAGTCACTTTGGGTGGATTCAAATGACTTTGTGAATCTGACTTTGATAGTTGGTGCTGCAAGCACATTCTGCCTCTCCCTTTCTGTAAGACGAGTTGGTCTCGTCTGTTACGGGAGATGGACATCTGAAGCAGAACTCTGTTAGCAGCAGTGTTAATTTTTCTTGTATTTTTATCATCCCATGGTATCCTGTATTTACCCAACTCGAGGAGGTTCTTTTACAGTATATGCAAGCATATGTAAACATGAGCGGTAAGGAAGGGGCTCAAAGAAATGGAAAAGAAAACCAAAACTACATCCAAGCCTAGATAGGCATCAAGTCCAACCTCAAGGTAGGGCCTTACAAAGACTGACCTGGGACAGACAGGCGAAAGTACAGATCTCCCGGGACACTACATAGTCTCCAGTTGAGAGCGAATGTGCAAGTGATGCAGATCACGATAGCTCGTCGATTCCAGAAGATCCACTGAAACTGGAAATGGCCTTGCCTTTCCCGTTATATCTATTCCTCAAGAGCCGGGAGCATTGGCTGTAACAGGGCTTGTTACTTCACCTGCAGAGCACAAAGGCTGAAAAGATCTGTCCGAAATGAAGGTAATGATCAGTGCAATGGCCACTACTCAAGACATAAAGGAGCTCAAGAAAGATATAAAGAAAAACGAGAAGCTGCGACAGGATATTAAAGACCTGGAGGTACATGTAAATAATCGCTTTGAGGCAGCCTTTAAAGGTATGCTAGAAAAAATTGATGAACAAATTCAGGAAAATGCGTTGAAGTTTGAGAAAAAACTGAGAGCACTTGGTGATCAGTTGGAAGACGTTAAGCAAACATTCACAACTCTAATTGAAACAGCTGAACATCTGGCATCTACTGCTGATGGGAAAGCAACGTCTGCAAATTCCAAATGCAAAAAACAGACTTGCTGCACTGGAAAATGAATGCAGAAGGAATAATATTAGAATTGATGGTCTCCCAGACAATCGTGAAAGTCCAAACCCAGTGAAATTCGTAGCTGAGCTATTCTCCAAAATAATTGGATAGGATTGTAAATCAGACACCAAGATAGCAGCAGTTTACCGCATTCAGGGATCAAATACTTCTAAACCTAGCAGTCTTATCATGTGCTTCGAAAAATTACTAATTTAAATTACATGTAATGTCACTTCTCAGACAGAAACGAGATTATATTTGAAAATAACCACATTCGCATTTTACTGGATTTCTCACCCTCAACAGCTGCTAAACGTGCAGCTTTTTACAACATTAAACAGCGCTTACTGAAAGCCGAGATCAGATACAGCCTCTTGTACCCTGCCAAACTGATATTTAAGACATGCATTACATCTTTACCACTACGGAGGAAGCAAAAAAAGAGTTAAGAAAACTGATCTTGACACATTTTTGAAATACTATCGTGAGTCGCATCCTGCCATGGCATGGCAAAGAAGATCTTCCTGGCTGTTTGATCCACTTGCAGGGATACTGGTACTGTAATTATACATCCTTTTCTCTTCTTGGCCACTTTTTGTTTATGCTTTAATTACATTTATATGTGTGTATGTATGTATGTGTGGAGAAAATTAATAATTTTTTTTCCTCCTTTTTTACTCTTCTAAAGGACACTGTTTAACATCATACCCTTGGTTTATTGTTATTATTGTATTAGGGGTTAATATGCTTATCTAGTGCCACATTTTAACATCATTCTCTGGGTTTACTATTCTACTATCTCAAGACTGCTGAAGATTATATTTTATGCTTATAGTAATTGGACTGTATTGGCAATAAATATCTCATTTTTATTCCTCATATGCCGCTGCTGGGGGGTTGTTTTGTTTTGGACATGCTCTGTCTCTAGGTATGTCAGAGGACTGGGACTTTGGGAAGTGGGGTCCAACCTCACATGGGGAGGCAAAATGGGGGGGGACTAGGGAGAGAGAGAAAGAGAGCAAGCTATCTCTAATATATATATATATATATATATATATATCTTTTTAATCCTTGTAATTGTAAATGCCAACGTAACAATTGCCTTCAGGGCAA
>JANRMT010062814.1:69408480-69458161 GCA_026402145.1 Polypterus bichir lapradei
CCCCCCCCCCCCCCCCCCCCCCCCCCCCCCCCCCCCCCCCCCCCCGAGAAAGAGAGCAGGCTACATCTAATCCTGGGAAAATTGTAAATTAAGGTCAAAGCTGTCGTATTTTCAGTTAAGACAAAAAAATGACAGCAAAAGCTCAGAAACAATGTCTTTAAGACTGGATAGGTAACTTTGTGAGATGGAATGTTAAAGGCCTGAATCATGAATTAAAGAGAAAGAAAGTATTCTCTCATTTAACAGGTCTCAACACTAAAATAGTATTTTTACTGGAGACCCACTTATTAAGCAAGGACCAGTTTTGGCTGCACAGACTGGACTGGCCAAATATTCCATTACAGGTTTACAAAGAAAACTAGAGATGTGTGAATTCTTATACATAGAATAGTCTCATTTGTAGTTTTAGATGTAGTATCTGATCCGGAAGGGAGATATGTGATTGTCATAGATAATTTATTTAACTGTAAAGTGATTTTGATAAATATTTATGCACCCAATGTCGATGATAGGGAATTCATGCAAAATGTGTTTGCATCCATTCCCAATATGAACACTCATTATAATGGCTGGGGACTTTAATTGTGTTTTAAACCCAGACCTAGATAGGTCTCCTGCCACAGGGGTGATGACATCTAACACTGCAAAGACAATTACACAGTTGTAAATTGACCACAACTTATCAGACCCTTGGAGATTTCTAAACTCAAACTCAAGAGCATATTCCTTTTACTCACCAGTGCATCATTGCTACTCAAGAATTGATTATTTCTTTGTAGATAACAACTTCTTGCCTATAATTAAATCTTGTAATTATGACACTATTGTTATTTCTGACCATGCATTCTTGATTTTGGAGGTAAAATCACAATGCCCCACATACTTATCTTGCAGATAGCATCTTAATCCACTTTTATTAGCAGACGAGAACTGTACAGAATTTATACCCAAGCAAATCAATTTTTTTTAGAGACAAATACATCCTCAGAGGTTTCTGCAGAGGTTTCTGAAAGCCTTCTTAAGCAGACAGATTATCTCATATCTTTCCCACAGAAATAAATTGGAAACCAAAAAGGTTTCGGAGCTAATCAATGAAATTACTAGAATAGATCAAGAACATGCCAGGTGTCCAAGTGAGGTGCTTCATTGGAAAAGGCAGGCTGTGCATTCAGAGCTCAACTTCTTAACAACTAAAGAAACTAAACAACTCATACTCAAATCAAGACATCATCATTATTATAAACATGGAGAGAAAGCTAATCAGATCTTAGCTCAACAAATCCACAACCAAGAAGTTCACCATGCAGTCCCAGCAATCATCAACACAAACGCAGACAAAATCATTAACCATAAAAATATAATGCACACATTTAGAGACTGCTATAAATCCTTATATTCTACTGAGATTAAAGAAGACAAGCGAATGCATTTCTGGATGCATTACAGATACCAAAAATGCATACTCTTAGTGCAGAGGAATTGGATAAACCTCTGGCACTATCAGAACTACTAGATGCTATAAACTCACTGCAGAGTGGGAATGCAGCAAGCCCTGATAGTTACCCTGCCAAATTTTACAAGAAATTCTCAACTTGGTTAACTCCCCTTCTATTCGCAACATTTACAGAAGCTAGAGAAAACCTCAAACTTTTTGCCAAGCATTAATTACCGTCTTTCCTAAACAAAATAAGGACTTATTAAAATGTGCATTGTACAGACCAATCTCACTTCTGCATAATGATGTTAAGATACTCTCCAAAGTCTTAGCTAGAAGGATGGGGAAAGTGCTGCCTTTGGTAATATCATAAGACCAAACTGGATTTATTAAAGGCAGACACTTAGCTTCCAATCTTTGATGCCTGTTTAATGTAATATATTCACCAACAAAGTCAAACACCCTGGAGTTATTATCATTGGATGCAGAAAAAGCATTTGACATGGTTGAATGGAACTACCTTTTCACTACATTGGACAAATTCTGGTTTGTCCCGAACATTTGTGCATGGATCAAATTACTGTATACCAATCCAGAAGCTTCAGTTTCTATTAACAACATTAATTCAGACTACTTTAAACTAGAGCGTAGTACCAGACAAGGATGCCCCTTATCACCACTGCTTTTTGCAATTACCATTAAGCCACTGGCAATTCACTGTCAAACTGCTATTGAGATTAAGGGGATTATCAGAGGAGGACTGGAACAGAACGTCTCACTATATACAGATGATATGGTACTGTATATATCAGTCCCACAAAATACTGTGCCTGCAGTCCTAACAGCACTAACAGAATTTCAAAAGATTTCTGGTCTCAGAATCAATTTGAATAAAAGTGTGCTCTTCCCAGTGAATTCTCAAGCATACAATATTAGATTGGAGACATTCCCTTTTATCATCGCTTATCAGTTTACATACCTAGGGATGAACATCAGAAGTAAATATAAAGCTCTTTATCAACAAAATTTTGCCGTCTGTATAGAAAAAATTAAGCAAGACTTGTATAGATGGTTCACCCTTCATCTCACTCAAGCTGGAAGAATTAGCATTGTTAAGATGAATATCCTTCCTAAGCTTCTCTTTTTATTTCAAAACATTCCAATACACATCAATAGATCATTTTTTAAGAAATTAGATTCAACCATAACCTCATTTATTTGGAATTGAAAACGTCCACATATCCAAATGGCGACCATACAAAGACCTAACGTGGAAGGCAGCATGGCTCTACCTAACTTTCAGTTTTATTACTGGGCAGCAAAAATACAAACTATAAAAACATGGATACAAATATGTGAACATACACAGGCTTGGTCTGCAATAGAAATAAAATCCTGCAGTACTTCTTTATATTCCTTGCTTTGCACCCCAATAAATGCAAGTTATTGCCAATATACTAACAACCCAGTTGTACTTCACTCAATCAGAATATGGAACCAATGTAGGAAGTATTTTAAGATAAAGAAGCTTTTATCTGTGGCATCTCTGCATGAGAACCACCTTTTTCCACCCTCTCATACATATGCAGTTTTTAATGCCTGGAAAACATTTGGGATTAAATAATTTAGAGATCTGTACATAGACAATATCTTTGCATCCTATGAACAATTACACTCCAAATTTAACTTTCCAGGAACACATTTCTTTCAATACCTTCAAATTCGAAACTGTGTTAAACAGAACCTGCCCAATTTTCCACACCTTCCACCTACCTCTATGCCGGAATGAAATATTGCTCAGTCTCAAGGACTCAGACATCATTTCCGTAATATATATAAAATTTATTTTACAGTCCCTATCTTTCAAAGATCCAAGTGAACAGTGGGGAAAGGATCTCTTACTCAACATTTCAGAAAAGGAGTGGAAAGTAGCAATGCACAGAATTCACTCGAGCTCCATATGCGCAAAGTATAGAATTATTCAACTCAAAATTGTATATTGAGCTCATCTCTCTTGTTTAAAATTGTCCAAAATGTTTCCAGGTCAAGATTCAACCTGCAAATGCTGCAGTCAAGTTCTGACCTCACTGGGCCACATGTTTTGGGCCTGCCCAAATTAACATTTTGGACCAAAATCTTTAAATGCCTTACAGATAGCCTTGGTGTCACAATCCCTCCTAATCCCATAAAAGCTGTGTTTGGGGTGCTTCCAGTTGGGTTTAAAGTGGAGAAGGACAAACAAACTGTAATTGCCTTTACTGCACTACTGGCATGTAGGATTCTTCTGGTTGAGCAAGATAAGTCTAACTCACCTATTTTAAGTCAGTGGGTACTAATGTTATATGCTATTTGAAACTGGAAAAATCTAATTTGCACTTAGAGGATCTGTATAAAACGTTTTCAAAACCTGGCAGAATCTAATCACTAACATTTTAGAATAAGCATTTAAATTGAGGAAGAAGGTTCTCTCCCATCTTTTGCTCATTTTATCTTTATTCACTTATTAATTTATCTATTCACTTATTTTTACTAGCATAAAGTTTTACCCTGCTGGCCTAGCTCTCTTTCTCATTGGTGGGGGTTGATTTGTTTTGAACCTTTTTTTTCTTCTAAAACTTTAGTTGTGTATGGAATGTTATTTGATTTTAATAAAATCAATAAAATTAAAAAAGATAAGTTAAGACAGTATTTCTGTCAGCTTTATGTAGTGAATGGAGAGGTTGGGATATGAACGAGCTGCACAAGCAGTTTTAGAATGGGAAAGTGCCAGTCACTTGCGTCAACAATAACATCCTTAGCACAAGACCTCCCATTGGGAAGTATGATTGATCAGTTTACTGAAGAAAAACTGGATTTAGGTCAACCTTGAATTAAATGGCACGTTTGGACAAAGGATAATGTAAAATAGTCTCCTGTGGAAGAGTTAAAGTCCCTTCTGATCAAGGATTTCTGTGCACGCTATAGATTGATAAACTTTTAGTTTGTTCATAGTCTCTGTATACACTGATGTAAAGCTGGGTCAAAGCCACAAAAAAAACAAGTTCAGTTCACTCATAATCTGTAGCTTGTCTATAACAGATATACTATATAGTGTCTTTTGGGTTTATGATTGGTCATTATTTGTAAACCCTTTTCCTTTGAGTCATTCTTGAAATATGTTTCTAACCTGTCCCTATATGTGTACTTGCAATCCTTTATTTTCTTTTTTTATTTTGCTTTTGTAACACTTGGCTCCAGATTGAAACATTCATTTTTTAAGTTTAGGACCCAAGGTTTATTATTGGGATAAATCTTAAATTTTTGAGGGGCAGGGAGTTGCTGCATCATCAGATACTTTTTCCATCCATCAGAACGTCTCAATCAGAGCATTCAAGACAGCCGCAAAATGTTTCTGTCGATTCAGCTGTACAGCATTTATTTTCTGCCTTCTTTGCTTTGATCTGTTGCAGCCTTGGCTGGTACATTGGCTTGAGTTATATTATAATCAGAGCCCTTACACCAGGTAATGCCTTTCTTTGATAAACATTGTTTATGTTGCCATAGCAACAGTCGAGCAGGCACTGTTCCATGTATGGGCACAAAATATATTGTTTTTTCTCTGGTAAATAATCTAGCCTACAAAGATTAAAGTCTCCAATAATCATATTGGCCGCATCTGGCAGTTGTTCCCCAGCTAAATAAACAAGTTCCTGAATGGTGCTGGCAGCTGCCTATCAGTCCTCAGGCGGAGCAATGTAAACAATAAAAATTCAGATCTGATTGATTACTCTAGGCAAAATATATGATCTAATATTAATACCTTAAAGTTCAAAGTCCTTTGTACATCTCCAGTGTTTTGTTGTGTTGCAAGCTGGATTGTAGTATTTCTCGTTAATATATACACATGTTACACTACCTTTATGCTTATCTGAGTTCTGGTTCGGTCCATTCTCACTGGAGTGAATCCCACTAAGTCAACAGCAGAGCGTCGAAGTCTGCCTCTGTAAACCAGGTCTCTGAAAGACAAATTAAACAGGATTGATGAAACTAAGATTAATATGGCATACAGGCATGAACCTCCTCTGCTTTATTTTGAATGCTTTGTATGTTTCCCAATACATTCATTGGAAGTGGTTGTCTGAAAGGTTCCCTCTTTATCTAAGACCACAAGCCTCATTTTGCCATATTTTCTTAATTTGAGGTCCCAATCTTTGTAGCATTTGGTGGGTGTCCCAAGAAGATCCCAACGACAGAAGCTTGAGGCCACAGACAGACTTCAGACTAGGCAGTATGGTCTTCACAAAGATTGAAAAGTTTATATTTGGTGAAACTTTAGCAGCCTGCATCTTGAATTTTAAGTTATGATTAATAAATATAGTTGGACTAACGATAAAAAAAACATGCACATGTAGCATTAAATAAAGATAAGAAAAATAAAACACATGGAGAGACGCATAAACCATGTTGCTGCTGAGCTCAGTACTTTGAATCTCTCTACTGCTGTTTTTCCAAATAATGCCCCAATGTGTTGAACCCATTAATGAGGCTGAGTTCAATTACATTTTGGGAATTAAAGATAGTAAAGTAGTAAAACAGCAACTTTCTTTTTGTTAAAGATTAAAAGTTAGGATATTCAATCCACGGCAATGCAACTGAAATAACAGTTTAGAGTATTCTGCCCCTCAAATGGTACTACCTGCTACAGTAACTCTAAAGTCTTACTGTTAGGCTTCAGTTGGAAAATGATGGAAACCCCTGGTTTGGGGAGATGTGACTGGGAGGACAGATTTTATACTACCTGAACTCAAGTGGTGAATTTTTATAGGATTTATGTGCTAGTCATTGTCACAATTCTCATAAGTGTGATGCTTCAGTTTATTTCATTTACAAAAGAGTTTCTCTTATATCTCTGGAAATTCCCCAGAAAATATTGGAAGAAGTTTCTAAGTATGTGATGACCTAGTCAACCGAAATCACTGTCCTGCTACTCTGGCACTCTTCATCATCACTCTCACTTGACTCTAAAGAGTTGGCCGTTTGGAGGAAAAGTTTTCAGTGTTTACAGAGCAGATGTATACAATAAAATGGCAACTGACTCTGTGTGTGTGTGTGTGTGTGTGTGTATTCAGGGCCCCAGACTGCGACCAAAAATAGGATTTAGCAATTATCATTTCTACTTAATTTGCCAGTGGCAAATGAAATCATTGAAAATTTAAAGTAATTATATTGTAATAGATGCAAAAGGCCATTTTTTTAGTTATTGACCGGATGTACCATTAACATATGTGTCAGTACGGGACCCCCATTGAATATTTGTGAGCCGCATAAAGGCTGGTTTACACTACACGTGCATGTGCAGAGTGCGAGGGACGTGGAGCAAAAATGACGTCAGACTTTGAGATGTGCAAGCAAAAATATTTCTAAGTACCCAAATAGATAACCGCTATTACAAATGGTGATTCTCAATGAGAGGCTGATTACGCTTGTGCTGGACTGGTGAACAAAGGGCTGAATATGATGCAACTGGTCATCAAAACAAAAGGCAGGCATGCAAAACATTTGGAATTCATCATGTAGTTGCCCTGTTATGAACATACATGTGCCCCATGGAATTCAGTTCTCCCTTCTGATTTGGCACAGGCCCACTAAGGTGTGATTTTCACGGATCTCCTTGTGTTCATGCATCTCTGCATACCGTTTCTCTTTTGATTTAATGCATGCTAAATGCCAGCCTGTCTGTCAATAAACACAGATTTGCAGTGATGTGATGAAGTCCGCGTTTTAAAGCTGCAGGTGTATTGCACATTTTTGTCATTTTACTGGGGTGCTCTGTGATTGATCACGGATAGTAAACTTTGTTAAAATGGTATCGATAAATGCCATGTTGTTAGTTGTTACTTTAGACATTTTGCCTTGTGCACTGTGTTCTGTTGCCAATAAGTTCTTCAATGGGAGCTTGTCAACAAAGAAACATGGAAAATAAGATTTAGTAAAAAATATTCATAGTAATAATTATAATTAATAATTCATTACTTGACACCCAAGAACTCTGTACAAAGACATTTTAAAGACAAATCGTTAAAATAAATGTACAAATCCACTTTTACACCGTACGTGGTTCCTTGTTTTTAAACATTTACTCGGGTATTTTTTTTCTGGGGTGAAAAAAGAGGGGAAGGCTTTGTTGTGGAACTCAAATTTCACCTCTGTCATATGAGTGATTAAAACCATGTGAATGAAATAGTTTAAGTTCTATCAAAAATCATTTGCCTGTCATGAGCACCCATTTAAATTGAGGAAGGATCTAGTGTTCACAGCAGGCATCCTTATCCTATAAAACTGTTTCCTGTATATTACATGCACAGTTGATCATGACAGATTAACTACAGTGTTCACAGTTTGATCAGTTTTGAAATGCTGCATAGTGTCTTTAATAAATCTATCTGGGAATGTTCTGTAGCACGTTCATGTCTACTGTGCCCCTGCATCCCATCCACTTTAGGGGGCACTAATTTTCCACAGCTGAGCCTTTGTTGTTAAAATACTCTGCTGTTTACAAAATGAACACTGTACCACTCAAATTGAGCTAAATCTATTTAAATTAATCTAGAAAGTCTTTTGTCACTTTTTTCTCTACTGTGCCATTTTGTCCTATCCACTGAAAGGGACATTTATTGCCCCAGCTAGAACAGAGCTGCAAAAATGCATGCCCCCTGTCTGTTGCTTACAAAATGAACACTGGACAGCTAAAATTGTTCAAAATGTATTTTAAAAGGTTGTAGGAAGTTTTCTGTATCACTTTCATGTCTACTGTGGCCTTCTGTCTCATCCACTGGGGAAGGCACTCATTTCCACAGGTGGAGCAGAACTGTAGAATTGCATTTCCTCTGCCGCCTTTGATTTTTGCCTCAAGCTGCAGCAGCTGTTGACAATTGTGTTCTCACAATCAAGGGGGCAGACCATTTACACTAGAATTACCAAAGCCTATGAAAAAAATCGTAATCCTAGTCCACCTTAAATCCCTTCGCACCTCTCCTTTAAGCATCTTTTGTCTTGTAAATGTGTTGATCAACACAAGCAGCCTATTATCCCATCACCCCACCCCTCACTGCAGCTCAATTCACAAAGAAGGTTCTCAGTGCTGTGTTTGTGTTGGAGTGAATTGACTGGAGTTGTAGAGGGTAAATAGTACATCGTCATTTGGAATACATACATTTTATGTGTGTTCTGTGTCTACAACAATCTCTATAAACACATTGTTAAAACAGAAACATTTTTCATGTTTTAGTAATAAATAACAAACGTAGACATGAACTGTATAATATGCATTCATCACCGCCAGGTCAAGCATGTTGTAGCACACAGCAACCGGCCACCTGCGTGTTCCTGTTTGCATTGATTAAGCTCATGCCTTCTGGTCCATGATGTCAGTACAGCACCGGGGAAAAAAATGAAAGAAACAAATATGTGACATTTTGAAGAAATCATTTTATGACCTGAATAGTACCAATCAGAAAAATCATCGTACTAATGCAATATTATTTGAAAACAAAGAGGGTCAGATCGGCTGTAAATTTATAGTAGTTGTAAAAATTAGCTTTTTTTTGTCAGTTTTATTCTCTCAGTCACATTCACGCACTCCCCCCCCCCCCCCATCTGACCCTAACTAACAGTGTCAGCATAAATTTACATTGAGATACCAAGAAGGCAGATTCACCAGTATTTGTATGTTAGCTTTTAATTCTCCAGATCAGAGAATTTCCAGTTCCTTTGTCTTAAAACACCATTTACATCTACAGTTATTTTCAGTTTCAAATAAAAACTAACAGCTTTAGATCTGGGGTAGTGGGGGAGATGGGGAGGGGTTGTATCGTGACCATGACTGAGAGAATACGCGTAAAAGTGGAAAAAAAAAACCACTATAAATTTACACTGGCTGTTACAGACGCAAATCAAATGTATGTTGTTATTGTATAATATTAACAATAAGATCAGCTCACTACTCAAAACGGTAAATTTACAAGGCAGCCAGGATCGAACCGGTCACCTCTTGATTACAAGTCACCAGTTCTTGCCACTGAACCATGGAAGCCGTCGTATTATACTTGTACCTTTTGTGAAAGTGCTTATTTGATATTTGGATTTCAGCCTTCACACATTATATACACTTCATGTCTACATTTTGTCATTTATTACTAAAACATGAAAACTGTTTTAACAATTTGTTTACTTAGATTGTTGTAGACACGGAACACACATGAAATGTATGTATTCCAAATGACAATGTATTATTTACCCTATACAACTCCAGACAATTCACTCCAACATAAACACTGAGCACTGAGAACCGTCTTTGTGAATTGAGCTGCGGATTTGGTATGGGGATGGGATAGTAAACAAAATGAAGACTGCTGATTAAACGCAAATTCTCAGATAAGTCTTACTGACAAAAGAGCCTTATTTCCACAGTATTCTGCATCTTGTTGAGATCATGCTTGTTCTGCCTATTTCAGCAGCTCAGTGTGAATGTGGCTTTTCAGTACAGAACAGAATAAAATCAGAAACTCACTCAATGTCTAATTTTTAGAGGATTTAGCCACATTCGGCACAAAAGGTCCACCACTTTAGTAGTTTCCTAAGCCCAGTGTCAAACTGTGGCTCACTTCAAACAAGAGTAAAAGAAGACCAAATTACACTGGATGGCCCTCTTACATGGACATTCTGATGGTCAGTGGCACACACTTCGAGCCTGAGTAAATAAGCAGTTCTTAATGACTGTACATAGTTTGAAAGTTATGACATTCAGTTACCTCAGTCATTAAGATGGACAAAAAAGCATGAATGCATTGCATAGGAGATGGAAAAGAATTAGATACACATATGTTGAGATTAGAAAGTTAAGAGAGTGAAAGATTAATATTTTATACATTTGATTATTTGGTGCCTAAATCACAGCTATTGTCTCCTAATTTTTTTCTCTTTAAGGAGCCACTGGCTCCTTGAGGTGATTTTTTTGTTTGGAGCATTGGTATGTATATATGTATAAATATATGTATGTGTGTGTGTGTGTGTATGGAGGTGCCCCGAATGCCAGCAGGGCATTGTGGACATTGGAGCGTTTATTCACGGGCCACTAGAGGACGCTGCAGGGAAGAACAAAGAGTATTTGCCTTGCACCCCGGAAGTACGTCTGAGTCACATGGACAAGAGGAATGACGTGCTTCTAGGATGAAGAAAAAGGAGTTTTATCTGACCCAGAAGTGATAAGGAGTCACATGGACTGAAGCATGGGAAACACTTCACGGTCAGGGACTATAAAAGACTCTGAGAAACACCAGAGCATTGAGCTGAGCTGGGTGGAAGGGTGGCAACGCGTCTGGGAGTGGTGGATTGTGGATTATTGTATATTTAATGAGTATCGTGGAGAGGAGGGTGCTTTGTGCACTTTGTATTAATAAAAAGTCATTATTTTGGACTTTTATCTGGTGTCTGACGTATTGTCCGAGGGTTCAAGAGGATGATAGCGCCCTCTATCTGTCACAGTGGCGTAGCCGGCAGGATTCTGTGGCCGTCCTTTTGGCAGAGGACCTGTATAAAAATTTTCTGTGGGCAGAGAACCCTAAGAAGGCAGCGTCAGGACACGCAGAAACATCGCCAGAACCCATGTTTACCAAGTCCATTATAGGGAAGAAGAGGGGTAAGCAGAGCAACAGCATCGGTGGAGGTTCCACGCTCGTCATGGAAGACGCTCGGGATGAGCTGAAGAGCGGCTGCATGAGTCGGGAAAGGCCTCCGGAGAAGGACGACTACCACGAGGTATGTGCCGGGGATTCAGTTAACAACATCTTTAAAATAACCCATGTTGTTCTGTGCACATACCTCAAGGAAGATCATCTGGAGGTCCTGCGGGATGCAGAAGGAAAACCCGACGAGGGTGCTACGCTCTCGATCCAGCAGACGAGCAAGAAAGACTTCCGCATGTCGGCTGCCGGTGAGGGACACATGACCCAACCCGAAGCATTGCGGGAAGGAGGAGGTCTGCGTCCTACTGCTTACAGCTGTGCCCTGGAAACAACAGACTCTGACATTCCGAAAGGGAAGGGGGAGGCGAGTGAAGCACTGCTCACCCTACGAAAAGGTAAGGAGGGCCAGGAAATGGCTGATCGATCCACCAACAAATTGACACAGGCGGATTGCAGTCGCCCAAAGATGGCGACCCGGTCCTCCGATAAAAACTCCAATTCCCAGAAGCCTCCGCAAGACCCAGTCAGAGCACGTGCCGACAGCGGACGTGCTCATTGGTTCCTGGCCGGTAAATAAGCAGAAGGAGGAAGTAAGCCTACCTCCAGCTGAATTAATTAACTGTTTAAATGTGCGGGAACTCGAGAAAGTGATCAAGCCCGTAGGAGGTATTTTACAGATGATAACCGCTATAAAGAAGATAGTCGGAGACCTGGTAGCGACGGCCGAAGCGCCAATAAAGAAGGTGGAGGAATACCTGCGGCGATTTGGTTGACAGCCTCCCGCATTGATTAATTCGATGGTACAGGTAAGCGAGACCCGTACCGTACATAATAGAGGGACGCAGAGTGAACCGGGCCCACAATTGATCAGTAGCGGGTGCCAATCCTCTGTGAGCCCTACAAGGGAGTCACAAACCATGACCAAGTTGGCGGGGGAAGACCCGATCGAACCGGAGCAGCTGGATAGTGCTGTCTTCCGGTGCAATGCGGATCTAAAGACACCGCCACAGGTCATTTATAAATCAAAAGGAGTTCAGACAGTAAAAGGGGCTCTCTTTAACTAATAGACCCAAACTGTGAACAAACCCCAGATTAAGAAGGAGATCCCAAAAGAGAAACCGGGGTCTCCTAACAAAATAGAAAAGGGAGCTGAGAGCTCAAGGGCGGCATTGGAATTCTCCTCAGCGGGGAACGGGGCGGAGCCAGCATTTCCCAACTGTTTTCAGTTCCGCAGATGGAGGATGCAGTGCTATAATTGGCGACGGCTGGGCCATGTCTGCCGAAACTGTCCTTAGAAAATGGGGGATAAAGTGTCTCACTATTATGATGTTCCCCCTAGGTTCTCCAGGGACTACTATAAATGGAATGACGAAGGTCTGACTGGAATATCCTCCTGGAGGAAGACATCCCTCGCGGGGCTGGCCGCTCATAATCACAGTTCTTCTCTTGGGGGAAAGTACTGTGATATATGGCCAGCCATTCATCCCGACCAATACCCCCACGCCACCAGGTGGAGCCCTCCCTGCAGCAGGGAGGTGCCCTGAATGCCAGCAGGGCATCATGGACATTGGAATGTTTATTCACAGCCCTGCTGGATACCATGGAGGCCGCTAGAGGACGCTGCAGGGAGGAACAAAGAGTATTTGCCTTGCACCCCGGAAGTACGTCCGAGTCACATGGACAAGGGGAATGACGTGCTTCCGGGTTGAAGAAAAAGGAGTTTTATCTGACCCGGAAGTGATAAGGAGTCACATGGACTGAAGGATGGGAAACACTTCCGGGTCAGGGACTATAAAAGACTCTGAGAAACACCAAAGCATTGAGCTGAGCTGGGTGGAAGGGTGGTAACGCGTCTGGGAGTGGTGGATTGTGTATTATTGTGGATTATTGTATATTTAATGAGTATCGTGGAGAGAAGGGTGCTTTGTGCACTTTGTATTAATAAAGTCATTATTTTGGACTTTTATCTGGTGTCTGGCGTATTGTCTGAGGGTTCAAGAGGACGATAGCACCCTCTATCTGTCACCATATATATAGAAGAGAAGGTCTGTGATACCGTTTGCATATTTGCAGCTGGAGATCCACAAAGGGAGAAAATTAATCGCGTATCATAAAGTAGTTTTTATTCCTGAGCTTTCAACCCCTACCAGGGGTCTTCATCAGAGGGTAATACTTAGACATACAAGAATCAAAGGCAATATATAGCAATAAATTACGGGGGGGTTGGGGAGGGGTGTCTAAGTCCGTTTTTTTATTGGGTGTAAAGTGTATTATATATATAAAAAATAAAACATAGGGTGGTCCAGATCTAATTATGCAATTTTCATTATGCAATAACCTATTAAGTTTATTACATAGAAAATCACCCGAAAAATCCTGGAGAAGTGTGCAAACGGACAACATGAAGAATCGTCTTTGCGCCAAACTGGAATTGTCCCCGCATAAATCAGTCATCCAGACGATCTGGACCTGCATAATTAGATCTGGACCACCCTGTATATAATAATAGGTATAAGTGTATATAAACTAAGCAATGCATATACTGTAATACTTACTTAACCTTCTTTAAGATCCCTTTTTATAGTCCTCAGATTGTTACAGCTTGCTAGAAAGATTTGTGTGCTTGGCCAGAGTTAGCAAATATTACACAGTATATTGCTGAAATGTATGTACGCTAAATACAAGTGAACAGATAATGCTTACAGATCACAGTGTCATGTATTTAATTTCAAGCTCTGGTTACACCAATATATACAGTAGGTTTTCTCGATAACAGAATTTTCTTGGGACAGTCTCATACATCACCCTAATATAGGTGTGACGACATATTCCTTTATATTCTGTATTTTATTTTTTCTCAGTAGTGTAGTTTACACAGTTATTACCAAGTGTATAGTGTTGCACATAGTACCTTGTACAGTAGACACATTGGCGCACTACTAGTAATCGACAATCACATCCATACATTCAGAACAGACGAAATATGATCTATCATATGAAGGTTTTACTTGTTGGGAATAGAGTATATGTCCTTTGCCAGTTCCCTTGCTATTTACACATCTTTAGCCATGAAAGTGCCTTGAGCAACATTACTTCAAGGAAGAAATACATACATATACATTGTTTTTCACATGCTTCTGTGTGGCAGTCACCATAATAGTTTTAGGTATCCAGCTTTCAGAGTGCCTGGCGATCCAGATGGTCTAATCCTTTGTACAACAACAATTTATATCCATTAGCTTCCTGTGACTCTGATCTGCAAAACCTAGTTAAAAATGGAAAGCTTGTGCTTTAAAAAGAGAATACACAGAGCAATCTCTGCTTAGTTACTATGTACATCATTTGCAGTGGGATTGATGGACTTGCCAACGTTTTTTTTTTCTGTGTGAGTGTACTGTACAGTAAATACAGTATTTGCTGTATTGGGAATTTGATTATTTGTAACAGACCACAGACACCCCTCAGCCTAGACCCATCAGGTCGTGCGGCCTGAACTTAGAGGTTGTGAACCCAAAAAAGAGCATCAGCATTGGCTTGGAGGGAGCCTCTGTGATAAATGACTGAAAACCTAGTTTTCACTGTGGTCCCGGCCGGGACGCCCAGGAGGACGAGAGGAGGGCTTGTGCCTCCTCCAGACCGTGAGGGGGCATCCGTCCTGGTTATGCAGGAGGCCTCGGGTAGGGGGCTTGGAAGCCCAGCCCTATAGGGACCCGTGGCCACCGCCAGGCGGCGCCCCAGTGCCTTATCATCCCGGGAGCCCGGCACTTCCGCCACACCAGGAAGTGCCGGGGGGAAGACGACAAGGGACACCCGGACGGCTTCCGGGTGCGCAGCCGGCACTTCTGCCACACAGGGGTGTGGCCAAGACTAATTGCCGGGAAGCAGCTGGAGCCCATCCGGGTTCCTATAAGAAGGGCCGCCTCCCTCCAGTCATCAGTGGAAGTCGGGTGGAAGTGGACGGAGCTGGAGTCAGGACTGGAGGCGGCCAGGAGGAAAAGAGGCACAGGACTGTGTGGCCTGGACAGTGGGGGAATCGGTGCAAGAGGCACTGGGGTTGTGTGAGCACGTAATTATTGTAAATATTAGTCTGTAAATAAATAGTGTGTGGTGGAACTATGTTGTCCGTCTGGCTGTGTCCGGGGCCAAGTTCACATCACCTAGTTCCAACATCCTCTTGATCTCAAGTTCCACTTTGGCATTTTTCGTTTTTGGGAGATGTTAGGGGCATTCCCTGACTATCACCCCGGGTTCAGTAATTATGTCATGTGCAATCACCAAGGTCCTGCCAACTACCTCTGGAACTGACAGGATAACTGATTTGAGCTCCTGCTTCTGAGCAGGAGTCAAATTGGGACCAAAGTTACTGTAAGTGATAATTTATGGGCGAACAGAGAGCGGGGCTGAACAAAAACAGGGTCAACCTCCCTTTCCCTCCATGGTTTCAGCAGGTTAATATGACATACTCATTCAGTCGGTCAACGATTGGGTTGTTTAACTGAATAGTCAACAAGAACTTTTATTTTTTGCTCCTTATCCTCGTACGGGCCTTGCTGGTGTGCCAACAATTTAGAGTGGGAGGTAGGAACTAACACAAATCACATGGTCACCAGGTCTTAATTCCTGTGATGTCATCTCAAGGTTACAACACCAGGCCTGCACTGCTTGGGCCTTTTCTATATTCTTTTTTAAAATGGGTGCAATCTTTGGAAATCTATCGTGTAATTGTGAGATGTTTTCCAGAATGTTGGTAAATAGGAGGGCCTCCTCCCCTCATTCTTTTAGGATGTCCAATAACCCCCAGGGTTGACGTCAGTATAATAACTCAAAAGGGAAAAACTCCATCAAGGCTTGTGCATTTATTTGAGCCCATAAGCTGTCTTCCAAGCGCACGTGTGTAACACCAGTTATACTGTCTTGTGTGACTTTTATGAATGCTAGCTACCTTTTTAACTTTCTGATCTTCCTAAATGATAATGTAACCTTCCTAAATTGAGTTTTAAGCCTTAAAAATTCTTAGCTGCTCTTGCAAGTTCAAAATCATAAGCTTTATTAGGCATTCCCAAATGCTTGTTATTTGCCCAATTTTGTATAATTTTATTGTTAATTTAGTAACACACTGCTTTGTACAGGGGATAGGATTATATCTCACTGGTAGTCTGGGATAGCCTAAAAGTTAGGAGGGAGAGATATTGAATATTGCTGATGAAATGTAAAATATCCTTAGCTTATTTCCACCACAGCCCTTACCGGGAAAAATGGACAGACATTTTTTGAATTTGGGTCTTTATTTTTTCCCCCCAAAGTATTGTGAATTATATGATTTAAAGCCAGTTTATATTTATAATTAATATAGTTTGTAAATGATACCACTAAGGTAAGGCTAAATCATATGCATATATATTTTGTTTCTTTCTTCTTAGATCCGTAAAAGACAGTCCAGTGGCAACATGTCTGAGGACAAATTTGCCACCTCAGCACGGGAATATGTGGAGTCTTTGCATCAGAACTCTAGGACCCACCTTCTGTATGGCAAGAACAATGTCCTAGTGCAGCCAGTGAGTTTCTATTGGTCTCTATATTACTTTTTTTCTCTTTTGGGCTCCATATTACAAAAAAGCACATCAGCACTAGAGAAGTCTAGAAGAGGGCAACTAGGCTTATTTCAGGAGTGAGAGGTATGATCTGTGGGGAAGACTGAAGGAGTTAAACCCTTTAATTTTAAACTAACTGAGATTAAGAGGTTAGGATGTGACATATAGAAGTTTTGAAAATTTATGATTGAGGTTAGTACCAGCCTACCAGCTGTTACCTTAAAGTTATCTTTCCAGCATGAGCTCAGGATTAGAATTGGTTAACAGTAAATTTTGTTCACATATTAAGAATTTTGTTCCATTTAGCTACAATTCTCTGTGGAAAGAAGAATTTACTAACAGCTGTGAAGAGTATCAACTTGGAGACTTTCATACCTTATCAGTGATGTTTTACAATCCATATGTTAACCTGAATTAAAATCTATGCTACCTGCCTAATAAAAGAAACACTAGTGCTAAATTTCACTTGTGCATCTCCCAGACTGTGGGCTAATGGAGGCCCATATCTTTAGAAATCCTTTTGTGGACCTTTCTTGGTTTATGTGAATTAGCCTTTTTTCTGTGATCCTCTGATCCTTTCTCTCTCTCTCTCTCTCTCTCTCTCTCTCTCTCTCTCTCTCAATTCAGTATTTCGTTATAATTTTATATGTTATAGGACATGAAAACATCCTAAACCGTATTCAAGTAACAATATAATTTGATCTCAACATCTTGTGCTTTATTATTTATCTTATATGGAGAGCACACAATTAACTGAGGTGTTCCTGCCCTAAGAAATGAGACCAATGCATACATTGATTGGAACATTTAACTAATTACTTTCTTTCACAGAAAGTCACTGTATGACACTTTGTTCTGTAAGGTATGCCTCCATGTTGATTTTACAAGTTTTACAGGTTGTGTTTTTAATACAAACATAAAGGTTAATGCTTCATAAAGCATATTGTAATTGCATTCTCCATGAATGGTGTTAAAATAAAAAAAAGGATTGTTGATGCACTTCAGTTAGTTAAAGAAAAATCAAAATTGTGCTTGCATTTTCATTTTGTCAGCACAAGTACACAACATCTCTCAGATCAGTAAAGCAAAATCAATTATTCTTTTGCTGAATATGGATAAGCATCTAGTTTTGCAGAAACACATTGAATTTGTAAATAAAATATATTGCTTTTTTCAGGACATTCATGAGCATGCCATCCATTTCCTAAAAATCCTGGGTGACGTTTCATGTTATTCATACACTACTGGTGAAACGTCACCTCAGTTTTCTTCAAATTTAATCAGTTGAAATGCATTCAATAGCCTAAAATGGTGAAAGCTAAGCAGTATACTTCCAGAGGTTTAAATTGAAAGTTTAGGTTAGAAAAGACTGAAAAAAAGAAAATTTCAGAATATTACAACTAATAGATTATATCCTACACATGTTCTGCAGCAAAGTAAATTAAGCCTTGCAACTTCAAGCAAATAATTTGCACAGCTATCTCAACTTCAGTTGATTACTTAAAAACCCTCTGTCTGTCTTAAAGCAGAGTTGGAACAGACTCTTACTACACCTTCTGAAGTACTACTTGGACAATATTACACTGGCATAGAACAAATAAACAATGGAAAATTAAAAAAAATAAGTAATTAAATCATTAAGTGTACAAAATTTTATTCAAATTTTTGATTAACCAAAGTAGCCACCTTTTGCTGATATAACAGCCAAACTGTGGTAATGCTTTAGATTCAAAATGCCAGTCACTCTATGCAAATTACCAACTCTTCTTCCAGCAAAAGAACCCCAGACCATCACACTTCCTCCTCCATGTTTGACAGTTGGTGTCGCACACTGAAAAACCATCCTTTCACCAGCTTGACAGCATACATTCACCCTTCGGGATGAACCAAAGATTTCAAATTTTGATTCATTGGTCCATAAGAATTCCAGTCTGTAGTAGTCCACAGCCAGTATTTCAAAGCCCTATTTTATCCTTTAAAGAATGGGTTTCTTACTGCCACTCACACTGTCAAACCCGCAGTACGAATTCTCCTTTTCTCAGTAGAAATGGAGTTGCTTTTTTCAACCTCTGTTAAGCTGTGCTTGAATCTGTTGTGCAGTGAGGCACCATCACACAAGCTGGTGACCCTCAGAGACACGTCTTCTAATTGGGTTGTGACATTTGGTTTACCAGATCTCTTTCTATCAGAGTTTCTTTCAGTTTCCAATTGCCTTTGGATTGTGTAGGACACCATGCTCACTGACTCACTGCAATTTCTCTAAATGAAAGGCCTACACTTCTAAGGGAAATAATCCTCTGTCTCATTTCATTTGTTAATTGCCATCTCCTTGCTATTATCAGTGGAATTTAGAACTTTCTGGGTTGTAGAGGGTGTAGCAACAGTCTGTTCCACCTCTGCTTTAAGACAGAAAGAGGGTTTTTAAATAATCAATAGAAGTTTGGACACCTTTTCAAATTGTTTGCTTCAACTTGTAAGGCTTAATTTGCTTTAACCATTGCAGAGCATCTTTAGGTTAGAACCAATGAGTTGTTCCCTGTAGAAGGCCCATTTGTAATATTCTAAAATTTCCTTTTTTTCCAGTTGTTGCTAACCTAAAATTTAAATTTAAACCTCTGGCAGTATACTGCTTACCATTTCACCATATTAGGTCATTCATTGCATTTCAACTAATTAAATTTAAAGAGAAACTGGAAAACTGAGGTGTTCTAAAACTTTTGACTGGTAATGTATATGTCATGTTCCAGAGATTACATATTGGTCAGCTTTGCAAGGGTACATCTAACAACTTAAGATCAGATGGGAAGAACTTTATTAGTAAAACAAGAGGTTTGACTTCTCTCTAAGCCAGAGCTTGGCTGTGCATTGATTCATTTAGAGGCTTGTATATGAGTGGTGAGTGGGATGTATACGATTTACGTCAGCAGCATACATATGGTTTTTCATGATGTTTCCAAATTAATTTTGTCAAATTCATTTTCCATGACATTCATTATTTAAGCTGCTGCTGCTGCAGAGTGACTGTCAGTTAAAAATTAATGTGCTAGGTGGCATTTATATTGTTTTTCATTGCACTAAAATTCTGTTTATAAATTTCTTAGTTGTCTTTACAGGGGTCTAAACCCCAGTTTTAGTTTACCTTTTGTTCATCTTTCCCTACACTTTTAACAACCTAGTACAATTTAATTTGCTCAGATATTGCTGTGCATTCATATTATACCAAAATTGCACAAGTTCTCAAAAATAATATAAAAATGCATTCTCTCATCAAAAACACACACAGAACTGAAATAAGAATATTCACAATAGGCTTCATTTTGAAAAATTAATAAAATAATACAGATCTCCATTCTAAGCCTGAGAAAAAAAACTTACTACTTCAGTGCAGTGTAACCTAGTTTTATATCTGTGCAATTCAGAATCAAGAAACCTTAGAAGCCCAATATAAAGTAGGCTTTTGGTAAAATGTTATATCTTTAGTCTGAATAGTGCAAAATAAAATGTATAAAGTATTCTTTGCTATTCATCACCCATATGGGATA
Organism: Polypterus bichir lapradei; assembly: GCA_026402145.1. NCBI lineage: Eukaryota > Metazoa > Chordata > Cladistia > Polypteriformes > Polypteridae > Polypterus > Polypterus bichir. Next base: position 69,428,771 of record JANRMT010062814.1, read on the forward strand.
AAAACATAATGTTTTTGCTGTGAAATACATACTGTATGCTATGTAAGTTAAAAAAAAAAATCTACATTTGATAATATTTTCACTAGTCACTTTTTTTTTTCTGCAGAAGGAAGATATGGAAGCGCTCCGTGGATATCTGTCACTACATCAGTCTGCTGAAAGCCTAACACTCAAGTGGACCCCAAACCAGTTAATGAATGGCACCCTGGGAGACTCAGAATTTGAAAAGAGGTAGTGGGCTTTATTGCCCTGTTTAACTGAGATGCAAGGCCCAAGTGTCCGTGTCATGAGATAAAGCTATTATATAGTGCTAGCTTATTGCAGCCTACTGTTTAAATTTGTTGGTTTCAGTAAACTGAAAGAGAAAGAGAGAGGAACCTTTTCTGGAAAGTCATAGTTACTCCATATTGTCTAGTTTTTGAGTGGTTTGTTAATTCTGTTTTCATTTCAAAGCAGAATTCTGGATGTTCCAAAAAAAAACTTGTACAGGCTACCCTTTACTTTCCTGTTTTTTTTTTTTTTTTTTACTATTTTTTCTCTTAATTTTAGATTCATTGTATCTTTTTAATTGTAGGAGATAAGTCATTCATATAATATTTTCCCTCCATCAGGTAATTTTATGGGTAATTACATAGAGTTGTTTTTTTATATACAATTATTTGTCACTGTTGGGTAATTCCATTATAAACATGCTTCCTGCTTTAGCTTGCATTGCCTTTACACTATTGACTACAAAGTAATTCCATTTAAATAGTTATAAATCATTTTAAAACTTATTTGACTAGGTGGAATTACTGTTAACATCCATTTGAAGTATTTGACCATTTCTTTCATTTTAATGACATCATAGTAATAGAAGAAAGATAGAGCCTTAAGTTGTACCTTTAGCTTGTACAGAAGCTCTTTAATTAATTAAATAAGTCGGTATGTGGATGGATATATATATATATATACACACTACAGTCTGAACACACACCAGAATTACTAATAATCAAGAAAATTGAAAAGAAAGAGAACCTCTTACTTGGCTGTCACTGTCGGAGTGAGGCATTATGCAGGCATATTCCTGTAGGTATAAAGGAGAGGAGCCCTAGTGGCGTTTCTTGACACACTACTGCTGCATTCTGTTGAATGAAAGTACTCGGTGTTAGTGTGTCAGAGACCGGTTATGCAACACTCTGTTTTGTTTTAATTCCCTCCTTTGCTACTTCCTACAGGGAGTCCAGAGTGTGTCCTATAACTAAGCTTGCCATTTAAATTAGCTTGTTGATTCGGTGGGCCTCTCTTGAAGAAATGTTACCAGCACACCACAGTGTAGAAAATTGCACTGACCTTCACAGAGTTGTACAACATGTGAAGGATGTCACTTCCCACATTAAAGGAACACAGTTTCCTAAGGAAAAAGAGCCTGCTCTACCCTTTCTTATATAGTTCCTCTGTATTGTGAGACCAGTCCAGCCTGTAATTAATGTGGATTTCCAAGTACTTGTAGGACTGGACCACCTCTACATCCTCTCCCAGAATAGTAACCAGACATAGAGGCTGTTTGGTGTGGCAAAAGTCAATAACCAGTTTCTTGGCTTTGCTGATGTTAAGATGGAGACAGTTCTCTTTGCACCACAAAACAAAGTTTTCAACCTGACTCCACTACTCAACCTAAATCCCCTTTATCAGTACACATAAGTGCTGAATCATCTGAGAATTTCAGCAAGTGACATGAGCTAGGGCCTCATGTATAACATCATGCATAGAACTCACACTATAACATGGCATAAGTACAAAATCGGGAATGTGCGTATGCACAGAAAAATCCAGATGCATAAATCTGTGCGTACGCAAACTTCCACGTTCTTCCACTACATAAATCCTGGTCAGTATGAAAAGTAACCCAGGTGCACATGCCTGCTGTCCCGCCCCAACTTCTCCCAGAATTATGCCTCTTTGAATATGCAAATCAATATAAATAGCCCTTAAGCTCAGCCTTCTGTGAAAAGACAATGGGAAAAGCACGGGGGGAAAATAGAAGAATTTCAGCAAATACCAAGTAGAGGCAAGGAAAAACTTACTATTTGTTGGTTTAAACAGTGATATAATCAACAAAAGGAAGTTGATCGAGTGGCAGAGTGTTTGAGAAACTCGAAAGCTCAAGTTCACAAAGTCGCACAGTGCCCGAAATAAAAAATAAGTTGTCAGATATCAAAGTCACTGTGAAAAGGCAAGTCGTAGCCCACCGTCTGAGTGTCATATGAAAGCTTATTAGGGTATAGGCAAAAAAAAAAAATAGGCACACAGTGGGGAAAAAAGCACAAAATGTCAAGTTTAATCTCGAGATTTTCACTTTAATCACATAGTTTATTTTGTCATTAAAGTAGAACATCTTAAAGTTCGTCTTAAAATCGTTTAATTTACTAGTTTCTCAAATTCCATTGTAACTAAAGTAGCATGTTAAAGGCTTTGTTTTGAATTTGATCTTCTATGTGCTCTATGTGTGTGAATCACTACGTGCTTCCGGGCTTTCTCTTCCTCCGACAGGGCACAGAATCCATTACATTCGTGATATTACAGCTCTCTGAATAATTAAAATACTGAGATGTATATGTGATATCATTTTCATGATGATAGTAGTTAAATCATGTTATTAAACATGGGAACACGGTGGCGCAGTGATTGTTCATGTCTCACGCAAGATGCTTGCTGCACCATGCGCGACCATCGATGAAATACTTTATTGTAGCAGTACTGTCTCTTTCAAACGTACTAACCCCTAATTCCTGTCCTTACTTTTCTTTCTCCAAATACCCAATCGCCACACAATCAGTTCTGTAATAGACGTTAAGCCATCTGTAAGCTTAGAACGCCGATTCTTCAAAACTTTTAAGGAGCATTGAAATATCTTCGTAATACGTGTTTAATTATTCTGTCCATCTATCCTTCCAGTGTCGCGCCAGCACAAGGAAGAATACAGCGCGAGGCAGGAACAATCCGTGAACGGAGTGCAAGCTCCTAGCTAGTGCTGCGGCACTGTGTCCTTGCATGTTTAATTATTAACAATATAGATTTAAGTGAAGTTAAAGTTTTATCTGTATGATATAATAAACATATTTTGCTGCATTTCATCTTAATTATACCGTCTTCATATGTAAATACGTGCTTTATAGTGGCTCAGGTTGTGCAATATTATAACTGTAGTGCAAGTTTACAGTGAGGTAATTGTACTTATAAGTACAAACAGTTCTACAAGGAGCACTTGATGGACTGATTGAGTGTGTTTATAGTTCTTGGGATGAAACTGTTCCTGAACCGCGAGGTCCGTAGGGGAAAGGCTTTGAAACGTTTGCCGTGTGAGAGCAGTTCAATAGACAGCATGGCTGAGGCAGCGTATGCTTGATGCTGTATACCGATCATTCTCTTTCTCAGCTTCTGTAGATCTTTTATTCCCCACTCAGATACAGTGATATAAATACTCTGAGTGGTGCAGTGAGAGTAATATGGAAAAAGATGATCCGATGTGGCAACCCCTAACGGGAGCAGCTGAAAGAAGAAGGTGCAGTGAGAGTAACAACGCTAAAGCAGCTATTGTATTAAGAATAGTTTGACCATTCTGTGGACCATTATATTGTTACTGGTTAATTACAATCAGATGCATTAAACTAATAAACAATATGCGGTTAATTTCAGTGTATTTATAAAGCCGCTTCAGGGATGTGGATCTGAAAAACAAAGGGTAACCAAACAGGAACAGTAGCACTGCTTTGATGCTGGATGCCGCCAGTCTGCAAAACTGAGCAAAGAACGTGCGTACGCCAGGGTATGAGGTACCGTGGAAATGTGCATCGCTTTACACCAAGTTTAGGTTTTATACATCGCTATTTGAGCGTGGAAACGTTCGTATGCAATATTTTTGTGCGTACACACCGTTTATACATGAGCCTCCTGGTGTGTTATATTTATGGTCTGAGGTGCACCAAATGAAGAGGAAATGAGATAGGACTGTTCTTTTTGGTGCGCCAGTGTTGCTCACATCAGTATCAGAAACACAGTAACTGAATCTAACAAATTGCAGTCTGCCCAACAGATAGTCCATTATCCAGTACACCTTTTGCTCATTCACCTGCATATCTCTGAGTTTACCCCTCAACAGGGGTAGCTGGAAGCTATTGAAGGCACGAGTGAATTTTAAAAACATAATCCTCACATTGCTGCCAGCTTTTGCCAGGTGAGAATAAGCCTTGTGGAGCAGACAGATGATTGAATCCTCCACTCCAAACTTTGTCCAATAGGCAAAATGCAGTGGATCCAGGTGGTTTACCACAAGAAGACTCATATAAAAAGGCATGCATGCTTCTCCTTCTCCTGTATTCATATGTATGTATGTGTGAGTGGTAAGAAAACCTCAAATTACTAAACATAAACATTCAATTTTTGACAGTATTCAATAATAATAATAATAATAATAATAGGCTTACTTACTGTATCTGAAGTTAGCTGAATCACTCAAAAACTGCTAAAGACTCATTAGCCAGAGCATTATAGAGTTCTTTGAAGCTGTCATTATCAAAATGACAAGATCAAATGAGCTTATCCAAGGATATTTATCCTATAAGTAAAAAACAAATATAATTAGCATATGCACTTTGAATTTGACTTATTTCTTATAAATTTAATTTTGGATCTATTATCACTGTTATACAAGCTAACCAAAATACTAACATTTGAATCACATATTAGTTTCTTTTCATATTTTTTCTGTTTGCTCAAGGAAGTAATGCTTTTCTCATTGATAATTTAATGTGGTTGTCTCCAAAAAGCAGTGTAAAATATTTTATGAACAAAAAAAGACAAAAGAAATAAATACAGTGTGTTAGGAAATGTTTTGGTCTTGTAGATTAAGGAATCTTATTCTTAATTGTGAAATTTGCTATTTATTATGTTTTTATTTATTGATAACATCACATAACATTCTCCGATCCACCTAATCCAGTTCAGAGTGCTAGGGTGGGTTGAAGCTTGTCTTGGCAGCACTGGGCTCAATGCAGGAAGCAACTGTGAAAGATGAGCCAGTCCATTGCTGTCCATTAACATATGTACCCACATTCACACTCCTTTGCAACCAATTTAGAATCACCAACAGAACTGTGACATTTTCAGTTATAACATGCCAACATGATAATTTCTGGTATTAATTAATTAATAACAGAAAGTATAAAAATGTATAGTTGAATGTCAGTTGCACAACTCTCTTCTGTCATCTTCTCAATTAGCAGATGCAGCAAGATAATATTTAAATCAATGCTTAGTCCTGTAAACAAAATGAAGATTTTACAAGAGTAAGTTTCTTCTAGATGTTAAGATGTTCGATATTTCTAATACAGCATCGTTAACATCTTTTGCTGTTTGGTAGATACGAGGTGTGGCAGAAAAGTAATGAGACTGGCAACACTGCAAGCGATGCATCAGTACCCTCCCATAGCTCAGTGCGAGTTTCAACTCCTTCCGTTAACTACGTGATTTTTGTGACTGCTATTAGCGAAGTTGTGTTTTTGGTTGTGCGTCACGCAAAATGGAACAGCGGAATTTGGAGCAACGTTGTGCCATTAAATTTTGTGTTAAGCTTGGAGAATCGGCAAGTGTGACGTTTGAAAAGTTAAAACAGGCCTATGGGGAATATTCTTTATCCTGAGCTCAAGTTTTTTGTGAGACCAGACATTGCAGACAAATGGATGCTCCATCATGACAACGCCCCATGTCACACTGCCCTCTCCATAACAGAATTTTTGACCTCAAAAGGCATTCCTGTGGTTCCCCAGCCCCCTTATTCACCTGACCTCAGTCCGTGTGACTTTTTCCTTTTTCCTAAACTGAAAAATGTCCTCAAAGGACGTCATTTCGGGACTTTAGAAAACATCCAAAAGAGTGTAACGGACATGCTGAAGACCATACCGGTTGAAGACTTCCAGCGCTGCTACCAACAGTGGGAACAATGTCTCCATCGGTGTGTAGCTGCCCAAGGAAACTACTTTGAAGGGGATAACATTGATGTTTGAAAAAAATAAAAACTTTGGTAAATAAAAAATCAGTCTCATTACTTTTCTGCCACACCTCGTATATTAGGTAGTTTGTGTAACCTCTTGTAGGGGATGTTTTAATGCAGTCTGCTGAAACTGTTCCACTGGTTAGAGCACTTATATGTAAATCTTTAATTGTTATTGGTCTTTTGTTCTAAAGCACTACAACAATTACTGACTTATCCTAAAGATGAAGAGGACTGCTGAATCATCTGTTAATATTTAAAACAGCTTTGAGCATTCTGAGCCTAATCCAATTCAAGGTTGCAAGAAACCAGAACCTATCCTGGTGCAAGGCAGGAATCATCTCTTGACAGGGATGATGACCAAGGGAACCCCTCTCCCTGGTTCAATGAAAGATCGAATCTCAAAAGGGTGAAATTGCCAAGAGTTACAGAGAAACAAAAGCTCATTGCAATTGATGAAATGGTCAAGTAGCCACAGGCAAAAATCACCAAGAGGTGTTTGAAGTAGATTATCACACGCAAAAAATATAGCACTATAACTTATTTATCTCATACTATTGCTCTTTGTTTGATTTTTCAGAATTAGAACTTATAGTATTCATTTATTTTTAATTTATATTCAATTTTTTAAATTCTGCTCACTGGAACATCAAAATTCTGAAAGACTCACAGCTTTGAACTGTTATCAAAGTAGACAAAAATTAAAAGAAAATGTGATTAGATGTGGTTTAAAGAAATTTTATTTTTAGTGTAATGCTGTTTACTGAGGGCAGGCACAGAGTGTTGTGACACGTTCTCAGATAAAATTGAGGAAAACAAAGCATTTTGCAACTGATTAACCTAAATGGAAACAGCAATATCAGTCCATTAATTATTGAACTATGGCCAGTTGACAACAGAGAACAGGAAAACAAAAACACTAATCAGCAGTATCCTGGGAGAAAATAAACCTCTGCCGAATCTATTGTCAATTGTAAGAGACAAAGTCAGACACATTCCCTGTTCTATAAACCTAGGCCAACTAGCCACACACCCCCTCCTGGGCATTCAGTGGTTGTCTAATAACAGAATCTTTCCATCCAATGATTAGATAGGTTCCCAGTATCTCAGATTACTTTTCCATGGGCAGGAGAACAGCTTGATAGTAGAGCAATGGCACCAAATGTCACAACAAAATACAGAGAAGTGAAACAGAATACAGAAGGGTTGGTAGCAGTTTATAATTATTGTATTACTTGCATTTTTGTACAAATGACTATCAAACATAGATGTAGTATGCATAGCTAATCAACAGCTCTAGTCACGGTTGTAACAAGGTTATTTGTGCCAAATGTAATTTGTGAAATTTATTTCAAAAAGCCATGCAAATCAGCTGAGAGAGAGAGAGAGACTGCCAGGGAGATTGACAAATGACATCTGTAAGTTAGGTTAGGGAGACCGGCAGAAAACATGTGAAGGACACAAGCAGGTTATTTTAAAAGGTGCTGATGTTGACAAAAAAATCACAGAATCTGTGAAGGTATTAATACCAGCCATTTTTTCTGGTAGTCTCTCATATTTGACATGAATTCTATGAATTTGTAATTATGTGAGTGTTTATAATGACGAGGATCCAACAAAACATCAGAAGTGTCTCACTATGCCCCTGACTTTCCTCACTGCTGGATGGGATATCTGTGTGTTAGGATTCTCTCACTTCGCTGTGATGTCTCTTTGCTTCTCTCCTTGGCCTGAATACGTATGTGTACAGGATTATGCATTATATTCTGGAAATGAATGTTATCTTTTAAAGCAAGTTAAATACATATATCTCTTTTTGTACCATATTTCTCTCCCTTGTAATTATTTTCCACCATGGGTACAAAATGGATGGTATTGGTTCTAGTCAATTCTGCATCAAGAAACACCTCCCAGGGGAGAAAGAGTGACCCCTGCTGGATACAGTGGTATGCTAGACTAACGTAGTGAGTGTTCAGTCTGGATTTAAAGGCTGATGCTGAAGAGATGTCTCTTATATAAGCAGACAGATCATTCCAGATCTTTAGGGCCCTGTACCTAAATACTTAAATTCCCATTGTTATTTAACTAATTCTTGGAATCATAATCAGGCTAGTCTTTTGGGATCTTAATGCATGCTCTGGCTTGTAAGTAATGATAAGTGCAGATAGGTAAACAGGACCTTGGACATCTAAGGCTTTATATGTTAAAAAGGAGGATTTGGAAATTAGCTCTAAGGTTAACTGGGAACAGGAGTTATGTGGTCTTACTTTCTAGTTCTTGTAATTCTTGCAGCATCATTTTAAATTACCTGAAAGCTGCATATAGAAAATATTTGAACAGCCTGTGAATGGTGTCACTCCTGCTAGAAATAAATGCATGAAATAATTTCTCAGTATCTTGCATATTTAGAAACATCTTATTTTTCCAGTCTTAAAAATGTTGGAAAATTATGTTTTACACAGTTTTGTAATGTGTGTTTTAAAAGAAATGCTAGTTTCAAAGATAATGCCTAAATTGTGTGCTCATTCAGTAAAACTAATGGTGATTCCAACTGAGTTAAAAGTGACAGAATATAATGGTGGTCTGTGACATTCCCTTTAGTAAATAACATTTTTTTTTTCTGTATTCAGAAACAAGTAGTTCTCATCCATCCACTCATTTAACACATTAATACAATTGATTTTTACCTAATGGTATCCTTAATTATTTGGACTAGAAGAAAGATATATTTGAATGTTGCCTGTACATGAGTGAAAATTAATGTTATGTTTTCTAATGATATATACTTCTCAGTGGAAGCATGTAAAGTCAGAACTATAAGGATTCAAGTACTAAACTCTGTCGAACACAGTATTTAACTTATGAGTATAACGATTGAGTACTTTCAGCACAATTCTGTATGTTCTGTAAATTAGTTTGACAAATATGAACCAAACTAGGCAAAGACAGTGAGTGAAAGCTCAATATAGTTTTCCAGCCTATGTAATAAAATAGAATGGTCAATTGTGTCATATGCTGCGCTTAAATCTAACAATATAATTACTGTAAAATTTCCTCCATCCGAGGATATTAGAATGTTGTGTACAACAAAGGTTAGTGCTGAAGCCAGACTGGAAGTTTTCAAATAAATTATGCGTAAGGTAAGACTGAAGCTGCGTTGCAAGCAACTACTTTTTCAAATATTTCAGATTGAAAAGATAAATTTAAAGTGAGTCCACAATTATTAAGTATATGTGAGTCTAGTTCTGATTTATTTTAATGTAATAATCTGATAATTAACACTTTTAGTGCAGCAGGAACTGCACCATTCAGTAATGACCTATTGATAATGCAAAGAATGGGTACTGCTAGAACAGTCATTGAGATTTCAATGGATTTGTTGGTACTATGTATAAGGGACAAACTTCTTCTCAGTTGTCTCTCTATCTGATGTGCTGCTATCTTTGGATTTGTTTTTCAGCATTTTTTGGGACTATGCCCTCACTGTGCCTTTGAGCCAGATTGTTTGCATTCACTGCCATCAGCAGCGTAAGTAACATCCTTCATGAGGTTATTGTATAGTCCTGTCAGGCCTTTGTGTTTAATAATCTTGTTGTCTATCATCTCTTTTGTAGCAGACTGTGGGGGAACTCTTGTTCTCGTGAGTCAGGATGGGATACAGCGTCCTCCATTACTCTTCCCCCCAGGAGGGCATCTCCTGGCATTCCTTTCATGCTTGGAGAATGGACTTCTCCCTCGAGGACAACTGGAACCGCCCCTTTGGTCTCAAAAAGGCAAGGTGAGTTCTAGTTTTAGAACATAACAAGCTGAATGATCTAGTCAAAGTAGAGTATGAATTGTGTTGTCCCTTTTAGGTAATGCAGTGTTTCTCAAACTCGGTCCTGGGGAACCCCTGTGGCTGCAGGTTTTTGTTCCAACCAGATTCCTAATCAATGACAACACCTGATAAAACTGAGCTTAGCTGGTATTTTTTTTTCTTTTATTTGACATTCAGAAAAGCATAGCAGCATGATTTTTACATTTATAAGATATAAATATTGCTGCTTTTGCTATAGATTTAAATGCTTGACTTTCTTTTGTTGATTTCATTATACTTTGCCCTTTCTCTGTGCAGTTCTCCCCCCCCCCCCCCCCTCATTGTATCTTAATAATGACAACTTAAAACGAGTAGATCAGACACACTGGCAAACAACACTGAATAATCAAAAGCTGCAACTACTTTAGCGTCAGACCCACTAATTAGTAAATAATGGATTAATTAAACAATTAGAACACCTTGAAAAGTAGAATGAAAATCAAGACGAAAATACTGTTAAAAAGAAAAAAAATACATTATTTCTATATAACTGCTTGGTACATTTTAATATTTTTTTTTTTTTAGCAAACTTAGTTTTCTAATTAATATATTGTTCCTTAAACACAGAACTTGGGAAATATCAGTTCACTTAATTAGCCCAGGAGTTCAATTAAAAACAGAAGCTGGTTGGAACAAAAACCTGCAGCGACAGGGGGTCCCCAGGACCGACGTTGAGAACCCCTGAGGTAAGGAGTATAATGTTGCTACCCTGCCTTTGTTAAGCAGTATGACAAATATTCAGGCATATCAAGCAGGTTGTGCTCTGCCTTAAGTGAAAGACGTTATTGCCCTGCCTCACTCTTATTAGTAGAGATACAGTGGATATTAAACATCTACATACCCTTGCCAAAATGACAGGTTTTGTGTGATTAAAAAAATGAAACCAAGAGAAAACCTATCTGTCAAATTATGATGGCATCTCCTGTGCACAGCTCTCTTCGTAGCGCCCCACAGATTTTCTAATGGATTATGGTCTGGGCTCTGGCTAGATCATTCCAGAATGATGATCCTATTTTGATGTATGCTTTGGGTTGTTGTCATGCTGAAAGGTGAATTTCCTTTTCCTTTTCATTTTCAGATTTTTAGCAAAGGTTTGAAGGTTTTGTGCAACAATAGACTGATACTTGGAGCTATTATTGATTCCATCCATCTTGAAAAGAAAAGTAGCCCCAAAGTATTGTGTTGCCTCCACCATGCCTCACTGTGTGTATGGTATTGTGTTGATGATATGCTGTGTTATTTTTGAGCCAAGCATGTACAGGTAGTCCCCAGGTTATGGACGTCCGACCTACGAATTACGAACGAGGCCACGGCTGCAACACATGTGCCTCAGTAACTGCTGCTCCATCTGCTGCAAGCGGTGGCTGGAGGGGGGTAATTTCACTGCTCGCGCAGTGTAGTATCCCTCGGGCAGCTCCTGGCGGCAAGCGGTGACCTGTGGTCTAGTCACCGGCGCCACAGCTATCGCTCTTGTGCAGGATGATGGTTTGCTGCCCGCCCACTATGCCGCTGCAGCTACTGCTCCTGACTGGACGCAGGCTGGATGGAGTGGAGGGGGGCGTTTCACTGCCTGCCCAGCACACACAGCTGGTAATGCTGCAAGCAGTGACCCGGTTGTGGCTGAACGGAGGCCATTGAGGGTGAACGGGGCAGTGGAGGTAGCATTGTAGTGTGCCTCGGAAGGCTGCCTGTTGAATTGGGGTTGGGCGATTCACTACCCGCATTTGGCTGCACCGTGTTTGTTCTCGGTGGACGGACGCTGCAGGCACTGTAGTGGAAGTGAGTGTGAGGTGGGCTGGTGATGAACCCCCTGTCGCCGCCCCCAGTCATTCTCCATAGCAAGCCTGCATGTACTGTTATGCACATAGCAGGAAGTTGTCTCTTGTCAGTACTTCAGATGTGTTGACGGGTGCCTTCCTGCTGTAATAGCGTGTACTGTATAGCGCTGTGCAGAAGAGCTCATCTTAACCTTTTGTCTTCACCCTTCAAGAATGTCTATGAAACACAAATCTGATGCAAGTGCTGGTGATACAGTAAGAAGAGAAAAACCATCACCACTCAAAATAAATTAGAAATAATAAAAAGGTCAGAAAGAGGTGAAACTCCATCATTCATTGGCAGAGCACTTGGTTACAGTCGGTCAGCAATAGCATTTATTAAAATAATGTACCTGTTCCGACTTGCATACAAATTCAACTTAAGTACAAACCTATAGTCCCTATCTCGTACGTAACCCGGGGACTGCCTGTAGTACTTTTTGGAATTGTGCCAAATAGTTCAACCTTGGTTTCATCTGACCATATTACATTTTTCCATTCATGTTTTAAAAGCTGTTTGCTGACCATGGCTTTTGGAGTATGTTACAACCAAGAAGATACCAGAATAAACCTACAGGAACAGCCAAACTTTATCTGAGTTCAATCCGAGCCACTTTAATTGATGTCAAGTGCTAACTACTATTTTAGATGAGACTTACTGTGACTGGTTGATTCTGAACAGAACCATATCCTTGACTATTAACGGGTCTGCACTAATGAAACCAGGTTTTTGTAGGATTTTGTTTTTCCTTTTTTCACTAAGCAGTTTCTGATTTTTTTTTTTTTTTTCACCACCTTTGTATAAATTGCAATTTTGCAATATAGGTGGAATAAGTTATGACAGAATTTATCTTTATTTCTTGTTTTTATTACACAAAATCTGTGATTTTTAGACCAAGCAGATGGCCAAGCATATTAGTGCTGTTATGTTTTTTAAGTAGACGTTTTAGTATTTAGAAAAAAATGGCCATCTTACATTCTTGACATGTACATTGAGTTGGAAAGTTACAGTATTTTTTTCAAAAATACATGTACCTTTTCATGCTATGTTACAAAAAACGCTGGAATTCTTAATTTTTTTGAATTAGTAAAAATCCCTGCTTGTTTCATTTACTTTCACAGAATACAGTATTGTGGATTGCTTTTAATTTGCTACTTACATTTGTATACATTTCTATCCATATAGTTATAAATTAGAATAATACCTGGGCTTAGATAAGTCACTCTTTCTCTTTCATGTTCTGTAGTACTAGGGTGTTGTACCGTGTTAGCCATTATGAATGTAGAGAAAAGCCAAGCAAAATGACACCTTTTATTGGCTAACTAAAAAGATTACAATATGCAAGCTTTTGAGGCAACTGAAGAAGGGGCCTGAGTTGCCTCGAAAGCTTGCAAATTGTAATCTTTTTAGTTAGCCAATAAAAGGTGTCATTTTACTTGGCTTTTCTCTTACATGTTCTGAAAGGTACCTAAAGGAGGGTGGCATCAAGAAGGGCAGCCACTCGTAAAGAATTCTACTCCATTTCCACCAGATTTGGGGGTAGTCATACTATTTAGGTGGACCAAGAAAATGGCTGCTGAACTAGCAGAGAGAGCAAGAGAACAATAATAATTGTTTTGTTGGATAAAATTTCAGGGTAAAGTATTTCCGAAACTTAGAAAAAGGAACAGCACCACCAAATTTAATGAACAAGGTGAGGCTGTGGATGAAGAGACTGCTGCAGACTATGTCTTCCGAATAGTCTACCCTGGACACCGTCATGATTACAGTAAGTTGGCTTGATTTAATTTGAAACTTTTTTCAGTAGTGTGATATTTGCATTTTAGCTTGTTATTTTAAGTGTTTATTAGAGTCTGTCTATGTGATTTAGTGGGTAAATCTTACACTGGTATGTAGACCATTTTGGCAGAACTGAAAAAAATATGCTTCAAGGATGGGTAAAAATAAATGTTAATATTTATCCATCCATCCATCCATTTTCCAACCCGCTGAATCCAAACACAGGGTCATGGGGGTCTGCTGGAGCCAATCCCAGCCAACACAGAGCACAAGGCAGGAACCAATCCCAGGCAAGGTGCCATCCCACTGCAGGTTAATATTTATCTAGATGAAAAAGATGGTGTAACCTTTGGTAAAATGATGATTATAGTGAAACTAGTTGTCAACGAGAATTGTACATACATATATTTTAATTCTGTGTGGTTTATACCGTATATAATACATGTATCCAGCATTATTGCATTCAGCAAAATTAAACATTCAGTCTTAATTTAGTCAAAATTAAACATTAAACATTCAGTCTTCCTTCTTTATTTTATTCAATGTTTCTTGCAATGTTCACTGTTGCAAAATGCATAATAGAAAATAATTTACGATATAAATTAAGAAATACAATCTGGTAGATTTGGATTTACTGTTCAGTATTATTCAAGGTTCCAGTTCAGAATGGTGCACAGAAGAGCAAATCAAAAAATATTTTTTTAAATATGAATTCAACCAAACCAGAAATTGATAATATGAAGTACAGTATGTGTAACAGGCTGTTTTTTTTTTTTTTTTTAATTTTTCCAAATTTTACTATTTAGCCAATTTGTATATTTCAAATGCAGGGTTTTAATATTTTAAAAACTACTGTAACACCTTTGTGTAAACATAGTAAGAAATAAAAAGAGAAAATAGTGCACACTGTTAAAGTAACATGTAAACTAAGTAAAACTAAAGTTTAAAAAAAAAAAAAAACAAGAAAAATAAACCCTTGAAATTATTGTTCCACTGCATGATTGTGGCAGCTTGAGTCTATCCCTTATACACTGGGCACTACTAAGGAACCTTCCCAGAATGGATGTTAAACCATCACAATAAAGATTATCACACATACACTTTCAGAGTCACTCATCACAGATCATTTAAATTACAATGCAAGCATTTAGAACTCAGGGGAGGAATACTCATGAAATCATTGGTAGAATGTGCAGTCTTCATTTTAGGTCTAATCCAGATCCCTTAACTTACCCACATGTGCTACCCTATCACTGTTCATTGTTTAATTAGTTAAAATTTTTGATACTTAGGTTTTAAAATTGTTTTATTTTTTTTTAAACACTAAGTGCCTTTTAAGAAAGTTAAGACGTTTTTATAAGCAGTGATATTATTGGATATAAGCTATTACTATTTAGCCATTTAGGAATATTACAAAATATCTTGTGTTTTAGGGCTTTCAGCACATTGCAGACAAAAGACTTTAGGTTTTCTTGCCAATGCAATCTACTGCTAACATAATGAGACTATTTGCACTATACATGGAAAAAACTTTTCTCTGCTTTCTTTTTGAGGATGTTTTTTCAGACTGCTGTCTGATAAAGCAAAGCTTTGAGACCCACATATACACTCTCACTCACCGGTCATTTTATTAGGTACACCGAATCAACTGCTTATTAACACAAATCTCTAATCAGTCAATCACATGGCAGCAACTCTGTGAATTTAGACATGTACACATTGTCACAACAAACTGCTGAAGTTCAAACCAAGCATCAGAATGGGGAAGAAAGGAGATTTAAGTGACTTTAAATGTGGCATGGTGGTTGGTGACAGATGGGCTGGTCTGAGTATTTCAGAAACTGCTGATCTACTGGGATTCTCATGCACAACTATCTCTAGGGTTTACAGAGAATGGTCCAAAAAAAGGAAAATCTTCAGTAAACAACAGTTCCTTGGGTGAAAATGCCTTGTTGAGGACAGAGGAGAATGGCCAGACTGGTTTGAGCTGATAGAAAGACAACAGAAACTCAAATAACCATTTTTTAACAACCAAGGTGTAGAGAAGAGCATCTCTGAATGCACAACACGTTGAACCTTGAAGCAGATGGGTTACAGTAGTAGGAGACCACACCGCGTGCCACTCCTGCCAACTAAAAGCAGGCAACTGAGGCTATAATTCACATGGGCTCGCCAAAATTAGACAATGAAAGAATGGAAAAACATTGTCTAGCCTGATGAGTCTCAATTTTTGCTGCAGCATTCAGATTAGGGTCAGAATTTGGTGTCAACATTTTTCTTGACACACTTTGAGCCCCTAGGTACCAATTGATCATTGTTTAAATTTCATAGCCTACATGAGTATTGTTGCTGACCGTGTCCAGCCCTTTATGACAGCAGTGTACCAATCTTCTGATGGGTACTTCCAGCAAGATAACACGCCAAATCATCTCAAACTGGGTTATTGAACATGACAGTGAGTTCACTGTACTCAAATGGCTTCCACAGTCACTAGATCGCAATCTGATAGAGCACCTTTGGGATGTGGTAGGACATGCAACTGCATGATGTTACCATTTTAATATGGACCAAAACCCCTGAGGAATGTTTCCAGCCCATTGTTGAATCTAGGCCACAAAGAATTATGGTAGTTCTGAAGACAAAAGACATCCAACTCAGTACTAGCAAGGTGTACCTAATAAAGTGTACCTAATATAGTATAAAATGTATGTGTGTGTGCGCACAACAACAAATTCATTATGAGCATCTTCGTTAAGATTGGATTGATGTCCCAGTTTTTTGTTTTTATTATTCTTGTTTTTGGCAAAGGAGAAAAGCTGCGCTCATCTTGTGTGTGGTCTTTTACTTGATGATGGTTTCTGCACCTTATCAGCAAATTTCATTTCCAGTGCCACTCCCTTAACTCAGAAGGCAATTCCTGTTCTCTGTTTTGCAGTTGATATCTTCTGATGGTGTTAGTTGGAAAATGAAAATTGAATAAAGGTTGCTTTTCATGAAAATAAAAACCTCTGAGCAAGTTCTGAATTGTGTAGTAGTAGTAATAGTCATAATAGTGATGATACTAGTCATAGTAGTCCAGAATACTGTAAAAGTAAAAAGTTTAAAAACACTTTCTTCTAAACTTCATATTCTCACTGTCTCTTTGTTTGACCTTCATTAAATAGTGGTACTGTATGTAATTGTTAGGCTTACTTCTAATGAATGTCATTTTTTTAACACACACCCTCACATTATATCTTGAAGACAGATACTGTCAATCTGTGACTTGGGTACATTTTAAGTTTACAACTAATTGTTTGCCTAATGTTAAATGATTGTAGTATTGATCAAATCATATCTTTTACGTCTTACTTGACCCCCCCTTGAACAAGACTTATGACATTAAGCCTTTAAGGCTTGCATTCCCCTTTGGTGTGTTTGGTTGCTCTTAGTATGTGCATGCACACATGTGTGATAGTCATTATAAGCACCAGCTAAATTTAATTTTTTTTTTATTACCTGAGCAGTCACCATAAACTACCATCATATGCCGGGGAGCCGTGCGCCCTCAGTGGATGAAGATGAGGAGGAA
The DNA here is from genome assembly GCA_026402145.1 of Polypterus bichir lapradei. Classification (NCBI taxonomy): domain Eukaryota; kingdom Metazoa; phylum Chordata; class Cladistia; order Polypteriformes; family Polypteridae; genus Polypterus; species Polypterus bichir. Next base: position 69,445,826 of record JANRMT010062814.1, read on the forward strand.
GAAGATAGGCTTCATGCCATGATATCAATGATCTGCTCTCGGAACCTCACAGCTCCTAATATGATGAAAGGTTATTTTTAAAATCCACCCCACTCACACCCCTGCCCTTTCTGGGCTCCAATCCACTGTAACAGTACAGCTCTGCAATTACCAGCCCAACAGTGTTGCCATGACAGCTATAATTGTGGAGTGTAGGGATTATAGTTTTCAGAAAACTTTAGTTTTGTGTATGGTCATTTAAAAAAAATCTAATATGTATCAGAATTTATTTTTTGTTTTGGAAGTACGAGTGGTTCTAGGCATCAGAGTTTCTCCCTAAAAAGTTTACTTGCATATTACATTTTTAATTTTGAAAAAGTATTCTCCTGTGTCATTAACAATTATATACTAGCTTTATTCATGTTTTTAATATTTGAAGTCTCCTGTGTATACTTGTAACATCTGTCTTTCTATTTCCATTTCTAAGCAAGTGTTTGAAATCGTATTTAGTCGATCAACTGACTTTAATCCTACAGTACATTTACATGAGCTACAGTGTCTGTGATAAAATATTTGCCATTTGTAATATACAGCAAAATACTTCAGCAGAGAGTTTTGGTCTGAACCGCCTATTTCTAATGCCCATTCCTGTCAGCATGTGCCCTGAAGATTGCTGGAACTATTAAACGAAAGTTAATGGTTTAAGTAGAGGAGAAACATTTTTAAAGGACAGAAATGGAGTCAGATATTAGGGCTTTGGTCAGTTAATGACAACACTGTTTGGTTGGTGGTCATGATGGCTGGTCATTGCTTTGTCAATTGTATTGTTTTTACTTTATTATTTGTAACTATTTTAATTTATTCATTTATTTGCAACATGCTTGACTTTTGCATGTGGCCAAGACTTGTTGTTTTTCTAGAAAAATGCTAAATAATATATACCTATATTTTTATTTTTGTTGCTTGTTTGAAGCTGCCAGTTTATCCCAGATGCTGTTCACTGTAATTCTTCAACAGTCACAGTTACCTTTCATCTGAATTGTTTAGGGTCTGTGGGGTTCACTATTGTAACTGTTACTCTTCTTGTTTTGTTTTTTTTGTATATACATATATAAAATATACCTAAATTAAGTCAAACCCTAAAATGTTTTCTGATACAAATTTTTATATGAAAAAAGTTAGTACACATAAAATAAAAAACATAGTTCTTCATTTAATTTTTTAGCAACCTAAAATTAATCACAGGCCTTCAGCTCCATCCTGAAGAATTAAGGTGAAGAGCATTTTAGTTAACCAACTTTTGTTCTTTCATTTAATTAAAAACAGTGTATGCTTTAAAGCATGGGCTTGCACTGCTTTCTAATTTGATTTTTATTTTGTTTAAATTCAAGAAATTTTTATTTACCTTATAACCCCCATTTTAATTGTGAATGCATTTGATTCAGCCTGGCTTTGCTGCATCTCCTTGGCTTGACATTGCTTATAATGTGCCATTTCAATACTATTACTTTTTTCTCTTTTGCTTGAATCAGAAGCATGCAGCTCTAAATCATCTTTGTGGCTGTATTCTTATTACCTCATTTAGTTAGCTGTATCAATGCACCTTAATGAATACACAAATGTGTACAAGATGCGTCCATTTTAAATTTTTGAATTGATGCCAGTTCAGATATTCTTTTCCTTAATTAAAATCATGGTTGAGCTGACAGGCCTATTTTAACAGATGGGTGAAGAAATCCAGTATGAACCTGTCTTCTACAAGTTTTTCTAAGTTAAATTGTTTTTTGTTTTGTTTGTTAAAGTCAATTTGCTGTTTTCTACTGTGTACATCCTGTCAACTCAGTTTTATCAAATGGCTTGGATAGCTAATGTACTATTATATAAAAAAATGTGATTGTGCTGATCCAAGAAACCCTAGGCCAGGAAGCTTAATATGCATCACCTATAAATTAATAGAACAATTATTTAAGGGAATACAGTGGAACCTCAGGTTACGAACGTTTCTGAACACGTACAAATTGGGTTACGACCAAAAGTTCACCAAACTTTTGCATCTGTTCACGACCGCACACTCGGGTGACGAACAAGCCAGTTTCCCTTCCATTTCATACGCACCAATGATTTCCGCATGTGTTCAGTCTCTCCCTGTGCATTCGCTGTGAACTCTTTGTGCTCTATTTCGTTTCCCTTCCGGTTCGTACACGCCGGTGATTTATGTATGTCTTCAGTCTCTCCCTGTACAATACATTGTTCTCGGTCAGACGTGCATCGCGCAGAGGGACTTTGATGTATAGCGGGTCCACAGCTCATGTCAAGGGGCCAGTTTTAAATAAATAATCGCCATGCTACAGCTGCCACGTCTTCTTCATAACTAGAAGCACGAGGCAACTAAAGGGACGGAAAAGAAAAGAAAGACGGAGGTTGCGGAGTGAGGAAGTAAGCAGGAAGCAGTGTGGAAAGAACCGGTGTGAGCGAACGAGCGTGTGCATGCGTGCGTGCTCGCAGGCAGTCAGCTGAAAAGTGAGCCCAAGCAGGGGTATTTTGACTGACACTCGGTGGGGCAGAAGGAAGTGGTCGCTCCAGCTGAGTGATCAAGGAGCAGGAGTGACCAGAAGAAGGATGGCTGGCCGCGTAAGGCCGAGAAGGCAGCGGGGGTAACCAGTTAAAGAATGCATCGGGCTTGTTTTTAAAGAGACTGCTTCCAGCTTGTTTTAACCTCGTTGTATTTAATGAAGACTTTTTTCTATTGGATTTTAACCTCCACTTCACTTCTGTTTTTGTGGGATTATTTATTTATTGAAGGATTCTGAAAGCACTGCACTTTATTGAATTTGGACTTTGTTTTTGATTTGTTGTTTTGTTGATTTCAATAAAAGCACTTGGCACTTTTTGCACCATCCCCTTGCTCTATTGTAGTACCTCACTGTTGTGCTCATTGGTAACATTACTGATGGTGACGGGTTTAAGGGCTCCTGGAAGCGAGATGGGAGCATGCAGCGAACCCGCATCGGCACAGACTTTACCTCAAAACTGTAATCTCCTCTCCACCCAGTTCCTCCTCACTTCCTTCATGCCAGAACTCGACTCATGCAAGGTTAGTTTTTTTTGGTTGTTTATGGTTAGTTTTTGTATAAATTAAGGATTTTTCAAATGTTCGTTTTTTTTCCCCTGTGCTTAAAACTCATTAAAAAAAAGTGCTTACAACAAGTGGTTCGTAAGGCTATAGCGTGAACTCTTGCAATGTTAGTTTTCTCTGTTCAATGTTTTCTCAGTGTTATTCAATGTTTTTACATTTAGTTTACTATTACACTGCATTCCATGGTATAATTAACTCTTTTTGTGCTTAAAAATCTTTAAAAAAAAATATATATTTACATACAGCTCGTATTAATCTGTGGTCCGGAACGGACTAATTGTATTTACATACAATCCTATGGGGGGAATTACTTCGGGTCATGACCAAATCGGGTTGCGACCAGAGTTTTGGAACAAATTACAGTCGTGACCAGAGGTTCCACTGTATTGAAAAGCACATGTCAGCAAATAGCAAATAGTCAGCATGGCCTCAGTTGGAGAAGGTAGTTTTTCACTAATATGCAGGAGGAATATGAGAAAGAACCAAAGCATATGATAAAAGAGGTGCATATAATATTATTTATCTAATTTCTTCAGAAGGCTTTTGATAAGGTACAGACATGAAAGGTTAGTGACCAAACTAAAAAGTGGTAATTCATAGTGAGTACAAAATTGGCTCAAACACAGAAAGAAAAGGTCCATAGTGAAATGATATATGTGTCCCTCAGGGGTCTAGATAAGAATGTAAACAACAAACGGATTAAGTTTGCAGACAATACCAAACTCGGTGGAAGAGCATTTACTGTAATATAGAATCATGTAAATTATTGCAGAGGAACCTGGACAGCATACAGGCTTGAGCAGATTTTTAACAGATGTAATTTTATGTAAGATGTTATACTGTATGTAGGAAATGAAAATGTTGGATTTGTATACACAAGGAGATGTTTGAAATTTGGAAGAATACTTTATGTGAAGAATCTTGTAGTCATAGTGTAACTGTCATTATTGATATTTAGAAAGTGTACAGAAGTGATCAAGAAGGCTAATGCGATGTTAGGTTATATAGCATAATGTGTGGAGTACTAGTCAAGGGAGATTATGCTTAAGCAGTGTAGCACGTTAGTGAGACCTCACTCAGAGGACTTTGCACAGTTTCGGTATCCATATTACAAAAAAGACATAGCAGCACTAGAAAAAGTTCAGAGGAGAGCAGCCTGGCTTATTTCAGGACTGAGAGACATCAGTTATAAGGAGAGATTAAAGGAGTTGAAAATTTTCAGTTTAATCAAACAGAGGTAAATAAGGTGACATGACTGAAGTGTTTAAAACTATGAAGGTAATTAGTACAGTGTATCCCAACTGTTACTTCAAAATAATTCAACTCAAACACAAGGACAGGATTAGAAAGTTAAGGGCAAATTTTGCACAAATGTTTGAACATTTTTCTTCGCACAAAGAAACTTATATACATTGAATAAATCACCAAGATAAAAAAACACCAAATGGTATTTTGAACAGGATGAATGAGTTTGTGTAGCTGAATGGGCTGTTCTCATCCCCATTGTTCTAACATTCTAAATTGATCTAAAGGTGTTTCATAATTCCCATTCATTAAGGGTTTTCACCCCCCAAGTGATAGACAAACATTAAATGTTACAAAACAATTTAGCATGGGTAGCACTTATGTGAGCAGTCCTTTGTAACTAAATAATCAGTCTTTAATTTTGCATTGTTAAACTAGCTAATTATACAGACTAGGCTTAACATTTCTATAGCTTGCACTGTCTGACTTTACATTTTCCAAATGTATTCACCATGTAGCTTACAGTCCAGATTATTACAAAAAATATCCTGTGTTTAATGACAGTCTTTCATTTACTTTAAATATTGACAGATGGGTATCAGCAAGAGTGAAAGGGAAGATCTACAGGACGGTAGTGAGACCAGCTATGTTATATGGGTTCGAGACAGTGACAATTACCAAAAAACAGGAGACATAGCTAAAGATGTTAAGATTTGCATTGCGTGTGATGAGGATGGACAGGATTAGAAATGAGTACATTAGAGGCTCGGCTCAGGTTGAACAGTTTGGAGACAAAGTCAGAGAGGCGAGATTGCATTGGTTTGGACATGTGCAGAGTAGAGATACTGGGTATATTGGGAAAAGGATGCTAAGGATGGAGGTAGCGGAAAAGAGGAAGGCCTAAGAGGAGGTTTATGGTTGTGGTGAGAGAGGATATGCAGGTGATGGGTGTAACAGATCAAGATGCAGGGGACAGGGATATATGGAAAAAGAGGATCTGCTGTGGCAACCCCATAAGCTGACTTCTGACCCCTCCATTTTTAATAAATAAAATTTAAAAATGCATTTTTAAAACCAGCCTACTAGTTGTTTAAGTCATTAAAGTAGAAAAAAAAACAATCAAGAAATTGATATTAGAGTGGAATTGACAGGTAAAGTCTTTGTTGTAAAAGTAAAGGCATTATGGATGTGTGTAAAAACAAGTATTCACTTAGTACTGATAGTTTACAAATCATTCATACTCATTTTGATTAAAGATTTATGTTGTAATTTCAAAACATGTAAGTGATACTGTGGACAGTCTTTATATCCATACTGTCAAAAGTGTAAATAACATGGATTTAATAGGGCTGATTCTCATTGGGGAGTGTGAAGTTTGTTGTGTTTGAGAGGAAAAAATAGGAATGTGAACTACTGATAAAGGCGACATGCTGTTAAAGACAAGGCCCAAACAATAATTTTCACCTCAGTTAACTGAAAAAATGTCTGCAAATAACAATGATTAATAGGTGTGTCCTCCTGATGAGGTTTAGTTGTAGAGACATATCTGTAAAGACTCTTAGCAGCACAGTACACCTGAGAATTTTTTTTTTTTTTAAACATTTTTAATTATGCAGATCCAGATCGTCTGGATTACTTTGATTTATGCGGGGGCGATTCCAGTTTGGTGCGAAGACGATTCTTCATGTCGTCAGTTCGCACACTTCTCAATGATCTGGGATTTTTTGGGTGATTTTCTATGTAATAAACTTAATAAGTTACAGCGTAATGAAGATTGCATAATTAGATCTGGACCACCCTATAGAATAATATCAGCACAGATAGTCTCTACATTGAAAGTTCTGGTGAAATATTTATTTTAAAAATCACTTTTGTAGTGCATAATTCATTCTTCAGTACAATATGAAATTATTCACAAAGTGCATACTTTAAACAGGAAAGGCCACATCAACAAATAATCTTTTGAGAAATTGCTTCTTTAAAATAATTTTGCAAAAAATATTACAGTGGCCCCAAATCATAGGTGGTAGTCTGTGTTGTCATTATCGCATTCGTCCTCACAATTCTTAAGTACTCTTACATGAGATATTAATCGAGTAGGGGGGGTGTCCCCCTTTAGGGTGAGAGCGTGTTGCTATTAGTATTACATAAAAATTGAGATGGGGTGGGGGTGGAGTAGAGGGTGGCATCTTCCTTGAAGATCAGAATGCGTTCATATAAGCATATGATATAAAAGATCCGAGGGTTGGACCCTTGAAGTTATGTGCAACATGATATTTTGCCATATGATGGAAAACCATGGGACAGTTTGGGAGGGGCTTGTTGGATCACTTGAGTATGTCATGGCGCCCTTACCGGTGCCTATTAGGCCTTAGCCTAGTGTTGGCCCTGCTCGTAAGGCACAGTAAGTATTCAGTATGGTTCAGTGAAGAACATATCGTTTTAGAAAAATGCAATGCAAAATGTTTATTTAGAGCTTATTTAGAAATAACAACTAATTGCATTGTAGCAGGGTTTAGCTAACAGATGATGGAGATTGGATGGTCTTTTTAAATAAAGTCCAGACAAAACAATCTGTGTGCCACAGTTTTGGAATCTACTTCATCTGTAGGTTTCTGGAACTAGAGCTTAGCATGTTTGTATTCTGTTTTCAGAGTTCTTGCCTATCATTAATGAAAGCTGAGCAGCGTAGTTTTTTTTTTTTTTTTTTTTAAACTTATGACAGACTGACAAACTCTCACCCACTCTCTTTCTCTTACAGATCCCAGTGACATGATTGAAATGCAGGGCTTGGGGAGCAGCCCCCTCTCGTGGCAACAGGGAGAGTCTAGCAGCCGTGTCTCCTCCTGCATTTCTTGTTCCACTGGAAGTAGCAGCACTCCTTATGGCCTTCCCAATGGCTGTTCATGCTTTCATGATCGGTAAGACTTGTGTAACTTTTATGTAGATGATAAAGTAAAATGTTGCAAGATAAGGGAATAAAAATATTTTAAATACATATGTTAAATTACTAGTAGCATAGCAGTATTGGTATTAGTTATTTTCCACTTGATATAATTGGTTTTGTTTCCAAATTACAAGTATGTGCAGATGATGTTCATTAGTGATTCTAAATTGCACCATTATGACTAAGAATGTGTCCTGCAGATGATTACCACCAAATTCAAAGTTGGCTCCTGCATTGTGTCAAGTGCTGTAAGAATAGGTTCCAGGTGGCCATGAATTTAAATTACTACATTTTTGAAAAAGTGAGCTTATATACATACTAGTAGTAATTAAGGCTTGCATTCTCCATGCCATTTTGTTTTTGTATTGAAATGGATAATATAGTTATCATCACACAGGAACTGAAAATAATAAAGATATAGTAATGACATACTTATATTGTGGACATGGTATGAAATATTTTCAGCACTGTATGATTTCTTTTTTAACAACTGAATAATTTTAAAAAATATTAAAAAATAATTTTCTAACGAGGTATACAAAATGTTTTATCAAAAGACATATCCATAAGGAATTGTTTTACTTAATTGTAATTTTAATTGAATATTGTTAGAAATATATGTAATATTAAGTAAAATTTTATTATATAAGTAAAATTTTATTATCATTTGCATAGTATTAATAATTATTGTTATGCATATATTTTGTTCACAAAACATTTAACATCAGCATAAACAAAAGTACAGGTGGGACTCCTGACTTGCAGGTGGGCATGCTACCATCTGCACTCTTGCAACTACCGCAAACCAGCACTAAGATTTGACTTTATGAATATTAAATGCAAAATATCATTATGGTTTTCTCCAATTGTTTTTTTTTAACCTATAAATAAACATTTCTTAGAGTACATTTTTTTGGGAATCAGGGCAAAGAGACTAATTCATTAAATCTTCTGGGGGAAGAAAAAGAAGTGGGTTAAAACAAAACTTAAGCTTTGTGAAGCTGTCAGACACAGTGTCTCCATTCAAAAAATATATTCATAACGTAGGCATTGGGGCATCAGCAGATGCTGAATTTCGTGTCCGGTTAACGGGCTTTCCTATCTTTAATAAAACAGCCTGCCCAGGAGCTCCAAACTGTCCCATTATGAGCAGTATGCCTTCACTGCGGGCCCATAGGTGGATGGGAGTGCCACATATCATTGCCATTAGCTCCTGGTGTGTTACACAGTAATTTTGCTCTGGTTGGTTCAGGCAGAGGCTATAGTATCCAATCAACCTCTCAGTGTCTCCTTTCTATCTGGGACAGTACTGCTCCAGTGCCTTGATTACTGCCATCTATGTCCAGGGTGAGTGATGCCTCTGGATAGGCTAAAATAGGTGCAGCAATAAACTGACAGAATGCAGTCTCACATTCTGGTGTCCACCAGTATTCACTGCCCTGGCTAGGTCTGCAGACCCTCTCACAAAATGCTGGTAATAAGACATCAAACCCAGGAAGCTGTGGAGGTCCTGTATATTATTTGTCTGTGGCCAATTGCCCACATTAGCATTTTGCTCAGGGTTAGTAACTATCCCCACTGAGGTGACCACAAGACCCAAAAACGTAACTGACTGTGAAATACCACAACCCTTGCCCAATGGTGAAGTCAGTCTTTTCTCTGACCTATGGCATTAAAATGACTTGCCAGTAGCAACCACAAATCCAAGGGGCTAAACCATCTTGAGCCATTTAAGTGATCCAAGGCATTGTCTATATTAGGCAGCAGGTAAGAGTCCAGCTTTGTGTCAGCATGTAACTTAAGATAGTCAACACAAAATTGCCAACTACCATCCTTTTTCTTGACTAGAATTACTAGTTCTGAACACAGGATCGATGACTGTTCCATCATGCCAGCCTCAGCCATTTCCGGGTCTTTTCTTTGGTTATTTTAGGTTTACCAAGCTGGAGCCAGTGTGGCCACACACAGATTGGAGCACCACTGCCCGTTCTGATGGGGTGCTGAACCAGATCTGTTTTTTTTTTTTTTTTTTTGTTTTTGTTTATTTACAGTCCTAGTCACAAGCAACAAAGATGTCCAAATGCTTCTTCAGCAGAAGGCAAAGCTATTGGCCCTGGTGTTTCAGCAAATCTACTTTATTGCCATAAAGCCAGGATAGCAGCACTGGTAGTGATGGATGGAGCCATGCAAGTGAATGATTGGGTGTCAGGGTTGGCCTAATTGTGGTACTGTCTTTTAGCTTTTCTAAGCCAGAGGATGAATGCCACTGATTGGCTTTCTTGCCAGTGGTGTGGACCAGATAGTAACCTGGTTCTTGATGGCTTGAAGGCTGTGGTTGTGCTGTGATCCCAGCAACAGGTATATCTCTCCTGCATAGCTTTCCTTTCTCAAAGTCTAGGACTGCTCCATTTGGCTCCAAGAAATCTGCTCCAAGGATGTACTAGTCTTGAACTGAAGCCAACAAGAGGAGATGGCCAATGGCAACTTGTAAAAGTCTTGTGCTTCGTATCTAAATTTCCTCTCTCTTGACTGTTTTCAGGGTGCCCAGCATAGCTTCGCACCCCTTCATTGCTAAATGCTCTGTCTCCAGTAGCAGCCCTGGCCTCACCAAAGACACCAGTGACTAGCAGAGTTACAAAGGAAACAGAATTAATTTTGCAGTAAAGGCGAGGGATACTCAAAGGACCCAGGTGGTTCTTTTGTGGAGGGCTGGGGTAATGGGGTAATGCTGAAGTTTCCAGTTGCCTGCAGAAGAGGCTTTGGGCATATCTGAGTTTTGCAACCCTTCTTCTGGCATTGCCAAAACCTAATTTCTGCTGCGTGGCAGTCTGCTTCCACCCTGTGTGTTGTGTCTCCCTCATTCAGTGCCCAGCAGGGATGCTGAGGTTCATTGAGTGGACACAAGACAGCCTCAACCCTTTCGGCTTCGGTGAGAGCCTTGCTGAGGCTCCTGCTGCTGGAGGTACAGGAGAGCCAGTGGTCCAATGAAACTTTGAAGGGTAACCTTCTCTTGCAGACCTTCAGGGAACTTCAGGTATCCTGGACAGGTAAGCAAGAAGGTAATTGCTACAAGGGCTCTGAGCTTCTTTTGGCTCCTTCTTTGCTTAGTGGACAGGACAGCCTAGATGTGTTTTGGTACTTTCCTTTGACCAAACCTCCTTTCAAGTCACCAATGCAGTTATGTTCCTCCAGGTGGATATCTAGTAATGTGCTTGCTGCTTTTCCCTTCTAATACCATGCCCAGGTGCACTGCTGCTGTTTCTTCAACCCATTTATTGTGGCGAACGGCCAGACACAGTTGTACGTGGTCAGTTTCCAATGAAACGTGACCATTGTACCTGGGTATATTCGCTTCTTTGTGTGTAGCTGCAGCAGTAATGGTCTCTTGACTGTTCCTCCTTTAAGGTTGATACCACAGCCACCATTCCATATCCTGGATCTCGGCATTAAGACTCTCCACGAACAACTCTGAAGATCTCAGCAAGTCCATTTTGCATTGCTGAGGCACTCGGCACTTAACAGAGTCGGAACATAGGTCCTCTCCATGTCCCACTTCTGTCATCAATATAACGTTGCATGGTTCCTTTCAGTGCTGTTCCAGTGGATTCATGCTGTTTTTGTCCCTTGCTATCCTTAAAAGGCCCTAAAAGCTTTAAGCTACTTAAAGATAGAAAAAGCATGCTGTATTTATAGGCACCCCTGCACCAAGGGACTTGCACCATATGGCTATATAGGTGATGTAGCTGAATTCCTTTTTTTTAGGAGTATGATGTTATAACAAAATCTTTAAAAAGTTAGAATTTCTTTGAATTCCATTTGCAGCAGCCTCCAGAACATATGAGAAGTGTAAGTAATGTTGAACCTACATCACCTGACAATTATTTTTATAGATGTTTTAGTACCATAATGAATAGAATTGTCCACAATATAGAATTATTTTATTTTCAGTAGTGATGATGTTGATCAAACAAACAAACTGTTGGCACATTGCACTAAAAAATTTATGCAACCATGTAAAATCCAAACACACAGTCCAGATAAGTGCATGAAAGCTTAACAAGCAGTACCAAGTTCCAGTAACCTTGGGTTTGCAACACAGATGAGCATTAATTACTTGTTAACACTATCCCATGTCCATATTGAGCAGGCTATTGAAAGCAAATCTATATAACCAACATCCTTATGTTTTAATTATCAAAAAAGAAAAAGCTCTAATTAAAACTTCACAAAGTTTTTCAAAATTGATCAACACCCATGAGTAAGAGATATGTCTTCCCCTATAACAAGTATTTTTGCAAAGCTGTGCTGCATTTACTTTACTCCAAAAGATGGATATAAGTTGAAACGGACCTCAAACAAGTGTCACTTTATGGATTTACAGCATTGTGATTAACTAGAACTATGGAATCATGACTTGGCGTAATGGTTCATTAAATTGATAAGGGATTTATACTGAAAACCAAATATTCAAGAGTTGGAATTTAGCTGCTCAAGACCTGAGAGTCCCACTGGCTGCCTGGGTGTTTAAAGAGAAGCAACAGGTTGTCATGATTACCGATAATTACTGTTAAGGGGTAAACATATGAAGGCAGTTGCTATCAATGACTAAACCAGCCTCCCAAACTTTGGTCATAGTCTTTGCTTAGAAACTGGTTGAGTATTCTGTGTCATTTATACTAAACCTAAACACTGTACTTAGCATATAATCTATGCTGGTGCAATATTGCCACATCTTAGATAGATAACAGCTCATTGCCTGATAATGTGGAATTTCCATTTAAGTATTTAGTGAACTTTCAATGTATAGTATTTAGACAGTGATGTTCTTTTTTGATTTGATGTATTGTAGCACATTATTTAAATAACACAATGGCATCAGTGTGTTACCATCTAAAGACTTCTTGAGTTTACAATATATTAATATTATTATATTTAATGCACTTGCATATCAGTACAACAGATGTTTATATATAAGATAGATAGGGATAGATATAGATATATATATATATATATATATATATATATATAT
>JANRMT010062814.1:69458561-69557973 GCA_026402145.1 Polypterus bichir lapradei
AGCGCTATCCACACAGGAAGGAACCTGGAAGCGAACCCACAATCTTCACTACCACTGTGCCACCTGTGATTTATATACAGTGTGTGTGTGTGTATATGTATATATATATATATATATATATATATATATATATATATATACACACACATATACATATATACACACACATATACATATATACACACCCTGAGACCCCATATGGACTTAAAACAAGGATCGGCGTTTCCCTTGCCCGGGAAAGGGAACCCGGGACCCCACCCTGGAGCGCCTGGTGGCTGGACCTTCAACCACGGGGCCCAGCCGGGCTCAGCCCGAAGGAGCAACGTGGTTCTGCTCTCTTGCGGGCCCACCACCTGTAAGAGAGGCCATAGGTGTCGGGTGCAGTGCGATATGGGTGGTAGCCAAAGGTGGGAACTCTGGCGTTACGACCCTCAGTTGCCGAAACTGGCTTTTGGGACATGGAATGTTACCTCTCTGGCGGGGAAGGAGCCTGAACTGGTGCGAGAGGTTGCAAGGTACCGGCTAGATATAGTCGGGCTCACCTCTACGCATGGTCTGGACTCTGGAACCATTCCTCTTGAGAGGGGCTGGGTTTTGTTCCACTTTGGAGTTGCTGTGGGTGAGAGGCGTCGGGCAGGGGTGGGCTTGCTTATGGCCCCCCCGGCTCGAGGCGTGTACGTTGGGGTTCTCCCCATTGGACGAGAGGGTTGTTTCCCTATGACTTCGAGTTGGGGGAAGGACTCTGACTGTTGTTTGCGCTTATGCGCCGAACAGCAGTTCAGAGTACCCAGCCTTCTTGGAGTCCTGGTAGAGGCGCTGCGAGGTGCAGCTCCTGCGGACTCTATCGTCCTGCTGGGAGACTTAAACGCTCACGTCGGCAATGATGGTGAAACCTGGAGAGGCGTGATTGGGAGGAACGGCCTCCCTGATCTAAACTCGAGTGGTGTTCAGTTGTTGGACTTCTGTGCTGGTCATGGATTGTCCATAACGAACACCATGTTCGAGCATAAGGGTGTCCATAAGTGCACTTGGCACCAGGATGCCCAAGGTCGCAGCTCAATGATCGACTTTGTAATCGTGTCATCAGATCTGCAACCTGTCTTGGACACTCGGGTGAAGAGAGGGGCTGAGCTGTCAACTGATCACCACCTGGTTGTAAGTTGGATCAGATGGCGGGAGAGGCTGCTAGACAGACCAGGCAGACCCAAACGAATTATGAGGGTCTGCTGGGAACGTCTGGCGGAGGAACCTTTCAGAAAGATCTTTAATTGCTACCTCCGGCAGAACTTCAACCTCATTCCGAGGGAGGCGAAGGACATTGAGTCTGAATGGGCCATGTTCCGAGCCTCCATTGTCGAAGCAGCAGAACGGAGCTGTGGTCGCAAGGTTGTCGGCGCCTCTCGTGGCGGCAATCCACGATCCCGGTGGTGGACACCTAAGGTTCGAGAGGCCGTCAAGCTGAAGAAAGAGTCATATCGGGTCTGGTTGACCAGTGGGACTCCAGAGGCAGCTGAGGGGTACCGGCAGGCCAAGCGTGTGGCGGCATCGGCTGTTGCAGAGGCAAAAACTAGGGCATGGGAGGAGTTTGGGGAAGCCATGGAAAACGACTTTCGGTCTGCACCGAGAAGGTTCTGGCAAACCATCAGGTGCCACAGGAGGGGAAAGCGGTGCTCCACCAAACACTGTGTACAGTGGAGATGGGGCCCTGCTGACTTCAACTGTAGATGTTATTGACCGGTGGAAGGAATACTTCGAGGATCTTCTCAATCCCACCAGCATGTCTTCCTTAGAGGAAGCAGAGCTGGAGAACTCCGGGGTGCCCGTCCATAACGGGGGCTGAGGTCGCCGAGGTAGTTTAAAAAGCTCCGAGGTGGCAGGGCCCCCGGAGTGGACGAGGTTCACCCTGGGTTCCTCAGCGCTCTGGATGTTGTGGGGCTATCCTGGTTGACACGTCTTTGCAACATCGCATGGACATTGGGGGCAGTGCCTCTGGATTGGCAAACCGAGGTGGTGGTTTCCCTTTTTAAGTAGGGTGACCGGAGGATGTGCTCCAACTATAGGGGGATCACACTCCTCAGCCTCCCCGGTAAGGTCTATTCAGGGGTGCTGGAGAAGAGAGTTTGGTCAATGGTCAAATCTTGGATTCAAGAGGAACAATGTGGATTCTGTCCCGGCCGTGGAACACTGGACCAGCTCTACACCCTGGCCAGGATCCTGGAGGGGGCATGGGAGTTTGCCCAACCAGTCCACATGTGTTTTGTGGATTTGGAGAAGGCATTCGACCTTGTCCCTCGAAGCATCCTATGGGGTGTGCTCCAAGAGTACGGGGTACAAGGCTCGTTGTTACGAGCCATCCAGTCCCTGTACAGGAGGAGCAGGAGCTTGGTCTGCATTGCCGGTAATAAGTCGGACTCATTTCCTGTTGAGGTTGGACTCTGCCAGGGCTGCCCTTTGTCACTGATTCTGTTCATAAGTTTTATGGACAGAATTTCAAGGTGCAGCCAAGGAGGGGAGGGGGTCTTGTTTGGTGACCTCAGAATCTCGTCTCTGCTATTTGCGGATGACGTGGTTCTGTTGGCTTCATCGGACAATGACCTCCAGCTCTCACTGGAGCGGTTCTCAGTCGAGTGCGAAGCAGCGGGGATGAGAGTCAGCACCTCTAAATCCAAGGCCATGGTTCTCAGCCGGAAAAGGGTGGAATGCTCTCTCCGGGTTGGGAGCACAGTACTGCCTCAAGTGGAGGAGTTCAAGTATCTCGGGGTCTTGTTCACGAGTGAGGGAAGAATGGAGCGGGATGTTGACAGACGGATCGGTGCGGCATCTGCAGTAATGTGGGCTCTGCAACGGTCCATCGTGGTGAAGACAGAGCTGAGCCAAAAGGCGAGGCTGTCGATTTACCAGTCGATCCTACCCTCACCTATGGCCACGAACTTTGGGTAGTGACCGAAAGAGCAAGATCGCGGATACAAGTGGCCGAAATGAGTTTTCTCCGCAGGGTGGCTGGTCTTTCCCTTAGAGAGAGGGTGAGGAGTTCAGTTATCTGGGAGAGACTCGGAGTAGAGTCGCTGCTCCTCTGCATTGAGAGGAGTCAGTTGAGGTGGTTCGGGCATCTGGTTAGGATGCACCCTGGATGCCTCCCTGGGGGGGTGTTCCGGGCATACCCCACTAGGAGAAGGCCACAGGGAAGACCCAGGACACGCTGGAGGGATTATATCTCCCGGCTGGCCCTGGAACGCCTCGGGGTCCTCCCAGAGGAGCTGGAGGAGGTGGCCGGGGGGAGAGGCATGTCCGGGCTTCCCTGCTTAGGCTGCTGCCCCCGCGACCCGACCTCAGATAAGCGGTAGATAATGGATGGATGGATATATAATATACACACCCCCACACCAGCCGTCCCCCAGGACTTTGCTAGCTAAGTGGAGGTAAGGTATTCCACGAGGCTGAAGC
The DNA here is from genome assembly GCA_026402145.1 of Polypterus bichir lapradei. Classification (NCBI taxonomy): domain Eukaryota; kingdom Metazoa; phylum Chordata; class Cladistia; order Polypteriformes; family Polypteridae; genus Polypterus; species Polypterus bichir. The sequence goes on from JANRMT010062814.1 coordinate 69,462,006, forward strand.
ATAAGTGAGGAGGGCCCCGCCCCCCCTCCCCTTGGTCTCTCAGATTTGCTCAAATAAATTGGTACTGCAAGCAAACTCTGATACTTGGCACGATGAGAGAAGTCGCAAAATCAACCGGAATGTTCAAGCAAATTATAGAAAAAATCCAGATCTAACTCCGATAAGTAGTTCTCTCGTGAAAAGTAGACAGAGAGACCAGCAGACATGCATTGGATTTTATATGTATAGAGATATATGTATGTATGTGTGTCTGTGTATTATGTATATGTATGTACAGTATATTTATGTATGCGTAATTGTGAAATGTGGGACTCTTCCTAGGGATGGCCATCCAGCCAAAGTAACTGGGCTTGAAGGTCCTCAGTCAGAAAGGTGACCAAGAACCCAGCAGTCACTTCAGAAGTCCTCTGATGAGATGGGAAAAGATGTCAGAAAGGTGACCATCTTGGCATCACTCCATGAATCAAGCATTTATGCTAGAGTGACTAGACAAAACCCATTCCAGCAGATAGAACTTTTTGTCCCCAATGGGAAATTTGGCTTCTTACAGAAGCTCTTTCAATAAATAAATAGATAGATAAGTAAATAAATAAATTAAATAAATATACATCCATACATACTTCAGCCTGAGCACACACCGGATAACTATGAAGCAAGAAAATCAGAGAAAACAGTTCTGACTTGGCTGTTGCAGTCACAGTGAGGCATTATGCAGAGGTTTGCTGTTGGTATAAATGAGCCCCAGTAATGTTTTTTTGACACACTTTTGCTGAATAATTTGTTGCCTGAAAGTCCTCAGTGTTAGTGAGAGTTAGTTAGAGAGAGGATGTGCAGCATTGTTCATAATGGCATTCAGTTTAGTTTTAATCCTCTCCTTTGCTACAACTTCCAGGAGTTCCAGTGTGTGCCCAATAACTGAACTTGCCCTTTTGATTAGCTTATTGATTCGGTGGGCCTCTTTTGAAGTGATATCAGCCAAGCACACCACAGTGTAGGAAAACACATTGGCCATCACAGAGTTATAAATGATGTAAAAGTAAGAAGCATATGCCAATTTAAAGGACTCTGAGAACATGACGAAAATAGTATTTTTTGCTATAATAAAATAAAAGTTGAACTCTTTGGGCAGAACTTGTCATAAACTGCCTAATATCAACCTTGTGGTGTAGCATGGTGGTGGCAGCATCATGCTATGTGAGTGCTTTTTGGCAGCAGGGACAGGGAGGTTGGTAAGAATTGAGGGAAAGATGAATGCAGCTGAATACAAAGAGGCCCATGAAGAAAACCTGCTCCAGAGTGCACATAACCTTAGGCTGGGGTGACTATTTACCTTTCAACACAGCAATAACGTGACACATACAGCCAAGACAATGCTGAAGTGGCTTTGGGATGAGTCTCTTGACTGTCTTTGAGTGGTCCAGCTGAAGTCCAGACTTAAACCCTGATGAATATCTGTGGAGAGACCTGAAGATGGCAGTTTACAGACACATCCCATGCAATCTAATGAGAATTTTGAGAGAATCTGCCAGAAAAAATGGGATAAACTGCCCAAATCCAGGTGTGCAAAGCTTGCAAAGATCTACCCAAGAAGATGCAAAGCTGTAATTGCTGCCAAAGGGCTTTGACAAAGTACTGAATTAATTGTCTAAATACTTATATGAATGAAACATTTTAGATTTTCATATTCAATACATTCACAAACCTTTCTGAAAACTTTTTTTTCACTTTATCATTATGGGTTATTTAGTGTAGCTTGATTAGAAAACATGGCCAGACTAAGCCCAGTGCATTCACATGATCGGAATACTGCTGTAATAATGGCAGCAATACTTAATAACATGTCATAAGTCTTTTTGGGGTTCCAAGACCAACACTTGTCCTTGTGTAACCCACTCACCACTTATCCCAGACAAGTACTCAATGAAAAGCAGTAATACAAATAAGATTAATACTTTAGACATATCCCCCCCCCCTCCCCAAGAACAAATACATTACTAGAACAAAGTCAGAAATGAACAAATTAGGGTGCATGATGCAATCGCTAGAGAGAACCCATTTTCCACAAAAATGCCACTCTGGTTTTATGTTCCTTAAAGTTTTAAGAGGCTGATGAAATACCGGAAACAAAATGGAGTATCCTGCCAGCCGATGCTGATAATAATAATGTTCTGTATTATCTGTCAATAAGGTGGTTCCTCCAGAATAAATACAAACAGATTTTGTCTTCTGAGATGCATCTCACTTGTAATCCGGAAAAAAAATATCCATCTTTCAGCAGGTGGCTCCCATTGCAGATTTTCTGTGCTAACATGTTGTTGCCCCTTGCTTCACTGCCCGATGTCTCTCTCTGTTCTCCTCCCATTCCAGGTTAAATCCCCTTTAGGCCAACAGTCCTGTCCAGCCTATTTCTCCTCCCTAAAGGACATTAAGGACAGGCAAACTAACAAAGGCCAATAGTACCTGCTACAAATTTACCTGTTAAAAATTAAATCTACAACACAATAAAATGTGCCTACAGTGAAGGGATCTGAGTACATTCTGAATACACTGTGTGTGTGTGTGCATACTGTATATATCATTATTTCTTAAATCATTTTTGCGTTTGCACACTTTTTCAGTTAAATAAAAGTATAAGATGATTTACCGTAGTCTTGCCCTTTCAGGAATCAGGACTATTTCATCATATAACAATGCTATTTCTGACATCTTAAATTTTACTTTTAGCAGAAACTGACTGAATTCTGTAATTTTGCTTTTTTGTTAGGGTTCCATTAAAGATGCTCTGTCAGAACATGAAGCGTCAGATTGTCTCCAGAGCTTTTTATGGATGTGAGTGTATATGTTTTTCATTTTTTGGTGGCCACTTTAGATAATCTTTTCTAAAAATAAAAACTGCTCCACATTTATGTGCTTTTCATTTGTTAGTAAACTTTGCATTTTCATGCTCTTTTTTTATAAGAATATTTGAATTTAATAACTTGTCTGTATTATGTTTATTGCTGTTATAATAAATTGGATGTAAATTATTTATGTTTAACCACGAATTTAGCTCATTTAGTCAGGAAGATTCTCTTGAATTAAATCTGTGCTATGTTATGAATAGTGACTATGGCTCTTGGTTCTGCTTATTTTTAATGAAACTTACTGTACATAGGTTAAATGTATTGACTTGTAATGTAAAATTGTTTACTAAAGGAAGATTATTGGTTTTTCTATGTTCTGGTAGCATGGTATATGCTTGAATGCCCCCTATGTTAAAATGGCTTCCTATGCTGGTTTGGTTTGCTGCTTGAATAGGTACCAGACCATCATCCTGATGCTGATGTGGCTGCTAAAAAGAGGTGGATATTAGTTTTTAGTTTTTGAGGTTATTGCTCTTATTGTGCACTTCTTTTCATATAGGGCTGGCCTATTGCCGTCACCTATCTACTGTCCGGACACATTTGTCAGCACTTGTCAATCATAACATTGTTCCACCTGACAAGCCATGTGAGGCATCTGGTGGCCTCACCAAGGATGTATGGAGCAAGTACCAGAAGGATTGTAAGGTAAAACCTAAACTGCTTCATTTACTGAGATGTCAATATATATCTATATAGTGGACTGAGCAATATTAGAATGCCTTTTTTCAATTAAAATGGAGTAGTTTCAATAAACATGCCCTTAATACTAAATGGAAATAATCAGAACATTCAAATTACTCACATACTGTATGTTAAAAGCATTATAATGACATGATAAAGTTTTTATGGAATCCATTCTCACAGGGTACTCAAGCAAATAATTCTATGGGTCTTAAGCAACAGTGATCAAGCTTTTTCTATAAAAACAGTGGTGAGACTGTTATACTATAAGTGGTGCTTGTTTCCTGCTGATTTATCTTTTAGTGTTTTAGCCATGATTGTATTTGCATCATAATAGTGAAGAGATGTTGAAGTTGACTTTTTATAATTACGTTTTTAGCTTATTGTCATGAGTTTATGTAATAAAACACAGAAAATGAACATAAAAATTATTACAGGTAAGGCAATGCTAAAGCCTGCTTAAAAAGATAAGATTTCAGTTGTATCTTAAAACCTTGGCATTGTACTGTAGATACCCACAAGCTAAAAAGTCAAATTATTCCAGAGTTTTCAACCATCAACATTAAATGTTTAGTCCCACGTAGTCTGAGGCATGGAGGATAGAACTAAAAGAAGATAAAACTCAGAGGATCACAGAAAATGTAATGGCTTATACAGTAATCCCTCCTCGATCGCGGGGGTTGCGTTCCAGACCCCCCCCGCGATAGGTGAAAATCCGCGAAGTAGAAACCATATGTTTGTATGGTTATTTTTATATATTTTAAGCCCTTATAAACTCTCCCACACTGTTAACATTATTAGAGCCCTCTAGACATGAAATAACACCCTTTAGTCAAAAGTTTAAACTGTGCTCCATGACAAGACTGAGATGGCAGTTCTTTCTCACAATTAAAAGAATGCAAACATATCTTCTATTAAAAGGAGCGCCGTCAGGAGCAGAGAATGTCGGAGAGAGCGCTCGCTAAGAAAAGCAAACAATCAAAAAATCAATACGTGCTTTAAAGTATGCAGAAGCACCGTAATAAGGCGCCATTTTGTAGAGGAGCCTCCGTATCCTCTAGGCAAACAGCCCCTGTGCAAACAGCTCCTCTGCTCACGCCCCCTCCATCAGGCAGAGAGAGTGAGAGAGATAGAGAAAAGCAAACAATCAAGCACAGCGCGGGAAGCATATCTTATATCATTGAGGAGTTTTAGTTAATATGTAATACATGCTCTGATTGGGTAGCTTCTAAGCCATCTGCCAATAGCGTCCCTTGTATGAAATCAACTGGGCAAACAAACTGAGGAAGCATGTACCATAAATTAAAAGACCCATTGTCCGCAGAAAGCCGCGAACCAGCAAAAAATCCGTGATATATATTTAGATGTGATTACATTTAAAATCCACGATAGAGTGAAGCCGCGAAAGTCGAAGCGCGATATAGAGAGGGATTACTGTATAACTGTATGAGACTGTTTAAATATATAGGGGCTTGACCATGTAGAAATTTGAAAATAAACAGAAGAATCTTGTACTGTGTAAGAAATTTAACAGGGAACCAATGGAGTTACTGAGGCATGGGAGTAATGTTTCTAGGGTCTAGTACGGTACAGAATTTTGTTGAAACTGCCATCAGCTAAGGCCTTGGGTAGAAGTACCGTAGAGATCAGCATGATAGTAGTCCAGATGGGATGCAATAAAAGTGCAAGTGTCTCAGATGCACTGTGTGTCAAAAACTTATGTAGCCTGGGAATATTTTTTTAATGCAAAAGCTGCTCTATTTATGTTCTCAATACGAGATTCAAATACATGCGTGGAATCTAAGACTCCTCACTTCTACTGAGGAACTTTAATCACATAAGGCACTTTCCTACAACAGGAACTTTGTAGCCAATAACCAGGGCTGCTGCCATCTAGCATGCTGGGGAAATAAAAAACCCCCAGCAATATCTATCTTTTCTTTTTAATAGGCTGTCCATCCACCCTTTCTGATCCTTCCATCCAGGTCTGCTCCCTCTGCAGCCCATGTGGTATCTACTTATCCTCATCCCACCCACCCCCAGCAGCGGAGACCTATCCGTCACAGCATCCAGTCCTGCGAGGGGGTTAGTGCAGCGCAGAGTCGGGTTGCCATAATCCATGTCTCCCATAGGACCTCCGCAGTACAAAGAAAAAGAATGCGTGGGAGCACCCAATGTCCATGTTCTTCCCACAGATGCAGGCACTGGGCCACTTGTGGTCCCTGGCCAATTTCGTGTGTTGCGTTGTCACTGCACAAAAGTAACTGTAACCTTTATGCAAATTATTTGTCATGCAAAGGTTGTGGGAAATAATTGACATAATTTCACTGTGATGCATTACTGCCAAAACAATGTAGTATGAGGTGGTGTTAGTTTTTATGCTTGTGTTATCGCAAATGTGTTTACTGCTATTGCAGCGAATTAATTTAAGGAATTAGTCAACAGGGTTAAAAAAAAAAAAACAAAGGAAAGCTACAGTGCAAAACAGAAAACGGCTTTTACATTGGATTGCAGAGATTCAAGATTCTGAGATAGAAATAAGACGAGCAAATAAAGGTATTGTTAAAGTTATTCATTAAATATTCATTCATCAATAGTATAATGAAATTAAGATTTAAAAATACATGGCTCAAGTGTGTGTGGTTAAACAGAACAATTAATTAAATACAAGTAATTAAATAAAGTTAAATATCTCACTTTGGTCAATTAGCACAATTCATTGCTCGGGGCCCCACCCACGATAGTTCCTGGTTGAACAAAAAGTACATACTCTGGAGTTTGAGTTAAAAAATGTTCCAGGAACTGCAAATGGCCTGAAGTTTTGTGGTGTGGGAAAAGTTAAAAAATAAAAAAAAAAAAAAAAAAAAAAATCACAGGTTCCACAAGTTCCTGTGGTGGGAACGTGGCAATAGACTACAATTTTCATTCTTTCTCAGGATGCTTTGAGTTTCAATAAAAAGCAATAGGCAGGCAGTATGGAATAATGGTTAAGGCTTAGGACTGCAAGCTCTGAGGTTGTGGGTTCAAATCCTGCCACTGATGCTGTGTTGCCATGAGCAAGCTGCTTCACCTGCTTGTGCACAATCGGTAAAACAAAATAAATCAAACTAATTGTATCTCAAATGTTGTAAATTGCCTTGCTTTAAAAGTTTAATGCCATCCAGTTTTTTTTTATTTCATGTAGACAACAAATCATGTAATTATGGAGTAATATTTGGATGGGCTTGGTTTGAATATACATTTATGTATCATTTGCATAACAATGGAAATTGAATCCATTACTACAAATAATCTGATCAAAAGGAAGTATTTAAAAATTTAAACAATAATGTACCTAATAAAGAACATGTGGGAAACTGTGAGCAAGTGAGGCAGAGGTGGATCTGTAAGTACCAATTGAGAGAAACTGACATCTCTCAGAAAAAAAGTTTAAACCAGACAAATGGAATTCCAATATTTCCCTAAAATGCCCCATGTGATTTAAAAGAATATTATGATTAACCCTATCTGAGGCAGCTGTTAGGTCAAGAACAATAAAGATACTTACACTGCCAGGATCAGCAGCTACTAACAGGTCATTTGAATACCTTAACTAGGTAAAGTTTTGTGCTTGAAAGCATTGGTACATTTTTTTAAAATTATCAGTCTTAAAATACAGCAACATTTTGTTTATTTGTTTTGTTTGCTCTTCTAATACATGTCATTGCACTCTAAATATATTACATTTTCACTGTTGTTTTTCATTGTGACTCATTCTTACAAAGCTGTTTAATTAACATAAATGTGTTTTATCTGTGTTGAAGCATTTTTATTTTTTAATTACTTAAACTCTAAGAACATTAAGTCACCTAACATACCTGAATATAAATGGCATGCATGTTCTAAATTGTTTTCTATGTGTTGAGCATTTTTCATTATTTTTGTCCTTTTACACCCCATTGGCTTCTTGTTGTTCATAGTATGCTGCTGCAGTAAATGTATTGCTAAGTTGTATTGCTACATTATATACATTGGCATCTAATGCTGCAAGTGCCATTTGTATTTTAGCCAGCCATGATGATTGTTGGGTCAGGACTTCAATCTTTGGTAAAGGAAACTGACACTTTTTACTTTGGTTTTCATAATATAGTAGAAGAGAGAATAGACATTTCAGTAGTGAAAAGGAACTCCAATAAATGTCTAATTTGACCTTTTCTGGTGCAACACAACATTTCAGTGCTATCTTTGTGTGTTTGCTACATTGTTCTGCTGAACACACAGGCGGTCTTGTTTATCCTAAAGCCCTCACATTTTGTTTTTCAACTCCCAGTTTTTACATATCCCTTTTTCTAATAAAGTTTTGTTTTAGTGGGATATTCTTCTCTGCATTCTGAGACAAACATGTAGTGACTGGAAAACATTCTTTCATGACAAATATTCTGACCATCAGGAGAAATCCAGAGATGAGACACCTTAATCCAAGAAGTGCTGTTAAATCCTCCAGATGCAAGAGCCTAGGCAGTAGACAGCCAGCCTTGCCACTTCTGTCAAGCATCTGCTACAGAAGAAATAGAACCTACCAATGGTGCAGTCTTTAGCAGCTGCGACTTCTCCATTTGCCAAGGCTAAGGAACATGAAATTGCCTACCTGGAAAGATGGGGACAGGGGGACCCTTTGTCTTGCACCTTGGAGGAGGTTTTTCACCCAGAACAGTCTTATTTTTAAATTCCCTCCAGGTTACTTACCAGCATACAATACCGAAATTGAAATGTCATCTCCTTGCTGTTTGATGTTTGCCATCCTTGTGTTTAATAGCCGAGAAGACTTTTTGAAAGAATTTAGGCCAGGTTCTTGAGCCTCCTGAGAACAAGGTTATGTCCTTGGTTTCTTTGCCAAACATCACACAGGGAAGCTATTCTGTTGGCAAATACATAGTGGATTTTATGACTTGATTGGTAGAGATGAACTGGAACAAAGTGTCCTTTTTTTGGCTTGGTCTGTTGGAGGAGCTGAAGGATTTAATGGACAGCCATGATGTGGGTTAGATGGTTGAGCATGCAATGCAGTGGGCCCCAGTTAGGTGAGTGTATGTATCATAGAAAATCTTCTAACTTATCTCTTCCATACAGAATAGAGGTGCAGACGTTGATGCAGCCTGGAAAGTGTGCCATAACTGTGGGTAACTGCAAGAAAAAGGGCAGAGCAGTCTTAACAGTTTATATTAGAGTGTAGGTCTCAAAAACAATCATTGCATCAAGCCAAAGGGAAGCAGTGTTGCTAACAGTTGGCTTCAGGTTTTTTGGGGGGTGCATTTAAGTGGGGAATTAATGTGTTAAGTTGCACATTCGTTATAATTCAGTGTGTTTGCATGTGCTTTAATAACCGGGATATTCATATAAACAGCAATGCCATGTAAACCCCTTATTCTCGGTTAGTGATTTCTGAGAAACCTGATTAACAGACATAGATTTCTCTGTGAGTGACCTGGTTATTTGGCCAAGTATTAGCTTTGCACACATTTTCAGCAGCCACAGATATAAAATGATGGAAGCATCCATAATGATACATTTCCTGAGGCAAATGCTCAGGTGATTGCATTATTCCTTCTCTTGACTGAAATAATCTGTCTAGTATTTAAAAAATTACTACAATTATGTTGATAAACTGAACATATTATGCTAAGCACAGTAGCACAATCTTAGGAGGCATGTTGGGATTGACACTTTAAAAGTAACATGCCTTACATAGTGTGACTACTTTTTAAAGTAACAAACTAACACAATACTTATTGTATTGAAGTAAAAATAGTTGCTTTATTATTATGCCAGCAGCACTAGGTGTAAAGCTAGAAGCAAACCTACCAGTACATTGCACAGCCAACCAGAAAAAAGTGGGCTGCCTGCAATTCAGTAACAGAAACCTTTTAATAAAGTGTCAGTTTAGTTTTCAACCAGCTGTTTGCTACAGGTACTGTATCTTGGAAACAGCAGTACAATAGCCTGTTTTCATACCATGAATCATCGGTGGTCCAGGTCGGGGATGTGAAAGGGGGATGAAGGTCATTTACTTCAAGGCACATAAGGACTAAACCTATGTATAAAACACAATAAAATTATCATGTTTGGATGTTTTTCTGGTCAGTTTTGTGAAGATCCGTTTATGACAAATGTTGGCCAGTCACATGTTCAGTTTTTCATACAAAGAAGAAAAAGTAATACAAAGATAACAAAGTGTAATGTTCTGATAATAAGTAAATATGCAACATATTTAAAATTAGTGTTCCACACACTGCTTGGGAGACTCAGGCGCCATGCTTGTTTTTTGTGTTTTTGGATGTTGATAAATCCATTTGGTGCAGTTTAATGACATCAGAGTGTTTTACAAAGGGGAACTCCATAAGAAGGTTTGTACATATAAATGAGGGATTTTAAGAAACTATGTTACTTCTTTAACTGGGTTACTCACCTTATCCCAGTATTGTGTGTACATGTAAACACACTCATTGTCTCACTCTATCACAATAAAAAAAATTAAGACAAGCCAGGCAGCTGACTGCATTACAGCATTAGTACACAATTCGTGATCAAGCAGCAAATCCTATTGGCAGAGATTATATGGAGTTACACCACTGGTTAGTTTCCAAAGACTGATAAAACTGTATTTTTGGTCACGAAGACGACATTAATAATATAGTATTAGGTTACACCTGAATAATGCATCATAACCTAGCAATAAACTAGGCAGGTGTAACAGTGGCTTGGATCCATGATTGTGAAGCCTTCTGTTTATGAAGGTGTGGCACACAGCTGGGGGTGGTACCCAGCCGGGACGCCCAGGAGGACCACGAGGGGGCGACCGCCCTGGTTGCACTGGGGACCACGAGTGCAAAGCTTGGAAGCTCAACCCTGTAGGGGCCCGTGGTCACCACCAGGGGGCGCCCTGGACCTCAGCACTTCCGCCACACCAGGAAGTGCTGGGGGGAAGAAGACTGGGGACACCCGGAGGGCTTCCGGGTGCGCAGCCGGCACTTCCGCCACACAGGGGAGTGTCTGCGGAGGAGTGTCGGGAAGCACCTGGAGCCCATCCGGGCTTGTATAAAAGGGGCTGCCTCCCTTCATTCGATGACTGGAGTGGACGAAGTCTTGCAAGAGAGGAGTGGAGGTGGCCTGAAGAAAGACACTGGAGAGAAAGAGACCTGGACTTTGGGGGGATTGGTGCTGGAAGCACTGGGTTGTGCATGAACTTTGTAAATAGAACTGTAAATATATATTTGTGTGTTGGGTGAGAAAACGTTGTCCGCCTGTCTGTGTCCGGGGCTCGTTCCACAGAGGATAAAACCTCATTCACTGTTTTTGCTCTCTGTTGCTTACACTACCTCATTGTTAACAGGACTACAAGTGTCTGTTCTGTAAAGAGGTACTCATTCTTTCAAGTCATAGGTGCCATTATTACACATTTGTGCTTTTTCCCACATGCCTCACTACCCAAGCTGTATGTGCTGGTTGCCACTGAAAGTACAGACATTTTTTCCTAGTTGAAAAGATGGATAACTCAGTCTGGCTGTGCTTCAAAGAACTATATTAAATAACAGAAGTAAAAAGGACTGTGTTAGCCTAATGATCAAGTATGCAGCTCTGAAATTTATGGAAACTAGGCTTGTAAAGCACATATAACCTAATTTGTAGTAAAAAAGAGGAAGCATGGAAAAGATCTTTTAACATTGCTGTCCTGAACTACAGTATAAATAACTGATTCTTCATTGTTGGGCAGTCTTTTCAGTGATTTAATTTATTCTGTTTATTATTTATATAAAGTCAAGAGTTTTTTGAAATCGGGGATGAAAATAATATATTATTTATGCTAAGAAAGTCCCCACAAGTCTGAAAGAAAATGATCACTTTACCAAGTTTGAGAAGCATGACTTTCACAAGTTGTCTTAAATCCTCTTAAAATCCTGGTAGTTCTACAGTGTCTTATGTCTTACTACATGACAAACATTCAAAGAGTTTTTTTATTCATTAGTCTGTTTTATTAAAGTCTTATGTTTTGTCGTGGAGCAAAATAATAACTGTCACCAGTAACAGAAAATTTAATTCAGTTTTAAAGATTCGAAATGCATTTGTACAGTAAACGTTCATGTTTGCTCTTATTTTACAGCACCCAGTCTGTGGTTCTGACAGCTTTTTTTCTGTACATCATTTTTTGAGGATAAAGATTTTTTTAGAGATCCATTTTGAACACTTGGCAAAAGCTTTGTATTTTAATGAATGCATTTCTGTTTTTGTGTGCCAACTCTACTTGCTCTTCAGCTTTTTGTACATAAAGTACCTGCCTATACTTTTCTATGGTTAAAAACTTATTCTATAAAGCTACATTAAATGATGTGCATTTTAAAGAATACATTTCTAATTGCCAATGGCATTACACAATTGTGCTGGTTTCTTGTATTTGGTGTCTATCCAATTTTAATGTGTCCGTCTTCTGATCACAATAAAAAGTGTGCTTTATCTTATGATGTGTATGCCTGCAGTATTTTTTGTAGTAGATTTGATTGATCATAAGCAGTGCATTGAGCAGATTGGAAAATTTATAGATAGATTTCTAAACACTGTATGATTGTGCCATCATTTTGGTTTTGCAGTATCTGCATGTTATTTTAATTGGTAATTCTATTAATTACTAATCTGTTAGGAAGACTGAACAGATGCTGTGAAATTTAGTCTTTTTCTGACTGCATTGTAGACTGCTTGTACTTCTACCTATTCACACACATAATTATACTTTATTAAATAATTCTTAATTAGATTTTAACTTTGGTAAAACTGTATTAAAAGCATAAACACAGAGAGATGGTTGGGGTACCACTATGGTAGCCCTGTATAATGAGAAGAAAATAAAGCTTGCAAATACAAACGAAGAAATGTTGACCATACAGGTCACAGTAACTCAAACAAAGTTGCTGCTGGTGTGTTGATCTTGCCCACTCGGAGGTGGGTTCCAAAGTAAATGCCATCTTCATGCATTATTTGATTGATATCTGAACAGGAGACTTCATTCAGTTTCTGAAGTTGTTTACAAAGAGCACTAGCTTCTATCCGGTTTGGGTACAAAAACAATAGGACCAGGGACTAAATTTTTCGTTAGTAATACCTAGTGGCGTAATCAACCAGATTGAGGGTATATATGTCCCCATGCCAATAATGTTTATGCTTATTTGCTGTATTATTTGGCAATAAATGAAGCAACTGAGTGCACTCCTTGCGAAGAATTTGATGAGTTTGCTCTCTGGATAAGAGATGCAAATGACCTGAACTCTTTGTTGTTTACTGGACAAATAAAATTCAATTTTATACCATCTAGGATTTTATCCAACTCTAAGTGAGCTCCTAGGAGATGACTGAGAGCCATGTCACATATCTTGCATTGGATATGATTACAGAATAAGCAGCTGACTTTGCAATTCTTTCTGGTGATCAGCTACCAAATAAAGCAATTCATTATCAAGTGCAAAATGCAGCCTGGATGATTTGGGATTAAATGTGGGGTGTATATTGATCGACGCAACTACTTTTTAGGCAACTTTTTAAGATTAATCATTCCATTACTTGTGTTGAAAAGGCACCAGTGTTTTCTTGTATTGATAGTGCAAAAACTGTAAAGTGTCATGGGACTCTCTTTCTAGCAAATCTTTTCTTGGTTGTGCGTTGTACTCTGCTCTTGAGATCATAATATCCTTCTTGCAACAGAAGTAATCCTTGGTGCATGGATAACTATCAAGTTCTGGGCTATTTTAGTTTGTTGCACATGGCACTGGGGCAGCTAAGGATGAATCATATTTGTCCACTGCCAGGCTTCAATTTTGAATTGGGTGAAGTTTTCTTCATCTTTGTTTTCTAACCAGACCTACCCAAGAATTACTACATAGGGTGGAGATCGAATTACAGGCACAAGCATAGTTTGGAAATACCTTAGAGAATAATTTGCCACTGGGCAGTTTTGCCCAGCGAGTTATTCCATGAATACAGGTAAGACTAGTCATTTGTTGGGTAAATTTGCCCCGGGGAAATATGTTGGTGAGAAACAATGGTAATGTTACTGCTGGAATCAATTAAGGTCCTAACCTTGTGTTTGTTTATAATTACTGCACCTGTTGAGGAAAGAGTAGTTTATATGTGGCTGGCATACAGGAATCATCTGCTTTTGCCCTTCCACAATGCATCAGCTCATCATCAGCTGCCTGCACCATTAACACTGAGTAGGAGGTAGTGAATGATCTTTGCTCTGGGTTCCAGGTTCCACTTTCTTGTGTGGTTGCTCCAATCTGGAGAGTCATGGGGGATCAAGATTTGTTTTTATCATCCTGTTTTTCCATGTATATGGTTATCCAGTGACATTCTGTTATCACAACAAGGCTTTTCATATTTTTCCATGACTGTCTCTTGATCAGTTGATCGAGATTCACCATTTGAGCATTAACTAAAAAATCACATGCATTAGATTCCACCATGTGCTCCACAAAATTTTCCTTAGGTTTTAACTGCTTTGCTATATTTACTTGCAAGTCAAAGACTTGTAATCAAGAGGGTCTTTTGGTACCAAATAGCCATTCTTTACATTTCTGAGATTGTGAAGCAAGACTCTGACCATATCACGCCAGTATCTCTTTCTTAATGAGGTCATAGTCCTTTACAGCCTGAATGTCAAGGTCATGATAGACCTTTTGAGCTTTGTCTATTAAAAAGGGAGCCTAAATACAGTATGGGTCCATTCCTCCTGCGGCCAGTGACATCTTCTGGAAGTTCTCACAGAAATTAAGAGGTATGCTTCTATATCATTGTAGGGTTGTAAGGACACAAGAACCTGGGATGAGCCTCCACATGGCCAAGATTGTTAGTTGCACCACCACCTGGACGTGAAGCTGGTCTCCCAATGACTGGATTAGTGCTGCAAGGTTATTAGAAGAAGAAAATAAAATTAGCGAAAAAAAAGGTGTTTTGTTTTATTCTAATTATATGGTGCTTACCTTAGTTGTACCCCAACAAAATCAAACACTTTCACTTAGTAAGTTGCTTTTGGTGTGGTGATCAGTTCCAAAGTGAATGCTGACTTCCAACGATTTTCTTTTTATATGTCATCCAAGGTGGAAGGAAGGGGTAAAACTTCCGGTCCAGTGGTGGAGGATGTAACATGTAGCTGGTCTGCCCCAGAGGCAAAATAGAAGAAGGTGCTACCAATAGTGCCCTCTCATGCTCCCTTTGTATTGCAGCCTAGTTGCCCCCTATTGTCTGACACTAATTAAAAAATATCCGTATGTTTTCTTATTGTTGCTAAAAATTATATTAGTAATTATATTAGTAAGTAGTAAATTATATTAGTAAACCAATATGAAGATTGTTCATATGTTGTATATAACAATTCTATCATTATTCACCACTAACGTATAGTATATGTTGTTTAACAATAGGCTTTTTTTTATTTTTAATTTTCAGTTGACTTAGCTGGATTCACCATGGTAGTTTTGCAACCTACAGAAAAAAAAGTGCCTAGAAATGTTGAGTGAAAACTTCTGATTGTGTCTTTTGTTTAATTTTGGTTGCATTGCAAAATAAGAGGCAAACTGTAGTAGCTGTTCCCACAATAAAATGTTAATAAGCAGGTATAATAATGTCAGTTTGAATTGTGTGTCCATTGCAAAACAAATAGCCCTAAGTCATACACAAGGAGATTTTTGTTTAACACTTTAGACATATTGTAATTTCAGCTGTAAATGCAAGTAAGTAAATCAGTGCTGTGAACTTTATTTTATCTTATATGGTGTAAGACTACATCAGGTAATAATCACAGGGAGTATACAATTGAGGATTTCAACATGAAATGCATTATGCTTGGGATGAAAAACAGTGAAGAAGAGATTATCCAGTGCAGACATTTGCCTTGTCAAGCAAACGTGAAAGAAAGACTGGTATGCTGAGCATACCACATTGTGTTGTATTGTATTTATTTAAAAAGAAAATGAGCCAATTATAATGTATTTATCCTGATACATCCTTTTGTTAGAATTACAAAGAACTTGAACTCTTGCGCCTTGTATATTATGGAGGAGTGGAGCATGAAATTCGCAAAGAAGTCTGGCCATTTCTTTTGGGACATTACAAGTTTGGGATGAACAAAAAAGAGATGTCATTGGTAAGTGGAGATAGAGATGTTGCCTAAAAAGCATATACTCAATTTTCCCTCTAAGGAAAAAGGGCATGTGTGCAAAATATATTTTGTGTGGGCGGTGCTCTGAAATGACTTGTGGAAGGTAATATGTATTTTTAGGCTTGCAATTTAAATATGCGATGAAGGCCTGTATTGTGATAAATTAATATGTATAAAACTTTATTCATTTACCGCCCAGTTATAGAGAAAAATAAATACAAACAAAATAAATGTAGCCAATAAGCTATCAGTATAACTGATTTGAGTATTATACTATGACGACAAGTCATGTAGTATAATAACTAACGCAGTGTAAGTCAACAAAGTGGCTGTGGCACTACCAGTAATTACACTGTTAATAACACAATGATAATACAATATCAACCATGTTCTTAAAGTATTGAAACACAATAAAACGCAACAGTTTTATATATGATACAGTTAAAAATCTGGCTTGATAAAATTAACAAGGTGGTTATTACAACTTTTCACTTCTAATTTTACATTCCTTCCACATGTTATACGTTTTGTGCAAATCCACAGTCTTTCCAGCATTTAAATATAATTTTATTCGCATAAGATGATCCAAATGAGTAATGTCAAGCCTGTTTCTTGTTTTCACTTTAACACTATTCATGAGGCTAAAACCTCGTTCACAATCGGCACTGGATGCATGAAAAGTACAGCAAATATCGATTAACATTGCGAGTGAGCTAAATTGTTCATCATCAATTACTCCTGCAATTTCAAATAGTGAATTTATGGTGCCAGATTTCAGTTTCTCTCTGATCTGAAATTTGAAGTCATTGTATTGAGTAATAATCAACTCATCATTTGTTGTATGTAACAAATCTTTATACTTTACGCACATTTCTTTTATCTCTTTGACACCAAAATCAAATGCCTTCATTTTCACTCAAAATTTGCTTGGCTTTATCATTCCAGTAAACATTCTCACCCAGATATTTTGCTTCCAATTTACAAATTTTAGAAAAGCAAAATTGATGTGCTTCAATTGGTGATAAATTACTTCGTTGTAATAACATAGATAAATTAGCTAATTCAGTTAAAACATCATTTGCTGTATACAGAGCAATCTGATACAGTGGATCTCGTAATGATTTCAAAACATAATATACACACATGATCATTGCAATCTTGCACTTGTCCTTCACAGTATACAGGTAAAACATCAAGATTTTTAACAAAAGCACTGACAGCAAAGTAACGTGACAACCAACGAACTTCATGAATTGGTCGAAAAGAAATTACATCCATTTCATTTACATTTGCCATTTCTTCAATTGCACCTTTTTTAACTGAAGATCGACTAAATAAAGTATAAACAGTACACAACAGAATCTCAATATTTTTAAACAAACTAACATCCTTCCAAGAATCAGTAAGTGCCAAGTCTTCTCGGTGAGCAACACAGTGCTGTTCATCAAGTCCCTTCCAATGGCCTAACATAACTGATGCCCCATCTGACGTTATCATAACCAGGCGGTTCATATCGAGTCGATGATCAGTGTAGTATTGTCTTATTGTTGCCTCAAGGGCTGAAGTATCACATGCTGTTAGCTGAATGATCCCACCAAAAACGGTTTTGTAATCACACGAATTTGTTGGACGATGTTTAAAGTAGATGTTTAGCATTTTATGTACTGTTATGTCAGTACTTTCATCAACGATGAGCGTGTGGAACGATGCATCTCGAAGTTCTATAAATATGTTGTTTGCAACCACTTCGTTGACTGCTTCAACAAACTCAAAGGCATAGTTCTTACTTCACCAACTGCCTGGTATAGAAACATATTTTCCCATATGGTCGTGAATCATTTGCACTGACATCATCAAAGCGTTCATCCTGATGGCAAGAAAGACATTATCCATTAAGATTCAAACTTGCTCCTCGTTTGATCGCTGGCGCCCGTTATGCTCAATTCGTTCTTCTCACTCAATACTTGTTTCAACCAGAAGACGTTTCAGGTCGATTCCATTCGAGCGATTGTACAGCATTTCAACATTTTCTAAGTGAATACGAGACGATAAATGTCGTTTACAGTAGTCAAGCTTCCACGTATCCCAACGCTTTCCAGTGACATATTCGTTGTCTTTGTTAGCCTTATTACTTGAACTAGCAGCGCAGAACTTACACGTAAGTCCATTCTCGTCTGAGTATTCGTATATATGCAACCTAATTTAACCGCAATATTCCTTGAATCTGGCGTACCAGTGGTTACTTTTACTTTTAACCATTCAGGCTTAAATGAATCTCGGACTTTCATATTTTGCATTTCTTTACCACTTGTTGTACATGTTTTTCTCTTCAACATTTTAAAATATCGACACGAAGACTGTTAATTTAACGAAATCGACACGAAAACTGTTAATTTAACGCACTACCGTATGTCTAGAGAAAGCGAACTGAGTGACGTACAGCAGACCGTGCAGCGACTGGTCACTCAATGAAATAAAATGTGCTAGCTAATGTGGCTCGCTGGTTATTTACACGCGGCAGCGTGTAAATGATAATCTGCTGCCTTTATCTCACTTCACAGGGTGACGTCACTGACGATCTCTGCACGGAATTACAAAATGACTGTGCGACTGGTTTACAACTACTGCACGGCCGTGCAGCTTAGAGGGAACATTGCATATATTTATTGTTTAGTTTTCTAGTGTTTAGAATACTACCCATTCTGCATATTTTTGTTTTATAATATATAAAGGATTGGTGATTGAAGTTTACTAATTGAAAGAATGCAAAATGTAGGCTAATTTCTGTTTCATTAAGTATTTAATATAGAACAGTAAGAGCATGTCCTTTTTAGTTCATGCATCTGTTAATTTTTTTAAGAACTAGGGGGCTCCACCCCCTGCTCACTTCGCTCGCCCACCCCCAGGTTTGGTTATCCACATATACAATTTAAAGAGACTGTTATTTTCATGGGAATTGTTACATACTCTTTCCATTCTATGTTGCACCGCTTCTCCGTGATCATAAATATACACCTGACCGAATTGTGGTTTCTTCGAAATTAAACTTGTCGTAGCTTTAATTGTTGCAGGACCACAGATTCTCGTAGCGTAAGGTCCGCTATTGTGTAAATCTACATTTTGCGCATTGAATGATGCGAACGTGAAAAGATTATTGTAGACTCTGATGTTTTGCCTGTAGTGTTTGTGGATTTCACTTTCACCAAACAACAAATCTTTTAATTCTGGTGGATACACCTCTTCATTGAGAGGCAACACTACTTTTCCCTGATGGCAACACGAATTAGACGATCTACAAGTCTCCGACTTAAACTTTAAAGCCTTACAATATCTACATACTTCTGACATATCACTTATGTCCATATATTCGATCTCTTTTTGCTGTTCCGTTATTTCACCGAGTAATAATTTCCATTTGTTTGTGCTAATGCGATCTTTACATTCTTTTTTTTTTTTTTTTTTGGATACTTTTGAATTTTACTACTTTCATAATCTGTAACTTGCTCTGCATGTGTATCGTGCCAATGTTTTTTTTGAGCCTTTCGAATTCCACTGCTTTCATAATCTCTAACCTGTTCTGCTTGTGTATTGCGCCAACGTTTTTGAACGTCTTCATGAAATCTTTTATTTCTTACCCTGATTGGACCTACGAGGTTTTCAATTCCACTTGGTCCGGGCTGAATATTACTTTCCTTATTTTCAGAATTTGCACATAGCTGCTCTTTCTTCTTTGCTTAGTCGTTGATGTGCTATCTAGAAAGCATAACATTTTTAAGAGCTGGGACACATGAAGTGTGTCTGCCAAAAGCATTCCAACAACTGAGAGGTTAGATGTCCGTGATCTTGTTTTAAATTGTTTGTAAGTAGGGTGTGATGTGCAAAAGTGACCATCTCATGGATCTGCTTCCAAAAGTTGTCAAGTCTAGTCTCGTGGGACGTCAAAGTGTCTTTCCGAGAAGATCATGTCTCGATTTAAGATTTTTTTATTATAATAGAGAGATGTGTCTTTTTAAATTATCTTTCTGTGTGACTGATTAAATTTTAGCTCTAGGTCATATGCACTTGTGGAATTGAATTTAGCTTTACTTACTAATTCTCATTTATTCACTGAATTTTTCCATTTTGTTTGGGCCAGGTAGATGAGAAGATTACCACAAAGTACCAGCAGGTGATGGCTGAATGGAAGGCCTGTGAGCTGATAGTGAACCAGCGTGCCAAAGACTCTCAAACAACATTTCTCACCAAGTTCTCTTCAGGGAGTAGCATTGACAGTCATGTTCAGAAACTTATTCACCGTGATTCCACCATCAGCAATGAGGTACATCAAGTTCCACATAAACATAATTTTTTTATCTTTTGCTTATGCTGGTGGTGTCTTAATGAAAAGTTGATGAATTTCTTATCTTTGTTTACTGTAGGTGTTCATGTCAATTGATGAGCTAGAAGGTTCAAGCGCAGAACACCCAGGTCATGAACATGGGATGTCCACTATGATAACTGCTAATACTCCTGTTGCAGTGGCAGCTGATGATCGGCCTGTGGTTGAATTTGACTCTCCAGACTCTGGCTTGCCTTCATCTCGTAACTATTCTGTGACTTCAGGACACTCCCAGATCCTGTCCAGCATTGAGGATGGACAGAGCATGGAGGAAGAGACTGGTCCGGACCTGGAAGTAGAGGCTGTATTGATGGATGGAACTAAACGATTACTGGCAAGGCAAGGACCCCAAGATTCCATCACTGAAGAACAGTTATGTACTCAGTTAGATATGCTCGTGTCTGGTGAAGAGAGCACCTTCTTATCTTTTACATCTTATACGGTAATGGTCAATATTAATTAAAATGGGCAGGCTGTCAAATTCCTAAAGATCTGCACTGTGCTTTACATGTTTTTCTTTATCTTAGATTGAACTGCTGGACACAGTAGCCTTGAATCTTCACCGAATTGATAAAGATGTCCAGCGCTGCGATCGAAATTATTGGTACTTTACTACTGCTAACTTGGAAAAGCTGAGAAACATCATGTGCAGGTATGAATATGCTGTTAAAAGTTAATATGATCTAAAGACTGTTGGATAACAATGTTAAAAGTTTTTTCTAATAAAGGTTAACCACTGAACAGCCACAAAATTAATGACCCAATGAAGTAAGTGCTTGAAAAGCGTCTCTTACAAACAGGATATAGCCAGGGTACCTTTTGAGTGAAGAGAAATTTGTGTGATGTACACTTTTTCGAGTTGAATTAGACATTAAGCAACCTCTAGCTACACAGCACCCTTTTGGGACTCAAAGCAGTTATGTTCTGTGTTCCAAGAGACAATTTTAATTTTTAATTTAAGTATTCCTGGTCCTTTACTTGTTTGTCACATAGCTGGTATTGAACTTCACTTTCATTCTTTGCGATATGGTTGGTTAGCCAACATGGCAACTCTGCTTAACTTTTTCAAGTTAAATCCAACTGTGCCATATGGATCACCTAGCCTCTAGTGAACACTAGTTTCAGACCTAGCTTTAGAGGCGGTTCCTGGTTAGGGATGTGCAATATGATAAATTTTGATAAAAGTGAATGTGCAAATATTTGGATAATTGCAAAAACAACAAAAAAGAGGATAATGTCTGAGACATAGAAAAGTATACTTAACGTGATGTTAACAAAACATGTTTATTTGAAAATTTAAACAAGTATACATCAGAATTTAAACATGTGTTTAACCAAAGTACATTAAAAATTCACTCAACACAACTTTCAGACTAAATAAAGAGTTTGTGCTTCGATAAATTGTAGACCAATTTTGTCAAATGAACAAAATGTGTAAATTCTTTTTACTACTGGTTGTATAAATAGAAAAAAAATCTGAATATAATTCAGTTATACTTTACAAAAAGTAAAATTCCACATCTACATCTGTAAACAGCCAGCCTGGTTTCACAGTTACCCTGGCAATAACATACCATGTCACATATTTTTATTTAAGAAAATCCGCATGTCCACATGTTGAGGAGAAAGTCTGTTTCTGAACTTGTTGACATTTATACCAGTGGAATACAATAATCTTTCAGAGAGCACAGACGTTCTGGGAACACAGAGAGAGTGCTAGGCCAAGCGACTTGTCCATTAGTCTGATTTTGCAACCACAGAAGTGAGTTTTCATTTGGTGGAATGCAGGGCTCCACTGAGAAAAGATCCATCGCATCTTGTGCCATTGCACTTTCAGTACCATAACCATTGCTGACACAGCTGTGACTATGTCTTTCTTTATGAACTTTTTAGAGCATGAGTGATTGTCTCACTTTCAGCGATGTCTTCTATTTGTTCAGAGAGCATGTGTAATTTTTCTTCAGATTTTTCTTTACATGTTGTTTTATCACTGAATCAAGAAAGCTCAGATGTTTGTATATGAAATCAACAGCATTGGCGAGCAGCAGTCTTGCTGCTCTCGCAGTATCGGGTGTCATCTGTATGTGAAGTGATTCTGCCACTGTGTTTTTAAAAACAGATTCTCCACATTGCAATGCAGGTGTGAGATTTAGGAGCATCCTGGTCAAAGAATAGACCATGAGTATACAGACATTGGACTCGCTGCACAAAGAAAGCAGTGCTAGCACGTTCAAGTGTGCAAAGAACAAGTAGCATGTCTTCAAGAGTCTGCCAGTCATAATATATTGGCTCCAGTGTTCTGGTCTCTGTTAATCTGGTTACCTTTCTGTCAGACAGCTTAGTACAAATTGCCTATTGCTTCTCGTGCACGTGCTGAAACATGTCACACACTGAGTTCCAGTGGGTCCGTCAACACTGTATAGATTTTTGCTCAGGTGGATTCTGCTATCGTTGTTTGTCTTTCAGTACATTAGTATCAACACAGTTTTGAAGAAGGTGACTTAAACTCAGCATAGACTCCTTCTTTAACAACATATTTGCTGAAATTGTATTACTGGCATTATAATGTACACATACAATAACTTTGTTTTGTTTGCCCCAGGCCTTTGATATCTGTTGCAAAATTATCAGCTATGTTTTGCCCAGTGTGTCGTTCTTCTAGTTCACATATTTGCAAGATGGCACATTTAAGTTCGGTGTCATCTTTTGTGTATTGACAGATGATTGTCATGGAAGACTCCATTGTTAATGCTGTCCAAAGATCTGTTGCAATTGCCATATACTTTGTTTTTGGAGCTTATTATTTGTGGCTATTACTAGTTCTTCAAACTATCATTCTTAGTTATGGCTTTTTGGGAGAGTATGTAGTACTCTGGCGCAACATAATTTAGTAGCTCTCTGAAGCCCTTCTGTTCAACAAATCTGATGGTCAGCATGTCCTTTTCTGTGTTGTCTGAGCATTTTACTGGCTGATTTATGGAAGGCAACTTTAGTATTGCAGATCTTGCACATAACAATTCTGTTGGTTGCTTTCTGTTTCAAAGTTCTGCCGAACATGAGTTTTCTTTTTTGTAGACGTTGGAAAG
Source organism: Polypterus bichir lapradei (assembly GCA_026402145.1). Lineage (NCBI taxonomy): Eukaryota > Metazoa > Chordata > Cladistia > Polypteriformes > Polypteridae > Polypterus > Polypterus bichir. The sequence goes on from JANRMT010062814.1 coordinate 69,485,235, forward strand.
GTTTGGAAAGGTTTTTTAATTATATAAAATTGCACTTTATTGGCAAAATTGTAAGATTCTTTTTTTCTCTCCATTAAAGTCTTTGTTATCTCAAATTATACTTTATAGTGATAATTACAGACTACATTGTTAACTGATATTTAGAAATGATAACTTAATTATGAAATTCAGGGTTGCAGGAAAGTAACATGTACCACATTTTAAAAGCATATATAGGAGAGTTTGGGTTGTGATGACTGCAACCCATTGCTGACCACAATCACACTCATATAATGTAGAATTTATGATGTGGGAGGAAATTAAATAAGCAGGTTGGCATCTCCTGTATAAATTGAAACTTTTGTAGTACATGTTTACTACATAAGGCATATCATCTTACAATATATCTTAGCTTAGCTATATCTTAAAACTTGTATGGAATGCACTTTCTTTGTTGATAATATGGAAACAGATTTTCTAAATGATTAATAAAGCAGAAAAATGCATTACGGTTTTAAAATGCCCAATGCACTATTCTAATTTAAATATTAGCAAAAGGAAAATGAACAATGTTTTAAATACAAAGGTGCAAACATCGTCATTTTATATTTAAATCATTTGTGATTTGAAAAAAAAAAAATAAAAATAAAAATTCAGATTACGAAAAATGTTTATAAGCAAAACATCATAATGCATAATAGAGCTGTAGTGTGCATTAGTTTCAAAGAGAACAGTTTAAAGAGGATGAACATTGTCTGTCTAAACTGTATTCCAGCCCGTGTAAACACAACGAGGACTCTCTAGCTTCAAATAAAGATTGACTGGTAGTAAAAGAATTGGTGGGTTAACTGCAGTCATTGTAAAAATGATTGACAGCAACAACACCCCCTTCCAAAGTGATCAGCTTGTATTTTTCTCATTTTTGTATTTGAGGAAGGAAGCCGGAGAATGATTATGGCAGAGGTCATAGGCAGGAAGAAGGATAATGCAGTGGGGATGTCCTGTTTGAGGTCAGGTGCCATTTTGAAGGAATTAGAAATGAGGATGTACTTTTGCTGCAGTGAGCAGGGAAGTTTTATTGGAGGATGGATACCATTTTGGCAGATGTAAGAGGGAAGAAGGAGTTTTGTCAGATGAAGCATGGCGTTTAATCACAAGGAGGAGGATGCAGTAAAATGAACACTGATGATTGGCATAAGAGAGAAAAAACAATTGCAACAGGTAGTGTTAGTTCTGCTATTTGTAAATGGTTTGGGAAGACACAGTGCAAGAAGTCCCAGTCTACAAGTTAGGCCAAAAAGATGTTTCAGCAAATTCTGCCAACATGACAAATCTCTTCAGAATGTAAGGATAAAGCACATTACTGCTTATGAAGAAGACATCCAGACTTGTGTGAATGATCTTTGTGTGAAATTCTTGATGTTTCCCAATCATTTATAAGGTAAAGTGCATTACTGGCTGTTTTATTTTAATTTTGTTTTGCTAGTGAATCGAAATTTTGTAAAGGCTCTGAACAGTTCTGTGCAAGGAGATTTTGAATTTTTTTCAAGTTTTAGACAAAATAAAATATGTTCCTATTAAATTTTGGAGGATGGGTTAGGATTTTTCCATTTGAGCAAGACTAGATGATATGAATGCAGGTTAGCAAATTAGTGTTTATTGCTTAATAGCATAATCCCTTCAGAAATAGCTCTGGACACCCCCATATGTGGATTTGGAATGATCACAAGTCCAACGCTATCTGACAGATATGAAAATACAGTTAGGCAAATTGCTTTTTACAAAGTTTTTAACATGTAAATAAAAACATATGTGTACCCTAATAATTCAGTTTTAAAAATTGACTTTGTGAATGTCTGGAGAAAAGGCAAATACAATGTCACTAGAAATGTCAAGCTACAAGGTGGTATACTATAGATAGATAAATAGAAATTAATGTGAAAGGTGGTAGGTGATGGTACATATGCTAGTGGACATTTTCTCCCATTCTTTTTTTTTCTTGTCACAGCTATGTCTGGGAGCATCTGGATGTGGGTTATGTGCAGGGTATGTGTGACCTACTAGCACCATTGCTGGTGATCCTGGATAACGGTAAGATTTCTGAAGACTGTAACCTACCTGTAATTTATTAAATATTCTTCAGTGCGATATTATAGCACTGAACCAGTCTGCATAATATACATCAACACATTCCCATGCATTTTCCATCTCTTGCATTTCTTGATAAAACTTCTTAACTGTTGGGTTCCTAGCTTCTGCCAAGGGCTGTCCTAAGCCTGCTAGCTACATGCAGTGCAAACAATTAACAAATTCTGTTTCTTGCCTGTAATTCAATCAGTAGCCTAATCAAACATGTTGAATTACTGTTTCTTCATTTAGTCTATTATTTCAATAAAGTGATGTACAGGGGGTCCTCGGGTTACGACACAGTTCCGTTCCTACAACAGTGATGTAACCTGAATTTTGGTATAAGTCGAAACACACTCTAGCCTAAGTCACTTACCTATCTTAACACATTTGCAAAATCATAATCTAGAACATAAAAACACAAAATCTAAGCCTAAGAAAAAAGGACATAAATATACTGTACTGTACACTGTACTGTAGTAACAGAAAAAATGAGTGTAAAAAAATCCTTACCTTTATTCCTTCTCATGTCTCAATTTTTTTTAAGTTTTTATGGGAGTCAGCGTTGTAAACTCGAAACGTATGTCGAAATGCTGTAACCCGAGGACCCCCTGTATATGGACTTTACAGGAAAACACCAAAACTAGTTTTCCAATTCAAACATTAAAGGCACAAACACCACAATCAACTTACAGTTATCAATTTAATGAAAGTAAATGCCAGAAGACAGGACTGTTACTAAGATGCCTTTACCCTCTTTTACCACTGTATATCCATCCATCTTGCTTTTATATCTTAATGTTTGTATTTTTAAAGTTTCCTCTCTTTATTCTTTCAGAGTCACTTGCTTACAGCTGCTTCACACAATTAATGAAGAGGATGACTCAAAATTTTCCAAATGGCGGGGCAATGGACACTCATTTTGCCAATATGAGGTCCCTAATACAGGTGAGCAAAGACTTGGGAAGTCTGTTCTAATTGTGAACTTAGGATTCTTTCATTCTTAGGGGTGAAGTTCAGTAACTGAACACTTAATACCGTTTTTTTTGAGGGTTATCCAGTTAAGGAATGAAGCGAGCTGGAGTGCAACCAATCTTGGTGGCGTTTCAAAGCATGACAGCCCTCTGAATGATGGGAATGTAAACAAAATATACTTTTAAAACTAGGCAGTAGTATGTTACTGTAAGCATTCGGTTTATATATATATATAATATATAAAATATTGTAATGTATACATAAAGTTAAAAAGATGAGAATGGATTCAGTTCCTGTACCACTTTTCTTCCAATTCTGTATCGCAGTACTACATCTGTTCTGGTCCAGTGACAAACTGGAGAAACCAAAGGGCTCCCACTGCAAAAAGCTGACTTCTTTTTCCATATGTTTTTGTTTTTTTTTTCCCAGATTTTGGATTCAGAGTTGTTTGAGCTAATGCATCAGAATGGCGACTATACACATTTCTACTTCTGTTACCGGTGGTTTTTATTGGATTTCAAAAGAGGTGACATTTTAATTGTATAACGTGTACAGAACTACTGAGAAGTGCATTTGGTGATTTGTAGTTAGGGGTTATAGTAATATGCACACTGTTTATTTCATTCACCCAGTGGTGGTAGGCCCCTTTATCATTTTGGGACAGAGAGAGAGGAGGAGATATAGGTTACAACATTTTGCTGAGGAAATTAGCCATTTTTTAATGGGATTTTATGGTGTTGATTGCCAGAACTATGGAGGTGGAGATAAAGTTTTTCATTGCTTATTGCGTTTGGCCATTGTTATACAAGAATATCAATTTATTGGAGGGTTTAAACAAATAAAACCACCTGGACTGATTAAGATGATATATAATGCACACAAACAGTCCAGGGTAATATAAGTAGAAAATTACTGTACGTATATTAAAGTAGAATACCTGGAAACCATTTTAAAGAGAGAACTGGTGCATGTATACAGGAAAACCAACAAGCTAAAGCAGGAAGCAATACATTTAAAAAAAAAGTAACACTGAAATTAAGGCCGTTTTCTCTACAGTACTCGGTATGCTACCATTATGCTGTTCTAGTTTTAACATTTCATTAGGAACCAGCTAAAGTTCTACTACCACCAAGAACAGCATGATCATCCAGTTTCTTTTTGTCATTATTACAGAACATGTTGTATGTATTCATTTTAGGAATTCCATCCAATCCTTTCAGATGTTACCTAGAGCTTGCTCTGTTAAACTTATTGCTTTGCTCTCCTTAACTGTCTCTCTTTCTTTCCAGAACTCCTCTATGAGGATGTATTTGCTGTATGGGAGGTAATATGGGTGGCTAAGCACATTTCGTCTGAACATTTTGTGTTGTTCATCGCCCTTGCCTTGGTGGAGGTCTATCGAGAGATAATCCGCGATAACAACATGGACTTTACTGATATAATCAAGTTTTTTAACGGTGAGAGTTACTTGAGTCACCATGCCTTGTTTTATTATGACAAAGGGATTTTTTTTTAATAGTTCCTTTTGTTTCAGTCAGATTCAATGTTTTGATCAAATTGATTGAGCTGTAAAATTCTGGATAACCATAACATATACAAAAATGTTGCTATAGTTTAATGAAAGTTTGAGGCACATGTTATTAAATGGGGGAAAAATAAAAATGCCATCTGCTAAGTAAAAAGAAGACTGGATAAAACAATATAGTGTTTTGATGAAGCAAATATAAAATCAGAACATTCTGAATATTTCAATAACAAATAAAAATCTGTTATTCATTTCAGTGCTAGTGATTTGTTAGGGTGATGTAATCTAACAAAGATTAACAAGAAAGCATATTACATTAATGAAATATAATACAGTTTCCTTGTGAAGAAATAAATGAGTTCATTCCCAGTAATCTGGCTACAGTTTGCATTTGGTCCATCAAGTCAAATATGAAAGTTAGAGAACAGCTTGAAAGATTCCAAGAAGCTCTGTGTAACTGGCCTTCAGGCGTTCAGATGTATGATAATACTGCAGGACAAAATCAGAAGACGACGTCTTACTGTAGTATGCATGTGGCTGAGGGAGTAGCAAACCAGTTAAAAGTAATTTTAGTTGATCATTTCTGAATGTGTAAGATTATGTACAGATGGAAAAAGATAAATGCACAGACAATCTCTTAATACCAAGAACAGGTTTTTTCCACGAAATCCATTGCTTGTACTGAATGGAAATGCTCAAAAATGTTTCCAGTAAAAAATTTCTGTTAACCTCAAATGATATAAAGTCATGTGAACATATCCCCCACACAAAGGAAGAAAAACCAAATATTATCGAGCAATAAGCCATGTTTGTGTGTTTGCTTATCCCACGTAAGCTTGTGAAAAGTTGAAATCTGAAATAAATTTGGATGCAACATACTGCATATGAAATATTATGAATAACAGCCATCACAGACTTATAAGAGGAGATCCTGCTATAAAGATTTGTAGACATTTTTGCATGTGTATTACGTATTACATATACAGACCCTCTATTCAGTACCTTGTTGAAGCACCTTAGCAGGGATCACAGCCTGGAGTCTTCTAAGGTATGATGCAATGAGCTTTGCATAGCTGGATTTGGGAATTTTGTGCCGTTCTTCTCTGCCAGTCCTCTCAAGCTCTGTCAAGTGGGATGGAGACATTCAGTAGACTTCTGTTTTCAGGTCTCTTCAGATATGTTTGATTGAGTTCAAGTCTGGGCTCTAGCGGGGCCACTCCATTGCCGTAGTTGATCCTAAGCCACTCCTGTGTTGCCTTTGTTTTGTAATCATGGTCATTGTGCTGTGGAAGGTAAACCTTTGGCCCAGTCTGAGGTCCAGGGTGCTGTGCTGTGGAGCAGGTTTTCATTCAGGACATATCAGTGCTTTGCTCCGTTCAGCTTTCCCTCAACCCTGACAAGTCTCCAAGAACGGCAGCTAAAAATCATCCTAACAGCATGATACTGCCCCACCTGCTTCACCACTGGAATAGTATTGCATAGGTGCCTGTTTCCACCGGACATGAGACTGTTTAGTCCCAATTCTATTTTGGTCCTTTAGGTGTCTTTTCTTTGCAAACTACATGTGGACTTTCATGTGTCGACTGGCCACTCTGCTGTAAAACCCAGATTAGTCAAGTGTAGCAGCAGTGGTCGATCTTCTGTACAATCCTATCTCTAAGCTCTGCTGTCATCTGCTTCAGCTTTATGGCTTGGGTTGTCACTCTGATGCACATTGTCTGCTGTGGCACCTTCTATAGACAGGTGTGCGCCTTCCCTACTCATGTCCAGTCAATTAGGTGGACCACAGGTGCACTCCAAGCAAGGTCTACAATCATCTCCATGATGATCAATAAAATTGGATGCACTTGACCCAAATTCCAAGTGTCATAGCAAAGGGTCAAAATAATTGTCAATTTGATATTTTATTTTTTATATACATTGTGGAACACGGCCCAGACACAGACAGGCAGACATCGTTTTGTCACCCACAACACGTTTATTTACAGTCTGTTTACACAAGTGCACCACAACCCCCAAAGTCCAGGCCTCACAACCAATGCCTTCCTTTCCTTCAGGCCGCCTCCACTCATCTCCTCCAAGACCTTGTCCTTCTTCCACCCAACTCAAGCCAACGAATGGAGGGAGGCGGCCCCTTTTATAATCGCCCAGATGTGCTAAAGGTGCATTCCGCCAATCTTCTGCCGGCACTTCCGCCACACTGGGGAGTGCCGGCAGAAGCACTCCAGGAGTGTGGAAGAAGTGCTGAGGTCCAGGGCTCCATAGGCATTGGGGCACCCCCTGGCAGTGACCACGGGCTCCTACAGGGCTGAGCTTCAAAACTCTGTACCCGTGGTCCCCATAGCCCCCAGGGCTGTCACCCCCATGTGGTCTGGGGGAGGTGTAAGCCCTCCTCCGGGGTGTCCCGGCCGGGTCACCCCCCAGCCACCTGTGACAACATTTACGCAAATTCCTAAAACCCTGTTTTCTGGGGTATTGAGTGTTGCTTGATTAATGAAAAAAATAATTGAAATAATTTTAGCATAATCCTACAACATAGCAAAATGTGAATAAAGTGAAGGGGTCTGAGAAGGCACTGTATAACTGTGTATGTATGTATCTGTGTCAGCTGATCATGATTGTACTTCTAAGGAGTCTTGGTTCTCTTGCAGAAATGGCAGAACGTCATGACGTGCAGCTCATCTTGCAGATAGCTCGGGATCTGGTGCATAAAGTGCAGACCCTGATTGAGAACAAGTGAGCAGTCTGGAGGGGAGAATCTGACAGAAGGAAGACTGATCTCTGTGGTAGTGGCTAGGTGGCCTTGTGGAGCTCAGACAAGTGGGATCTTCTGCATAACTCCCTGGGAGAGGCGCCGTCCTTTATTTTATTTGTTTTCCTGCACCTCGATGTACTCACTTCATAACTTCTATATTTTTGAAGAGACTGCCACCCACTTTTGCCCATTATGAGTCACCATGGCATGATGTTCCATGATGTCAGGGCGTGAGCGAGCATCCACAGCTTCTTATCAGAGGAAGTGCCCCATTCCCACTGGCACTGCTATTAGAGTGTCTACCTCTGCCACATTGCTCTTAGGCCATGGCAGCTTCATTCCTACAGACCAGACTGATTTAGACAAGACGTTCTTGGTTTACTGAAGGTGCTGTAGTTGGTCTTTCCAATCCAGGGCCAGTATAAAATATGCAGGCCATCCCAGTTGTTGTAGCAGCAAGTCTTTAATCAGCTACTTGGGGAGAAATATTATCAGGACAATGGTTTCTCTCTAGGTTTTATCACACTAGGGAAGCGTCTGATTCTGCCCCAAACGAAGCAAAATCTGGCAGGCCTGTTTGACGGTTTCTGCACTGGCTGTTTCCACAGGAATCTCTCAAATTTAGCGTGACATTGACTACAGAAACAGACAGACATGGGCGCATCTTACAAGGCTCCATTTTTCATATAACAAAAAGGGGCTGAGAAAAGTACCTGCTGAGTGAAGGACATTCCACGGAGTGGACAGACTGGTTAAAAAAAACAAACAAACGTCATGAAGTTTATTTTGCTTGTACCTTTAATCATCAGATCAGATGTTTCTTCTTAATTATCTTGATCCGTTTCCAGACGGAATTCAGAAATGGGCCAAATACAGCAACACATTGTCAAATGGAGACTGCTTTTATAATTTCCTATTTTATTTTGTGGCCGTGTGTGCCAGTGTCTCATACTGCCACATGCATGCCAAGGGGTGCTAAGGTTTTTGCTTAATGGCAAACCTTTACTGTTTAAACCGAATAGCAAAAACTCATTGGCAGTATTTCACCTTTTCTTTCCTTTCTTATCCACCAAACTGCTGTTTATTTATTTGTTTTTGGTGTTTTTATAGTAAATTGTTTTATTTTTCTTTATTTTTAAACTTTCTATCTTGGCTGAAACTGTATAGATGTTTTATTTTTTTATCTAAAGCATAGGTTTTAAAAAAAATACCAAAAAATGAAGTACAGTGTCATTAAAATTTTTAAAAAAACCGAGTTACCACCACCAGTGCATGGCCTTATTTTGTATCGATGTCCTGTGAATGTTTTTCAGTCGTATGAAATGCATTTGAAAGTATTTATTTTGTCAAAGTGTTCCTTAAAGTCTGTGTTTCTGTTCATGTGACAGTCTGTTGGCAAATCTTTGTCAAAGGTGCCCAGTGCGCCTTTGGCCGTATTATAGGGTTGCACTCTGCTTTAGCAACAAGTCAGCCAGAGAAACTGGGAGCAGCGCTGCCATTCTGGGCCCACATTTCGCACGTCGGAGACTCTGTTGTTGTGCGTCACACGGCCGCTCCACTTGAGGAGTAAGCAGGGTGGCTGCCATTGTGTCTCTTCGCGTCCAGATTTCTACTGGAGTCGCCTGTTCCAATTCAGTGTTGGTGTTTAGACCGAACTAAAGGCAGGGTGGGGCTGCCGATCAGTCACAGGGTGCGACATTTTCATGGCAGCTGACGTAACAACTTCACCACTGAGCTGTGGAAGGAAGTCCACACGAACACCGGAATAATAACTTCCATAGAGTTGAAACAAAATTGCAGCACCTCCGTGGTGCCCTCTTAGCGCCCCTTTCATGCTTGCATTTCTATGCCGCTTCTAGGCTCCTCATTTTTTGTCTAATAATAATAAGAATAGTGACATTAACGTTGGGCAATTCTTTACAAACTTAGAAACCAATTCTATATATAAGGACTCTACTTTTCAATAAGTGCGGATTGGTTTCTTTTTTCTCTGTCATTTCTTCATTATTATTCTTATCTAATTTCTTGTAACTATTTCTTTGACATTTCGTAAAGCACTTTGAGCTACATCCTCTGTATGAAAATGTGCTAGAGAAAGAAATGCTGCTGTTAATTGAATGTGCTGGAGTTGGGAGTTCAGTGGGCCCAGAGTGTCGTAACCTGAGGAGATCCGGGGGCACCCAGAGACGCACAGTGCCGTTTTTGAACTGTTATACACCAGTGAACATTTGTTGACATTGATTTGTGTGATTTAGCTGTCAGTTCAGCCGTACCCAATGTGGACTGAAGCTCTCTGGGTTCAATTTGAAGTCAGTCCAGCCAGACCCCTTGCATGACGCTTGATGGCCTGGTGGTGCGAGTCAGTGCACCTTCATAAAAAGACGTCCGTGTGCCGAAGTGAAAGGAGCTGCTTGCTCTACGTAGTGTCGTGACTGCAATGGCCACACAACGTTGAGAATTCTCTCAGAAAGGCTTAATGGTGCAGGTGGCGATGTAATCCTAAAAACTAGTAGATGTGATGAGCAGCCCACATCTGCTTACTCCTGGCACAGCGCTCCCTAACGTTAGACGCCGATGTCAGATGGCTGCGTGCTCCTCACTAAACTGTGCAGAATGTCGGCGATTACTATGAGCTCCGGCCCCCCACGAGGATGGCTGGTGCACCGTACTGACAGTCCCATCTAACGTGTCCTTCAGTGTTCAGCAGCTTTAGTCTCACATTCTGTCTGCCGAGTGCTCCTTCCTCAAACACTTTGAGCGGGCAGAACCGATAATTACTCTTCTCTTATTTAATGTGACGTCCTTTCACACTTTTGCTTATGTATGTCTTTAAAAAACTCGAAGCAATGGAAAAAAACTGACTGGCATGTTGTAGTGAAGACCTTCAGTAGAGATTGTAATGGAGGGAGGAAGTTGGAGGCCAAGTGGAATAGTATTTGACCAGATGGCACAGGCACGCTGGAGTTACCTGCACTTAGCAAGCATGGCTGGCGCTCTTTTTATTTTTTTGGTTGAAGTTCACCACATCTCAAAATGCAGGACGCGCAGATCATTGCCCAAACACGAGGTCCATTCGGTGGTCGTGGATTGAGAGGCTCCCCTCCGCACTCGCCAGTTGCACTGAGAACAGCTGCCCCATATTCTCTGGCTTTGAGACTTGCTGCAGGGTTCTTGCTGTGCCTTTTACGAAGGTCAGATTCGGACTGTTTTGTTCCAGTTTGTATTGCATGTTATTGCAGAAATGTCAAAACTCTTTTGCATGCCTGAACTCCCCTCTTTTAGCACAGGCTGTATGCCAGTTTTTTTCGTGGGGTGGTGCCTGCCTAAGCCTGTTGTTGTCACCCCCGTTCCACTTTGTCCAGCTCTCCAATGCCATGATGGAGAATTGCGTCTGGTTTTGCTCTGGTTGACTAATGAAAGTCATTTCCAAATGTTCATTGGATCGACTGTGCGGTGCCCCCCCTGCAGGGTCTGCCCGTCACAGTGTAGATGCAAGGCCGAGGGTCCCTGTGACCTCACATGGCCTCTCAGCATGGCTGGTCCGGTCGGTCAAACTCCCATTCTACTGAAGAGCAGATGGCGTAGATGGCCGGAGCTCCTGTTCCACAGGGTTTGCTTTCGACACTTTGCTGGTTGACTATGGAGCCAGAAGGTGTGGGATTTGATGGATGATTGGCATGAAGGAGTCCAGCCCTGGGGTACCACAGACAGGCCCAGCACTGGCCAGTGCCCACCTCTCCATCTCCTTTGTGCACATTCCCATTTTCACACAGAAGGAGAGAAGGGTTTGTTAAAAGTGAGCTCCTTTATTCATCACAACCCAGCAGTAATGTTATGTTTGTGTAGCTTTTTTATTTCATGTGACACATAATAAATACGTGTCCCAGAGTTGGTCTGAATGGTTTAATTATTTACTTTATTATTTTTGAGAAGTGCACTAATTATTCTTGGAATGTACCAATCTCAGTGTATACTCTGCTTTGAATGACTTGTACAAACTCTGTTTTGTTCTTTGCTGTTTTATTTGATCTTTTCAGTGATTCCTTCTGTACTGTCAAAGCTGTGTTTTGTGTTCTGCGCATCCCCCTGAAATATAAAGTTACAAAGAAATGTCTCGGCTGCAGTTCTGTTTACTAGAGATGGTCAGCGATGTGCACCGATCACCACTAGGTGGGACTAGTGGGCCGCAGACAGGAGGAGGCCAGCTGTCACTGCAGAGCAGACAGCGTCGAGGTGGGCATGAAGACCTGCGCTGGCCTTGGACCATCTCAAGGTACGAGTGCTTCGCTACTGCTGGGGGTCACTGCACCCCGACTCTTAACTTCATGGGGTTTATTTGATCATAAAAGTTCATGCAGAATAAGGGCAGTTTAGGGGTCTGCTCATAGTGGTCTTGATTGGCCCCGAACAGTAATGGGATGGATTCTGTTGACCTCCATGCACAGTTTGACTGATTGTGAAGCTTCTCTGTCCCATTGCCTGGGTGGTCACAATGTGCCTCACTCGATTCACCCATTTTGTAAAGATAGCTTTTTCCATTGCCATTACAGAGACACGAGTGACATGAGGTGCAAATTGGATGTGGACACCAGACCATCAAAGTGGGCACTCATCCATCCATCTGAATTTGTGAAGCTTCTGTTTCCGTAGGGCTGCCATTATTTGGCAGAGAGCAACACTCCGTGTCCAATATTAGAACACATGGTCGCCTCTACCAGCCCAGGGTACGCCAACTAGCTGGAGATGTGCGAGGAAAGTGGAGCACCAGGAGACAACTTGTAAGTGTCCAGAGGACAGGCCGAAGTTGCCTTCATGCGTCATAAGAAATGCCCAACACTTCCACATGCTGTCTCCATCTCTGGATTAAAAGCCCAAACCATCAGACTAACGCTGGCCCAAAGACCAGATGCCATTGTAACGGAGCACAAGACCAAAAGACGCCTCAATGAAATGCATATTGAACCTTGGACGGTACAGTATATGGCGTCCATGCTGAATGTCAGTAGATTGTGAGGCAGTTGGGAGCCTGCGCTGTGCCTGATGCTGCTGGGATCGGCTCCGGCCTCCCACAACCCGAAACAGGCGGGACACGGTGGCTAATCAACTGGAATATGAAGGGATTTAAAGTCTGTTATTTTATAGACTTAACGATAAACTTCATCGATGAAGCACTGCAGGACTTTAACTTTGTTCTATTAAAGCACGGGTGTCAAACTCCGGGCCTGGAGGGCCGCAGTGGGTGCAGGTTTTCATTCCAGCTCATTTCCTAATAAGTGTCCAGTTTTCGCTGCTAATTAACTTCTTTTCCCTCTATTTTAATAGCCCTGTTTTTAAGGATTAAGTCTTCTGAATTGATTCTTTTCTTCATTAAATGACAAACAGAAATGAGACGTGAAACGAGCCAACAGATGACCAGCTAAATTGGGGCTTCAAACTCCAACCAGTTCCTTAATGAGAAGCTGATTCTTGCTGTTAATTAAACCCGTTATTCAATTCCATGGCTTGTCGCTGCTCTCTTTTTGCCACAGCAGACATTTCTAAAACTGTTGATGTTCTGTTTTTTTTTTCTAAGAACTCCTAAAATGTTTTGGTAACCTGAGGGATCAACCTTACTGAGACCTTCATCTTTATTTTCAGATTTTGTTTGATGGGTACAGGTGAGGTGTTCATGTCCTGCTTGTTTTATGTCTCATTACTGTGCGGCTGCTAATTAAGGAAAAAACAACTAAGGGGCCTGAGTCAAGGTAATTGAAGCTAAGGCTAAAGAAGTTGATTAGCATCACAAACTGGTCACTAATGAAGAAGATGGTTAGAATGAAAACCTGCAGCCACTGCAGCCCTCCAGGACTGGAGTTCGACACTCCAGTATTAAAGCCATTCCTGGGTAGCTTTGGCCTTATCCTTGGGGTTGCTGTCGTGCCAGAAGACAGATTTTCTCCCAAGTTGCAGGTTTCTTGCAGACCACATCAGGTTTTCCTCCAAGATGTCCTTGTATTTTGGTGAATTCTTTCTTTCCCTCTTCCATACCAAGCCCTCCAGAGCCTGCTGCAGAGTAGCATCCCCACAACATGAAGCTGCCACCTCCAGGCTTCATGGTGGAGATGCTGTGTTTAATTTTGTGCAGTGCTTGGCTTATGCAAGATATGGGGTTTACTGTGATGGCCATAAAAACGCTTCGATCCTTCTTCCAGTGGAGTTCAGAGTCTCCCGTGTGTCTTCTGGGAAACTCTAGCTGAGATGTCATGTCTGTGTTTTCTCTTTGCCGCTCTTCCAGGAATCGGCGACCGGTGAGACTCCTGGCCGCCAGCTGTTGTATGTGCAGTCACTCCAATCGCTCCATCAGAGTTCTCGTGGCTCTCCTGGTGGTCTCCCTCACTGGTCACTCGGTTCTTGCCTGCTCTAGACAGATTTACCGCTGTGCCACACTCTTTTCCATTCCTTAATGGTTGACTTAAGTGGGATATTTAGTGACTTGATTTCCAGGTTTTTCGCTTTCCTCCGAGTTGCTTGGAGTTTTCCTTTGCCTTCATTGTGTAGGTCAGGCCACCATACTGACACACCACAAGAAGGCCTCGCCAGTTACAGGTGTGTTTAGACCACAATCCATTGAAAACCCCGACAGGTGACTTCTAAAAGCGACTGGCTACATTCAGCAGTGACAATTTAGGTCACTGTGTCATATGAGGGGTGACGACTTGTGCAGGCCACCTGGCAGAGGCCTGTCCTAACTTTGACATTAAAGAGCCTTTTTCTGCTGATTGTGTCATGAAGGCCACATGCCATCCGCCGTTGACTCAATGCTGCTGGAGCTCCCAGGCGTGAACACTTTCTATCGGCACGGCAGACGGCCGAGACGCAGCTCTGATAATGCAGTGCAGGACTTCGAGATTCCCAGCCTCCATTACTTGCACCTCAGGGTGTGGCGTACCGAGGTGGGCCTGAGCCGAGCCCCTGCATTTGCTCACATGCACCAAGTTAACATGGCCACCAAAAAGCAGAACATCGAGTCGGTGTTATCCTTGTGTTTCGAACTCCAGAGGGTTGTCAGGGCCATACACCACAGGGATGGTCTGGAGAACTGTGCTGTGGCTGGACGTCCCCCCCGATGCCTGGCTGAAAATAAGAAAGTGTTGCCACCACTACAGCATGTGAGATAACACACAGTCCAAGGATTAGCTGTGGGTCGCGTCATGGCGTCACGTTGCTGGCCTCCTCTGCTCATCTGAATGCTGTTGAGCAGGCTGTGTCTGTGCTGGGGATCACGACGTTGTAATGAGCCCCCTAATCAGAAGCAGATGGAGGGACGTCTGAAACTTTCCAAAGGAAATCCGAGGAGTTTTATTTGTTAAACACTGACACATTTATTTTTTTATTTCTTTTAAATACAAAAGGTTCACTAAAAGTAAATGCAGGTGGAAAAAGTTCTTCCTTTTTAATTTAATAAAAACTCTGAGCATTTGCGTCTGCCTCCGTGCTGGTGACACGACATCAAACACACCGCACTCTTTGACCCAAACCCACTTAGCGAGATTTCTGCTCCTAGTCTGTTCTTCTTATTCTAGAAACACATCTGCATAAAAAAAAAAAATACAAAATACCAACACAAAAGCTCATGGAGGATGGTGATGTGGACTTGGAAAAGCGAGAACTTCCAGTGCTCGATGAGCAGTGGGTGGCATTTTTGGTACAACACTTGGATCTGTGGAGGCCTGGAGCAGGTGAAGCGTCGAGGGCCACTAGTGAGGCTCTTGTCCACTCCGAGCAGAAGACGGCGCCTTCAGAAGTGTAGGTGCTGACACTCCAGGACACGTGCAGACTTCCCTTTGGTCCTCCTAAGGCCCATCCTGCCAGAAAGAGAGAGAGAGGAGGTAAACATTTGGGGAGACTGTGGCACCGGCAGCTTCACACAGTTGAACAGACCACCCTTGGATTGCTCACAGCCCACGTACTGCCCACCATCACCAGACAGCTACATCGCGTCCCCTCGTGTTACACAATTAGGATGTTCTCTAATGTTTGTGTACTTGCATCAGGTCACCACCACATCACCTCTGCTTCAAGCAGATTTACATCCGTGAAAAAGAGTTTGCCCCCTTCCTGATTTCCTGATCCTCTCTCTTTGCTTCTTCGTAACACTTCATTGTTTCTGATCTCCAAACAAATTTAGTAGAACACAAAGGAACATCTGGGTGCAAACAATGCACATTTTTTAATCATCAGCACTTCTATTACCAACCTGAAAAAGAAACTGCCCCCTAAACTTGTCCTGATTTAGCCACATTGGAGGGTTTTCAATTATGAACTGCCCCATCCCAACATCTCAATTGGCTTCAAGGTAGGACTCTGACAAGGCCACTCCATTCAGAGCTGGACTTGCTCTTGTCCTGCTGCATTCAATTCAGCAGTCAGGCTTGAAGTGTCCAGTCTTAAATAAGGCGGCCATCATTTATATTTTGATCACTGGTTGAATTAGAGACTGAGGGGGCCATTACTTTTTCACACGGGTGGTATTAGGTGTTGGTGAACGTACTCAGTAAGTCAAATGATTATTTGAAAACCGGGCTTTGCGTTCACTCTGGTTGTCTTTTGTGTTACACCAAAGATCAGAAATGATTTGGTGTTCTGAATGAGTGAAGACAGTTTAAATCAGGAAGGGGGCAAACACAAATTCATGGCCCTGTAGGACCCCAGACTGAACATCACGCTGGAGTCTCCAGGTAATATCCTCATGTTTGCATGGTCGTTCCTCCTACAGCTTTGATGCGTGAACTAACAATTCCAAATGGGCTCCATGTGTACAAGTGGGCTTTCCAATGGACTGGCACCCAGTCCACCCTCTGGACACCATGTCTGAGAATGTTGTCCTCCTGCCTGAAGTACCTTCTAATGGGTGGGCAAATTTTTAGATCCATCCATTCCCATGAAGCTCTAGCAGATCACAAGGCAGCAGCCGATGGAGTAAGCAGCACAGACAGCCCAGTGTTGACAGATCATTATAAGCGCATATATGGGCGCTGAAGAGGATGAGGGGATGAAGATGTAAATGACTCACACGTCGGATGATGTGGCGTATGTTGATGGACTGGTGTTTTGTGTTGCAAGGCAGCCTCACTCTACTCTAATCGCACAATCCTCAGACGTGCAGTTGAATGAATTTGTAAATGTAAGGTGGTCCGGTATGGGTGTGCCCACCTGGCACTTCCCCACACTATGCCCATCAAACTCTACGTCAGCTTCATCATTTCTTTGTTTTTTTATGTGTCTTTATGTTTAAATCGAGGGGGATCTGAACTGCGACTCCAGGCTTAACTTGGAGGGGAGCCGTCTGTCATGAATGTCATGGTGAGGGGCGTGACATACAAAGAGGGACTACAATCCACTCCAGTCCACTCCACTCCACCCCAGGGTCCCGCGTTCAATTCCTGGCCTGCTCACGGCCTCTGTGGAGTTTGCATTTTCTTTCCACTGCCCACTTCTTGCTCACAACTGTGTGAGTTTAGGTGGACTCTCAACTCTGACCTGGACCGGTGTGGGTGTGCTAAAGGGGCCGCATGTACCGGAATGAACTGGCAAACATGAGGGTGGTCAGGCAAAGTGTCACATGCATTTGACCCCCATTACCTCTTTGTGATGTTTTTGTCACAATTCTCCTAACTTTTATTAGACTGTAGTTTTGTTGGCTTTGTAGAGCATCCTGTGATGGCAGTTGCTGTGCAAGGCGCTATATAATAAGATGATCCTAGTGCTGCTCCAAAATGGTACATTGTTTTGCTCAGCGTCAGGCTGTTCCAGCCCAGAGTGCTTTTTAGCTACAACTGGTTTTACATTTGGAGTCTTACAAGGGGAGCGCATGTCCTGACCACGTCCATCTCCGATTAATTACAAGTTACTTTGATATAGCGCTTTACACAGAGAGTGGGGGAGCCACTTCAAACACCACCAAGGGGTAGCATCCACCACAGTGATGTAATGGCAGACATTTTGTTCACCAATATGCTCGCCACACTCTAGCTATTAGGTAGTTGAGGTGGTAAGTGATAGTTCAGTCAGTTAGAGACGGGGGGTGATTAGAGGTCCAGAATGGACAAGGTCAGGGTGGATTATTTACCCAAGACATCAAGGTACATTCTATTCTTTTTGAAGGATGCCTGGGAATCTTCTATGCCTACAGAGAGTCCAAACTTTGGTTTTAAATCTCATCCAAATGCACTCTAAGAGCACAAATGTGCTGGAGCTTTGTACTTGTAAAGCCTCTAAGATGGTGCTCACTACTGAAAGGGGCTGCACAACACAAAAATAAGAACATCAGAAGCTTGACAGAGAAGACGAGACCCTTCACTCCACTTGTTGCTAGTCTGTTCAGCTGATCTCTCCTCCAGATACGTCTTTGTGGTTTTCAAGGTTACTGTTTCAACTGCAGGTCTCGGACTGATTGATTGTGCTGTTTTTGATTACTGTGAACCACAAATGGACACCAACATCTGCCACAGTAGCTTCTTCTGCACTCGACTTAATGGCACGTATCCCAGTGGGCTCTTGGTACGTCAGATGAAAAGTTACGGTTCTGTGTAAGCCATGGGCTGCACTTATGGTCTCTTCCATGCCATAGGGTTTCCTCACACTGAGTTTTGTCTCTCAGCCTTCAGCTGACCACACATAACATGCAGTGTATAAACAGGACAGACATGTCAGGTTTGATTACATTCCGTAGCAAAAGCAAGCAGCAGAGAACGCCTTTGATGGCCGCCCAAAGAGTCGCTTGTGTTGTGCTATCAATAAAAGTTCATGTCAGCTCAGTGACTCCACCGATGACTTGACTTTCACTGGACTCCGCCGTGACCTTCAGGGTCTCAACAATAACCACTACAAAAAAGCCAAATGCCATAAACTTTTTAGAGTTTTGTACCACTGGGACTTAAGCAAACAAAGATTAACAGCAGACACTATTGACGTTTTTAAAATTATGAAAGGTATTAGTACCTTGGACCCAGACGGTTACTTTAAAGACACTTGGGCACTTGGTAAGGGTCAATTTCACACAACTGTTCGAATGTTTGTCTTCACACAGAGAACCATAAACACCTAAATGACCAAGTCATGTTGTAGACAGGAGCACTTTAGGGACCCTCAAAGCTGGACGATGTTATTTTGGAGGAATTAGGTGGACACAACTGGTGCACTTTGCTGGGCTGAATGGCCTGTTTTTCGTCAAAACGTTTTCTATGTTCTGATAACTGCAATAAGAACAACATAACATTCTCAACCCCACTTGATCCGGTTCAGGGTTGAGGGAGGTCCGAGGACATCCTGAAAGCTATCGGATGGCCCACTCAACCAGTACTCACGCTGGGCCAATATGGAAACCCTAACTGATGTAAGACATGGGGACAGCACAAAGCCTGACGAGGCTCGTGATGTAAATGGCAGACGCTGGACACGTGAGGCAGCTGTTCTAAGCACTGCCCTGCCCTTGTGCGAGGAATCATCTTTACACGAGAGGGTCAGCAGCACCAGAAAGTAAGAAGTGAACAAGAAAGGCGTCTTGAGGAACTCTTAATGTTACCGTTTAAGAATTACACAGAAATGTGATGAGCCAGTGCGACAGTGTCGCCTGCTTCATCCAGAAGTTAGTAACTTTGAACTTGACCAGAGCAGTCATGGAGGAACACCAGCGCCGGCAAACCTGTTTGGTAGCTTCAAGGCTGGTAGGCGGCTAACTGGGAAGTGTAAATGTGTCCTGCACCAAAAGTCTGTGAACACACTAAATACTGTGGATTCGGAAAGACTCTAGACCCCTTCCCCTTTTACACATTTTGTTATGTTACAGCCTTGTGCTAAAATCATTTCACTTCATTTTTTCCCCTCATCAAGCAACACTCAGTACCCCAGGATGATAAAGCAAAAACAGGAGTTTAGAAAAAAAACAAAACAAAAGAAAACTGAAATATCTCATCGCAACAAGCAGTCAGCCGTTTACTCAGAACTTAGTTGAAGCCTCTTTGGCAGCACTTCCAGCCTACAGTCTTCTTGGATCTGACGTGATGAGCTTTGCACACCTGGATTTGGTGACCGAGACCATCGAAGAGGAAAGCTAATCTCCAAAGACTGGGCTCAAGTCCAGGCTGTGTCTCGGCTACTCAAGGACATTCCCAGAGTTGTCTCTAAGCCAGTCTTGTGATGTCTTTGCTTTATGTCATTATCCTGTTGAAAGGTGAACCTTCGGCCAATTCTGAGGGCCATTGCACTCTGGAGCAAGTTTACATAAAGTATGTCTCTGTACTTTGCTCTATTCAGCATTCCCTCGATCCCGACTAGTCTCTCACTCCCAGAAATAAATCCACAGCATGATGCTGCCGCCACACTAACCACTGGAATGGTATTACACAGGTGATGAGGTGTGCCTGGTTTCCTCCAGATGTCCCACTAAGAACTGAGGCCAAACAATTTAATTATCTGTTTTATCTTGTCCTTTGTGTGCCTTTTTGCAAACTTCAAGCAGGCTTTCATGTGTCACCCTGACACTCTGCTATAAGGCCCAGATTAATCATGTGTTGCAATAGTGTTTGTCCCAAAAGTTTCTCCCAAGTCCACACAGGTTCTTTGGAGCTCAATCAGGATGCTTCTCCCATGATTGCTCAATTTGGCCGGGCAGCCAGCTCTAGGAAAAGTTATGGTTGTTCAAAACTTCTTCTCTTTAGGAATTATGGAGGTCACTGTGCTCTTGGGAATCTTCAGTTGTGCAGAAATTGCTTGTAGCCTTCCTCAGATCGGTGCCTCAACACAATCCTGTCTTTAAGCTCTGCAGGCAGTGCCTTTTACCTCATGGGATGGTTTTTGGTCTGATAACATCAACTGTAGGACCTTCTATAGACTGGTGTTTGCCTTTCCTAATCATGTCCAATCAATTGAAATGACCACAGGTGGAATTCTATCAAGGTGCAGAACATCTCAGTGATGATCAATAGAATGGGGTGCACCTGAGCCCAACTTCAAGCGCCATAGCAAAGGGTCTGAATAGTTCAGTTTCAATGTGATAATCCAGTTTCCTATTTTTAATACATTTTAATGCATTTGCAAAAATTCACAAAATCCTGTTTTATTTTTGTTGCTTGATGAGGGAAAAAATTAATTTAAATGGTTTGAGCACAAGGCTACAACACAACAAAATATAAGAAAAGCAAAGAGGTCTGAATTTCTGAATTCTTCCTGAAACCACTGGCTATGCATAAATCCATCCATTTTCTGATCCCACTTTTCCACTACGGGGCTGAAGGAATAGAAAAATCATGGATAGGACATAGGGGTCCATCGCAGCTCCCACATGAACTTAGGGACATGGGAGGAAAGCAGAGCAGCCATGCAAACTGTATAAAACCACCAATGCTGTTTGTTGCATCCTGCCATCTGTAAATGTGTCTGATACTTTAGGGAATTTCTAAGTAAATATTTACAGCTGCGAATGGAGTCTTTATATGCTCCGTTAACATACAGTCATGGCCCCCCGACTACTAAGACTTCTCAAATAACTGGACTGGACCTTCAATTATGAAAATATGGAGAATAGCATAGCATATGTGTAGAGTACTATGGGATGGTGATATAAAACAAAAAATAGCAAAACTGAAACTGTTTCTACAATTTAAATTAAAAATGTTTTCTGTTTGTTTTGTGTGTGTCTGTCTTCTCACCCAGCTATTAGTTCTTTACCAGTAAAGAGATGGCAGGCGGCTGGTTTAGCTATCAGGTGCTCCTCACTACAGCGCTAGGCCTGTGGCCTGTGGGCTCCACGTGCTGTTCATTGGCAGTCTCTGTTCTTTCCTGTAATCGCCATCCAATGAAGCCTTGTGACATGTGGAGAGGACGGGGGAGATGACAGCTGCCTACCTCTTCAGAACACAAGTGACATACTGGCTTGTGGTGACCACCTTGTCCTGGGGCAGTGGGGATGTGCAGACATATTGAGAGATTTCTACCATGTCTGTGAGTCATGGAAAACATCCTGTAACCCTTCCAGCAATACGCTTGGGCGCATGACTCATTTTTTAGTGGGGGCTGATTTGACGTTTCTCTGCTTAATGATCAGTGAACAAAGCAGCTGACCACATCATTTATTTCAATGGCTTCAAGTCTGATATGCCTCAGTCACCCTATTCCACCCTCATAATGGAGTTTAAAACTGGAGACATTAACCCAAATATGCACAGAAGGACCACTTTGTGTAGTAGTCAGGGTGCCTAGTACTTTACCCACAAGTCATCCTGCCTCCTGAAACCTGCAGATCTGTTTCCTTTCAGGGCGGTGTGGTCCAACTTTAGAAGTCAAGTATTACAGCAAAACATGAAATCTAACCAAGCAAAAAGTTTTTATATCAATCCATTAAACCCTGTTTTGACTTATCAAAAAACTTTTATTTACGGTTATTTACCTTACTTTAAGAAATCTTTTTAAGTAAATTTTGCTTACCCCACTGGCAGAACTTTTTTTATATATACAGTATATATATATATATATATATATACAGGGTGGGCCATTTATATGGATACACCTTAATAAAATGGGAATGGTTGGTGATATTAACTTCCTGTTTGTGGCACATTAGTATATGTGAGGGGGTAAACTTTTCAAGATGGGTGGTGACCATGGTGGCCATTTTGAAGTCGGCCATTTTGGATCCAACTTTTGTTTTTTCAATAGGAAGAGGGTCATGTGACACATCAAACTTATTGGGAATTTCACAAGAAAAACAATGGTGTGCTTGGTTTTAACTTAACTTTATTCTTTCATGAGTTATTTACAAGTTTCTGACCACTTATAAAATGTGTTCAATGTGCTGCCCATTGTGTTTGTGTTAACAAACAAAACCACCGCTATTGGTCTGACACTAACCCACATTGGATAGATCCCTCCAAGACTGTTGGAACAAAAAAATTGATGGTATGGTGTGGTATATGGGGTACAAAGATAGTGGGGCCATTCTTCATCAATGGAAACCTCAAGGCCACTGGATATGCGAAATTGCTACATGATGATGTGTTTCCCTCTTTATGCACTGAAGCTGGCACGTTCCCTGAGTTTTTCCAGCAAGATGGTGCACCACCACATTATGGGTGTCAGGTCCGAGCATTCCTAGATGAACAGTTTCCTGGAAAGTGGATTGGTCGTCGTGGGCCAGTTGAATGGCCCCCAAGGTCTCCCGATCTGACCCCCTTAGACTTTTATCTTTGGGGTCATCTGAAGGCAATTGTCTATGCTGTGAAGATACGAGATGTGCAGCACCTGAAACTACGGATACTGGAAGCCTGTAGCCTTTCTCCTGCGGTGTTGCTATCAGTGTGTGAAGAGTGGGAGAAGAGGGTTGCATTGAAAATCCAACACAATGGGCAGCACATTGAACACATTTTATAAGTGGTCAGAAACTTGTAAATAACTCATGAAAGAATAAAGTTACGTTAAAACCAAGCACACCATTGTTTTTCTTGTGAAATTCCCAATAAGTTTGAGGTGTCACATGACCCTCTTCCTATTGAAAAAACAAAAGTTGGATCCAAAATGGCCGACTTCAAAATGGCTACCATGGTCACCACCCATCTTGAAAAGTTTCCCCCCTCACATATACTAATGTGCCACAAACAGGAAATTAATATCACCAACCATTCCCATTTTATTAAGGTGTATCCATATAAATGGCCCACCCTGTATATATATTTATTTATTTTTAAGTTTTTGCATATGCACTTTTTGCAGTGTGCACCAAAACGGTTCTGAAGTAAACAATAAATAACTGCAAACCTTCCAGCGCCTTCTTGGTGTGCCACGCCACCATGCCGCACTATGTATCGTTTCACTCTTGTTAACAAAAAGTGTGTGGCAAAATAATGTGGGTCCCCATGAAGCCAAACAAATGGGGAGTTTTTTGGGAAGTCTAGCAAACCATGGTGAGTGTTGGGGAAGAAGATTTGAATAAAGAGCCAACTTTTACTTCTGATACCGAACATCCTGAAATGCTGGTATTGTATCATTTAAATTTTGGATTTTTCTGTGCTTTTCCAGTTATGGTATACCATGCAACCCCACTGCCATTATCCCAGAAAAAAGGAATCCTAAATCAAGTCCAGATGACTCCAGCGTACACAGTTTATTGTTTTGTTTTTTTTTTATTTTACTTCAGAGCGCTGTACATTTAAGTTAACTTACAACTAACAGCCCAGTTACAAACAGAAATCCTCAAATCGGCTACTGTTGTCATGACAACTAAAGCCTCTGCTAACACAAACCCCCAGAGGCGGCCAAATGAGACAGCTTAGGAAAGTCTCTCCAGCAAAGAACCTCGAAATATGAGGAGGTGCTACTTCAGGTCACATCCATCACCTTGAGAACAAGACATCTGAAGAGCAGAGCAGAGCAGAGCCAGTCTGTCGGTGGACAGGCCTGTCACACTCGCAACAGTGACAGCACATCTACCCGTGGAATCACTTATGAAGAACAGGCCAGCC
This sequence comes from Polypterus bichir lapradei, assembly GCA_026402145.1. Lineage (NCBI taxonomy): Eukaryota > Metazoa > Chordata > Cladistia > Polypteriformes > Polypteridae > Polypterus > Polypterus bichir. The sequence continues at coordinate 69,509,089 of JANRMT010062814.1, forward strand.
TCCACATCACAAAGACAGTCTAAGGAAGACACTAAAGAGGTACTCTATTCCTGCCTTATGGAAAAAAAAAAATCTTGTTTTTGACTTTTACTATGTTTTTGGGAACATCTAAAAGGAGTAGAATTATTTAGAGTCCTCATATTTGTATTCAATGTACTAAAAACTTGCATTTTTTTTTTATTTTACATTAATATGTCTCTCTATGGGGCTGCACGGTGGCGCAGTGGGTAGCGCTGCTCGCAGTAAGGAGACCCAGGTTCGCTTCGCAGGTCCTCCCTACGTGAAGTTTGCATGTTCTCACCGTGTCTGCGTGGGTTTCCTCCCACAGTGCAAAGACATGCAGGTTAGGTGGATTGGCAATTCTAAATTGTCCCTAGTGTGTGCTTGGTGTGTGGGTATGTATGTGTGTGCGCTCTGCGGTCGGCTGGCATCCTGCCCAGGGTTTGTTTCCTGCCTTGCGCCCTGTGTTGGCTGGGATTGCCTCCAGCAGACCCCTGTGACCCTGTAGTTAGGATGTAGCGGGTTGGATAATGGATTGATGTCTCTCTATTATAAAAAAAAAAATCTTGAAAGGAGACGAGACATGATTTTCTCGTTGGGATTAATAAAGTATCTATCTATCTATCTATCTATCTAAGAAAGAGATTTAGCCACACCTGGGGCCAGAAATAAAGGACAAAGAGTAGATGACAAAGTAGAACGTCGTAAAGAATTCAAAAATGGCGCGATACACATGCAGAGCAGGTTAGATATAATGGAAGTACAAAATTTCGCAAGGAAGGTAAGCTCACATTAGTGCAAACAAACGGAAATTATTACTCGGTGAAATAACGTAACATCGAAAAGAGATCAAAGATATTGTTTGGATTTAAACTTTAAGTCAGAGACTTATAGATCGACTAACTTGTGTTGCCAGCGAGAATTAAATGATTCCAAAAACGTTGGCGCATTATGAAGTCCCATGAGACTTTTAACATGAGATTCTTTCAAGTCACACCCTACTTACAACTATTTTCAAACAAGACCACGGTTATCTAATCTCAGTCGTGTGAATGCTAGTGACAGACAAACTTCCTGTGCTCTCAAGCTCTTATAAATTTTATCAGGACAATAATTTTATACGTTCTAAACGACATGTTAACGACTAAGCGAAGAAAAAAGAGCATGGACAAACATTCAATAAAGTCATTTTATTTATTAGAGAGAAATGATATTCACTCACAGGCAGTTATACGCTGCATTGTCACGATGCAAGTCCAAACACGGAATCAAAATTCAATGCAATTTTGAAGAAGAGTTTAATTCCAAATATTGTTTTTACTAAAGTTTTAAAGTAAAAGTGAAAATAAGGCATATGTAACAATTCCCATGAAAATAACAATCTCTTTAAATTGTATATCTGGTAAATCAAACCCGGGGGTAGGCGAGCAGGGGGCAGAGCCCTCTAGTCTATTAAAAGTAAATAAGCTGCTCATATAGGTATTCATACCCTTCACACTCAGATTTAGTGGTGTCCCCTTTTGCTGATTCCAAGGAAGGTGACATCTTTTGCTTGTTCTTTTTGACAGCTCAGGCTACCTGGGCACAACAACAAAATTCCCCACCAATCATTGGGAAAGCTGCGGTCAGGACTGTATAAAGCACACTCCGTTTTTTAAGACTTGTGTCACTCCAATGGAGCTTTGGTCCTGTGCTTTACACCATAATCCGCAAAAAAGTGATTTTTTTCATAGGGTTCAGTCTTTTATTCATTTTCTTAGATCATCGGTTTTGCTTCACTTTATTCTGTGTGTTCCTGCAGTGCCTTCAATGTTTCTTACTTTCTATAGAGTTGCTGTAGAAGTCAGGGACGGGACAGCGTAACATGGAATGGTGACAGTGGAGTATTGCGGTCTGTGATGTGAAGACAAGCGTTGACTTCTTTCTGGCCTCCCTCCCATGATTTCCCCAGTCATGACCTTACATATTTCTATAATAACTTCACTTGTTGCTCTGCCCTTCCTTTCTGTTTAGCGTGATGACCTTCTCTGCTGGGTATCAGGGAGTTCATGCCTGCCACATATAGGTATGTTCAAATATTTGGAATTCTTCTAAACTAAATCCTTGAAGGCTGCACACACTCTTGAGGAGCACAAGCTGGTCACCTCAACCTCTCCTGCCAGGGGACAAGAGAGCCAAAAAGTGGGCCTGATGAGGTTTGGCACCAGAAGATGGGAAAGCATTTTTACCATCTGTTCCATCCTGACTCTCTGTTGTTTAGGGAAATGCTTCAGAAGAAAGCATTTAACCTTATTATGTTTCCATGAGATGGTGAACAAAAAAACAACACGGTCCAAAAAATTAAAGATTCAGTAGTATGGGAAAAAATGGCATGCAACAAAAAAAGAAAACAAAAAACAAAAGCAAAAGAGCTTGAAGATTCTGAACAAATTACCGTACCTGCAATTGTTCTTTAAGAAAATCAGGTAGCTGAAATTCCCCTTTAATGACCTGGAAAAACAAAGCAATGTTTTTAGCACCTGATGCAGACAGGTCATGTGACATTTCAGAACTAGCAAAGCTTTGTTTTTGACAGGATCCTGGGGCCGCAGTGTTTTGGGCCGCTCCTGTGATCCGACGCCACTTTCTGCTGGTGAATGAGAACTTCTCAGTCACACCAGACACTAAAGACACTCAGTGCTTTTTAATAATTAACAGAATATAAAACATAATCATGACAATCATGCTGAACCCCTCTGAAACAGCTAAACATGTTTTAAATAAGGAAAAGATGTAAGCAAACTAAAGTTCAGGTTGATTTTATTTCTTGAAATCAAAACTGTGTGAAATTTGGCCATAACCCCTTGGATTTGTAATGCAGAGCAACTGCAGAACTGCACTTTCTGCTTATATGAGGTGGTCCTTACCACTCTTGTGGTGCTGCCATGATGTCTGCCATTTCTGCAGCCTGTGATAAGGTGTGACAGGAGTTCTCTTGTGAATGTTTAAAGCAACCAAAAATGGAGGACAGCCAAAGTCAAACTTCATGCTGTATGCATCATCGCCTCCTAACTGTAGTGTGTCTGGACGGAACATAATGGGCACCTGGCTGCCTTCTGATCAGGACAATTGAACACAGGTAAACTGCACAACTACACAGCATGGTCATCCTGCATTGCTGCTCTTCATTGGCGCCCTTACCTGTTGACAGTTTCTACCCAAAGGTCTTAAGGTTAAGACACTGTCAATCATAAGAACACATATTGTGTTTTTATACAGCATATATAAATATATATAGATTTTGTTAAGTTGCATGTAGTGTGTACTTTTTAATTATTTATTTTGTTTTTCTCATTTTTGATTATTTATTGTGTCTTTCTCATTTGTTTTGTGGAGACACACAAGTAAATATTTCATTGCATTATGTACACATGGCAACAATCTTGGCTTTGTGCTCACTACCTGCTCATATATTGGTGACAACTGACTCCAACCTGCCTGCCTTCCTTCCAGTTTCCCATCTACTTATCCAGTTCGGGGCAACAGGGAGCTGGCACCTATACCAGCAGCCTTGGGCACCTGTTCAGTATTGGACACTGTTACACACATGCTCACTGGGAGTTGCCAGCTAACCTAACACCTACTGTACTTATGTGAGATGTGAGAGGAAAATCATGCAGACATGGGGATAAAACGCCAACTTGACATAGGCAATGCCTGATGTGATTTGGAAACCCAAACATAACAAAAAGGCAGCGAGGCCTCCTAAAATGACCCACAAAAGGCTATACTGGCCAGGCCTCCTTTGCCTGCCTGGAAAGGCCTCACTTTGGTGGGGCTTAATCCCAACTTCAGTGGCATACCTCAGGTTCTGCAGGCCCAAAAGGGATTGAACCCTTTAAAAAAACTTGAAAATCCTAAATATATATCAAAAAACCCCACAAGTAGGAGAGTAACTGTGAACCTTGGCTTTGAAGAAAAGGGTATCAACTGATCTTTATAAAAACAATTTTATTTACAAGGAAATGCTTAAATGAGCGAAAGGCAAAGAAAAATCCTAAATAAACAACATCCCAATATAAAATCCAGAAAAGAACATCTTCAGGACAGAACAAGAAAATCAGAAAACCAAAGAACAAATTACAATACTCACAACCCCACAGATAACAAAATGATTGACCTCTGAATTCTGCCTCTGGCACAAATAGAAAGCCAGCAGCTGTGACATACTCCTCTTGGGAAGCCCCCCACCACAAACATGCTCAAATTTAAAGTATCAGGACACCAATGCAAAATCACGTAAGAAACCAATAAGGAAAAATGTTAACTCAAAACAAACAATAATGATGATGAAACTTAAAATACACATAAAATAACCTCCATACATGACGGTGCCCCTGCTTGGCATTCTGAAGCTATTTGGACTTACAGGATCAGTTTGGTATTTTTCAAGTTAAAGTTTTGTATTCACAATCACGGCTTATAGTATTTTTCTACGTGAAGCTGTGTTCTACATTTTACAGATTTTAAAAACTATTATACCTCTTCTTGCAGTTTAAATTGGGCTTACAGTAATGGAGCATGACCTCTAATGTGGACAAAACATGCTTTAAAACTACTGAAAACATCCATGTTGCATATGTCAAGATGACTTGCATACACAGCATATTCATGTCATTTTAGGAAGAAAACATGTGACATTTGGCTATTTTAGAAGGTGCTTCTCTCCCTCCACAGCCGCAGGGTGTGGTGTCTTCTAGTACGGGGGAGTCAACCTCAAGACCCGCAGGCCAGATCCAGCCCTTGGACCTTTTTTCACACACTCGGTAGTAATTAGTACACAACCTGCACCAGTTTCCACATAGAGAAAAGAAGTAAATGGCACACAGTAGAAGCAACAAGACACATTTGAAAAGCACAATGCTGGGCAGTGCGATCACAGATATGGTGGACCCAACAATGCATACAAATACAACAACAGGTGGTTTTCTTTGCCTGATGCTGGTATGAATTTGTGATTGCACTGTGGCTACAGCTGGAAGGACTGATGGCAATGTGGAACTTTGTTGTGTACGAGATGCCAATTATTAAAAAGTATTCAGCATGCATGCCAAAATTGTGAATAAAAAATACTATCTGAATACACATGTACCAGTGGCAAATGTTTTGATTCACTTACAGCCAAATGGTTTGTCAGTAGATCTGTATGATTTCATGGCATATTGCCAGCTCTTCTGCTATACCAGGTACTTGGCACACTTACAAGCAGAGTATCTTTCGTTACACGCTACAACAGAGCATAACTATTGATGAAATAGAATTGAAAAGAGAAAGCAAGGGAAATGTGCTGGGTGATGCTCTGATAAGGTGTAGGACAAATGCCGTCTGCTGGTGTAAAAGTTTGCCCTGACAAGCAAACAGGAAATGAATGATTCCTTATGTCAAGAAAAATAGTACCCAAATATGGAAGACATATTTCCCTAAACTGAAACCTTTGCTGCTTCACAGAGGAAGTACGTGTTAAGCTTTAAGTCTTTTGTTTTTACATTTTGACCTGTGGCCATTGAGCTCCATTTTTAAAATGCAAGAACGAGCTAGGTATTTTTTAAAATGTACAAAAATTGCTTCACTTCAGAAATACGTTTTATGTGTCAAATTAATAAAATTAATAAAACTGTTATATATTAAAATGAATATATATGGTGGTTGTGATGAAATAACTGAAACTTGAAGAATAGCAAACATATCTTTTACATGATCTCTGTTTCAGTACCCTGCTGGACATTGGTGAGCCCCTGTGACTGACGCCTGCTTATTCACTGGATGCCTCTTCTTTATTAAAGTGGCTCTTATCTGTCCAGGCTAATAATTACCTAGGGATCTTAGAAGACAAACATGTGGGTCATACAGTTAATATGTAAGCACAATTCAATAAATCCAAAGGTAATCTTGTACAATGGTTCCTGCTGTCTATTTTAAACCAGTACACTGCATGATAGGCATAAACATGAAGGATAAACTAAGAAGGTACGTCTGATTTATTATGTAGCATTTAGTTATCCCTAACATTCTACCAATTACTATAGCAAGTCACCTTGGCTGAACTGAACAATCGTAAGCTGGATTGTTTTGTTGACTTCTTGACTGTGAAAGTTCAAAATCATGCAGACAGTGTGGGGCAGTGGGTAAGGCATTGGAGGAAAGACCACTAGCATGCCAGTTCATTTCTTCCCTCTAACTCAATGTGTGGCTCTGAGCACACCCCACACGCCCAGTGGTTGTCAAAAGTGGGTCACAAGTGGCCATTTCAGCAACTGCAGTCCACTGAAGCGACTGACAACTGTGCGATATTTTTTACACTTTCTAACTGCGCTCGTCTCACTAAGGTTCCTATTCCCACCGTCACACCGCTATTCCAATAGCACTCTCTTCATCAAGGGGTACCAGCCCACCTTCCCTAGTCTTGTAATCACACTCACCAACTGCTCCGTGTGGATCATCAGTAAACATAAAAAGGTCCTGAGACTATAAAAGTTGAGCAACACTGCCTTGAACCTACTTGCTTCTACTTGTACTGTAATCCTGAACAAGCTAAAATTAAACATATTGGTGAAATGTTCCAGTGCTCTCATTACAACATGGCTATGAGTTTGTTACAAGGAAACTAATTAAAATGAGCAGAATCAAAATATCAACAGTTACGACTCACTACCAAGTTCTTTTTAGAAGTAGAAGGATTTCTTTTGGTCATGACATGGGTAGTGTTTTTTAGTTATCAATAAAGAGGTGGTGAATTGGAAGTTGAGATATGTTGTCCATGTGAAATAACTCCTAGGTTTCTAATTACTAACATCAAGAGAATGTGAACTAGTGCTGTAGCAGTATTGTGGGCCATATAGGAGCATTGACACTTAAAAGATCAAAATGAACTATCAGAGCAAACCAAGTGATGGTATACATGAGATCATTCATCCATCCACCATCCAGACCTGCTTATCCAGAGCAGGAGCCACAGGGAAGCTGGAGCCCATCCCAGCAGGCATCAGGTGTGAGACAGGAACAATCTCTGGGCAGGGCACGTGTAAGTGCAAACTGAAGCCAATCAACGAGCTATTAGCCCAAATTGACCAATTCTCATTGCTGGTTCTCAATCAGACATTTGTTTTCTTAGTAGATTTCCCTTTAAAAATGTGAGCCCATGCATAAATGGCACTTGCATGTTATTATTTGAACCTATCAAAAAACAAGCTAAGAAAATAAGCATTATGTGATGGCAACATGAAATCTGATAAGAGAAACACAGCAGCTTTTCAACTGACACAATGCATCAAGCACTGCTAAGTTATGTCTGCTCCTAAGATAGACAAAGCTTCTAAACTACAACACAATTAGAGGCCATTCCTAAAGTTGTAATGAAGTTTATTGGGATAGATGGTCAGCCCTATTTTTTGAAGAAAATAAAGCTTTGCATAATTTAACTAAACACACAAATGTGTGATATGGTGAACTTTAAAAAAGCAGATACTTCTTTCCAGTAATGTGCTAAAGCAATTAAAAGGGTAAATAAAATGTTAGGTTATACAGTTAAATATAAATCAAAGGACTATATAATGAATGAATATAAATTAAGGGACTTCAGGCTCTTGAAACTGTGCAGAGGAGAGGAACCAGTGCATCCAAGAACTTAACGACAAGTCCTATTTGGACAGACTCGGAGAATTAAAGTTGCTTAGTCTTGGGCTGAGGAGACTGCATGGGGGCCCAATCCAAGTCTTCAAAAGGCATTGCTAAAGTAGACAGAGCAGAAATCTGGCATCTTAACGGTGAATCACATACTCAAGGACACCAGTGGAAATTAAAATAAAGTGCAATTAGGACTGAAGCCAGGAAGCACTTCTGTAAGCAAAGAGTGGTGGGCATCTGGAACAAAACACCAAGACATGTAGCACAAGTATAAACATTGACAATGTTTAAGAAATATCTTGAAGAGACACTGGGACAACTGAAATGGTCTCTCTTCTCCTTTGTCAGATTTCTTATGTTCTTATGTTCCAGGTGCAGAACTACTAGAAGTGTATAACATGGGGTCACCATTTAAAAGGTTACATTTTCCTGTTGTTAAATGCATTCATATGACACCAAGTGACACTGTTAACAAAGAACAAATGGATCTGAGTAAGCCAATCAGGTTTTAAAATACTGAGCAATGTGAATCAAACATAAAAATCCCAGCCATTTACCACTAATGTTAACAGAATCAAAGCAATTTCAGCAGCACACTGCAAAGATTTCATATCAAGCGCTGTTCATTAATCTGTCTTATGCTGCTCAAATTTCTTGCACAGTTATGCCCATTAGCAATGAAAGTTATTTTTCCACATCACATAAGTACTAAGAGCTCCATATCGAGGCCCCATTTGTGACTGTCACATGTATATTCATTTTCAGTGAGCACTAACGTGTGTTCTTTCAAGGGGCACAGTTTATCCCAAGGACCTTTCCAGCCTGACTATGCAGTGGTGGAGGTCCTGAGCAGCACTAAGTGGTCTGCTCATCTAATGCATGGTCACCTTCTAGTGGTTAATGCTGCATCTACAGTGTTAAAGGTATATATTTTTTTTCAAATACACTGTATAAAAGTGCTACTACAATAGGTTATCAATCATGTGTTTCCATAACTCTTTGTATCCTCTGTTTTTATCTTCAACTCTTTTATCAACCATTATATGAAACTATAGTTTCAAAAAATAAACAAATTCAGATCACAGTGCTTTTTACATTGTGAATCTCTGCAGTTACTGAGCCCAACAAACTGCTGATCCACTAATAAGTGTGAAGGCCCAATAATTCTTTCTTCTAAATCGAGTGGAGACACATGCTGGTCTGGCTGTCCACATTACTCTAGCATTCAAGAAGAAGGTGCAGTGATTCTAGCGTTGGTCAGTAGCCAAATAGCAATGTATAAAAGAAAGATCAATAATGGGAGACAGTCAAGCCACTTTCATCTAGCTCAGACTGCTCGGCTGGCCCTGTGTGTTCTATACACTGACAAATGCAGGCAACCACCACTCTTAAAAATGCAATGACAGAGGTCAGGACTGGCAGAATTTGGAATTCATGAAAATTACGCATGAATGCTTTCAAATCACTTCATTTTATCTTTTTTTGTGGGCACTTTGTACATGTTATGTACCGTGTCGATGTCTAATATTGCAAGACATTATGCTTTTTGGGGGTTCGCCCATATTTATGGCAATCTGTGACCCGAAAAACCCTAATGTTTAGGCCATTTCTGGACCACATTTTATGCAGGAAATTACACCTTATGACAAAGAGTAAACCAGCATGTATGTTCAGCAAAAATTATCAGAAAGACTTGAAGCTGAACTTTGAAAAAATGGAGGTCGGTAACATAGACATGTGGAGTGTCGTTTTATGTCATTTTGAAGCAGTTAATCATGACAATATTAATATTTTTGATATTTGATTCTTTACCTGTGGTCCTAGCCCTCCAAGAGTCCTCCCAGAAAGTTACAAGTGACAAATTTCAAACATGATGGGGTATTGTTTTAGACTATTTCAAGGTCAGTGATTACAAATATGATGTTATTTTGATCCTTTAGCAGGGATCTATCCCTCTATACACCTCTATCAGAAGGTCAAAATGACACAATCTTATTACAATCGAGATTACTTAACTTTAAACATTTAAAATGAACAACATATTTTAATATTTGATGCAACTATCATGTTTATTATGTACTAATGCAGCGTTTCTCAAACTAAGTATTTGCGATCAAAGTTTTCATAACAGTTTTAATCGTGCCCCCCCCCCCCAACTTTTTTTGAAAGGAGCCCACTAATACCAATTTGTTCTTTTTTAATTAATGATATATCATAGATGCATATTTTATTATACCTACTTAATTTTTATCAACATTTATCTAACTCTTTATTTATTTTTCTAGTATCAGAATGTAGTTTAAGTTAATTTGTTTTGGTTTCAATAGATAGATAGATAGATAGATGTTTTTTTCATAGTTTTGATTCTTGTTTTCTTTTTTTTCACATCTTTGCGCCCCCCTTTTTGTTACTTCGTGCCACCCTAGCGGGGCCTGCCCCACAGATTGAGAACCACTGTACTAATAGATGATGAAGTAAATCAATATATTTTTAATGAACACCCTGTATTAGAATGGCTTATGCTAATTCAAACTTTTTTTTGAAGTTTAAAAGGCCCAAAGTTCTTTAAACATCCATACAAAGCTAAAAGATGGCAGCACTCAGGAGTGCCTGATTATACTGGTGCCCACATCTCCCTCTTACTGGTTAGGGGACCTTCGCTGGATGTGCACTCATGAAAATAAGTACTGTAACATGTTGCTACAAATATTTTCCATACAAATGGAGGTTAACCTGAATGGATTATCACAGAGACATATGACTTTTGAACTAATCAAACTTTTATTCAAGCCATAAACAAGAGTAACAACCATCCAGGAGAGGAAAATGGATCATTCAAGTTTTCCAATAACTTAAAAATTAACTATAAAGACCCTACCAATGTCCATCTCCCACTTTTCCCCTACCTTTGGAGCCCTATAAAGGAAATAACACTGAATTGGTAAAATTAACCTCCTTTGCATTATGTTCACCCCTGGAAAAATAAGTCACAAACACACACCCCAATGTTGCATTTGGGACAGCAGAAGCGCATTTCTTTGTGTAAGTCATCAGTCAGTCATTGTCCAACCCGCTATATCCTAACACAGGGTCACGGGGGTCTGCTTGGGCCAATCCCAGCCAGCACAGGGCACAAGGCAGGAACAAACCCTGGGCATGGTGCCAGCCCACCGCAGTCTTTCTGTTAGTTTCTTGTAATATTTTTTCTGTTACTTTCGCATGAGAGGTTGGAATGTCAGTGCCTGATGTACAGAATGGATGCTGGCAGTTGGGTTACTGTAGGCTACAACATTAAAAGGCTTCATTTCCCCTGACACAAACAACAGTTAATGACTGTTAGGGGGCTAACATCTTTCTTCTCCTTCTACTTGGTTTTAATCATTTTGCCTTTTTCCCACACACCTTACACCATGGTGAGCCTTCAGGCAACTAAATTCACCTGACATATTACTCTTAAATTGTCATATGCACTATGCATGTCAATGTCTGATAACCAAGTCACATTGCCATCACTCTCACTTGATTCAACTAATGGTTCAGTTTCAGTTTGTTCTAAAATTGGTTTTACAGCTTCTCATTTACATGCCATTGTGTTTTGGCTGAAGACTCCACCCCACTTATGAATACTGAGTTACTTTAGAGATTGCAAAACTCATAGAAATATTCAAGATGTTTAGCAGCATAATGTTTATTTTATCCACTAGATGGCAGCAGAATACTGTCCCGAGGGTTATTTAGGTGTAACACTCTACATTTGATTAAAACCGCTAAATTCCAAGAGACATTCAGGCCATATTAATAAAGAATTTGGACCCTGAGAGACTCATGGAATTAACACCAAGAAAGTTCATGAAGAAACTACAAAACTGCCCATTTGAAAAAGGAAGAGAAGATAAGATGGTTATTATTTTGCAGCCGGCCACAAGGGTGTTGATGAGGGTTAGTTTTGTGTATCTGAATCTCATTATTCTGTATCAGCTTTTACATGGAAATATTATGGGAAGAAGGTCTGATTAATTTTATCCTTGATAATTCTAGGTATATAACAAGATAAGATAATTTGGACTTTGAAAGAGTGAAGCAGATATAATTAAAACATTTCTGTCAGGAAGCTACAGTACATTAGTTTTGGTGGCCACTGACCTCATAGCAAAAGTCCTTTTTTGTTATGTAATGGGTAAGCTGGAAATGTCAAGCAGAACATAAATGGGTCGGGGTGTGGGGGTGGGGTGGTATGGAGAATAACAGAAATTTTAAAAAATGGCTGAAAGGCATACTCAAAATATTGAGTATCTGGTATTATGAGTTAGGATCCAAACCCATGGCTCACCCATTCACATGGTGTAGGTATTGGGCAATGTGGAATTGGGTGTGTTGTAAGCTAGGGATATTTTTTTTTTATAAAAACACACACCTACCAAGGCAATTCCAAAATGATGATGCTTTTCCATTAAAATCTGTCATCTACTAAGCATAATTTTGTCATTTTAAAGGTTGCATAGCCAGTTGTTAAAATTGCATTTTTTTCTGGTAGTATACAAATTATTGCTTGAAAAACAGGGAGGCCCCAGAGGGAAAAGAGACTGTCGGCCAGGAATCTGAAACAAAGGCTCAGAATTAGGAGGGCCTGACCTTCTCTGGTTCAGTGAGCACACTATTATCCTGCCTAATATGAAATAAGGAATATAGCTTTTGTGGCTGCAGTTGTGTCTCTGGCCAGTCCAAGTAAGTTCAAGCAGACCTCTGTTTACTTCTATTACATTTATGCCACTGGGGCCATTTAATAAGAGAAGTCCTCCCCGAAGACAAGGGCCGATGCTGCTGCCTGCCATGCAATTTAGTTTGCCTCAGTGTATCCATCCCAAGTGGCCTGAGGTCAGCTTTCCTCACAACCAAGCAGAGGCTGAAGTGGAAACTTCTCCACAGCTCACAGGAGACCAGCAATTTGGATTAAATCTGCTGCTAAATTGACTCCGCCAACACCATTCAAGAGCACTAGCAACTGATCAATCAATTTTCTGCACAACAGTGTGCTTATCTGAAATTTAACCTACCTCTAATCTGCTGGGCTTTGGGAGATGCAGTCTGGTGCTGTTAATCATTTTGAAAAGAGTGTTATGTTTATGAACTCAAAAAACAGCTGCACTACTGTTTACCAGAAACAAGAATCATAATACTGCATTACTGCAAGCAGCGGTTATGTACTTTGTTTCCCCAGTTTTAACTGGGAACAACAAAACTGCAGGCATCAAGTTTACTGCCAGGTGCACCCATTATGTGAATAGATTTCCAACTTGTATGAAGTGGTGGTCAGCTCCTACCACCCGTTTCAGCTGCACAGCCAGTAATGTGCACTGGCTTTACTCTAAGCATCTTTAAAATTGTCATCATGTTCTTTATAGTTGGTGCTCCTTTGGAGTATTTCATCTTTTATTAACTTTGGGAGGCAGCATCAGACAAAAGACACAAATGACTACGAATAGGTGCCAGTCCGTCGCAGAGCACTCAAGTAAACAGTCACATTTACTAACACAGCACCATTTCATCTGCTTTAATTTTGTTTTCATTCCATGTGTGAATATGACTAGCATAAAAGGACAATGGCCAGCATCCATAGCTGAAAGGTATAGGGTGAAACTTGGCACCATGTTTGAAAAGTGTCTTCAGGGTTTAAATCTCCCTGTCCTGTTCACTAAAAAGATGCTGGAAGCATTCCTGTCATTTTGGAGTTTGCAATCATTCATCCTATTTATTCTCCATTTTATAATCAACGTTATCCAATCCAGGACTGGCAGTAAACTTGATGCGTACAGTTTTGTTGGCAGAACAGGTAACAGTGCAGGAGTATCAAACATGGGCATAGGCAACTGAGGAGCACAAGCCAGTGGATTCATTATTTGCTGTGTGTCATGCAGACAGAGAGTACTAATAATTGTTACTTATCTGTGCAAACTCTGCAGAGAATCTGTCAGTGTATATGGCACTTAATAGGAACTATTACAGAATAAGGCTTTTAGCGTGGTAGATGTAACCCTGGAGTAGAACAGATGTTTTAAATCCACAGAGGGACAGTCCTGTATGTAGCTGAAGTTAAAGGACTTAGGAAAATTCTGTCCTAGATAACAGAAGGCAGAATATGTGTGTTCCTAGTACCGATATGATGAGGAGGAGTAAGGTCATTTTATGGCAAAAGCAGCACTTTAACCAAAGGGAAATTAAGGCTGGGAAAAAAAGTTAAACAAAGGTAAACTTCTAATAGGAGCTCCTTGTAACAGGAAGATTACATTGGCAGTCCTAACTGGAGATTCTCTTTTGCCTCATGGCATCTGGATAATACTGTACAAATTAAGGACAGAAGACAGAAAAAAGAAACCAAATCTTAATATCCTCCACAAAAGACAGCACTACCAGAGAGTCAGCAAGCAAAAATGGGGACCACTGCTGCAGACCAAAATTAGTCATAACTTAAATATTCCAATATAAACATTGGAATGAAATAAGTGAAGCCATATGAAGGCCCCTGTGTCTGCACTCCAGTACTTCATCCACACCCCCTATATGCTACACGGAAGAAACAAAGGAGTGCTTTTCAGTTAAACTTGACAAACTGCTTTAGTGTTTTGTGCATTGGACTCATTCCACCTGAAATCTGTGTTGGAATGGTCCTACTCGAAGTTTGGTTGAATGTAACATTTTTGCAACAAGAAATGATTAAAAAACCTCTGAGATTTAAATAAAATTGAGGATAAAGTTTATCATGGGGAATACAGCTGCTTTATAGAGATGTGCTGAAAGCTAAATTACTATGCTTAAAAACTCCCTTGAAGCTAGGTGGTACTATGCATCTTTTCTAGTGCTCATGGATTCAAACACTCTTTACTGTTCAAAAAACACTCTTATCTAAAAGTGGCTATTCAAATACACAAAACCATATTTGGCCAGTTTATTGGATGTGCTAACAGTCTGATGGTCTCCCATTTTCCTGCACAACAGTTTGAATATATCAGTTAATTGACTCAACAAGATGCCACCAAACTCTGAATAGCTCATCCCAACTCATTTTACAGATGGACTGAGATCTTATGCATGTTTTGGCCACCAAACTATGTTGAAGTTCCTGCAGCTATTCAAGGACTTTCCCGGCCTTATATCAAGAAGGATTAACACATGGACACAATAACATATAAAATATAACAACAAATTAATTTATCACTTGGTATTTCATCACTCCTCAACTCGTATCAAGGACCCCAATATCTGTCATGAAAACACAGCTCACAAAATTACAAAACCACCAGCCTGCACAGATGACACTGACAAGACAGAACCATGGGCTCAAGCCGTAAACCACCACCATGAATTGCAAGGAATAGACTTGGCAACGGTTTTCCAACTACAGTATACTGTATACACTATTTTTGTTTCTTGGACCACTATTTTCTTATTTTGTTGCATTCCATAAACATGTCATTTTACATTCAAAGAAACAGCTATAGATTTAATTATTGATAAACAAGTAAAATAGTAAATGGTATATGCTGTATGTAATTGATGAATTGCACTGAAAATATAAACAAAATATACCAAAAGAATTACAAACAAAAAGCTTTGATAGGTCACTTTTAAGCTAAGTTCCACTCCAGATACTTCACTCTTAATGTTACACTGCTATGAATGCTAACAAGCACATTCAGAGTAATGCGGGAGGTAAACAAATTTCCTCATGCGAACATGCCCATCATTTTTCTCCTTTGTTTGTAATTCATTTTTTTATGTACAACTGATGCTGTGACTTGCTACCAAGCAATGCAATAAAAGTTTATTTTAAATAAAAAATACAGTTTACATAACTGGACTAAAACCATTTCATTCCTCTTGCCTGTATACAGTCAGTCCTCAGCTTTCACAGGGGTAACATTGCTAGAAAACGACGTGAAAGTCAAAGATGTAAATGTTAATACAATGAACCTAAGGGAAATAGGGGGTTACGATTTCACGACTGCCAAAAACTGTAATGTTTTGTCAGATATTGCTTAAAATCTTAACAAATCTTTACAACTAATCATTATTTCTGATAATATGCACTTTTATTAACACAATAATCATGAAATGTCCCATAAAATGCAGTACAATAAGAATGTCAACATGCAAAACATTTTTCTTGCTAGTTCTAGGATTCTGTGTCCTTTTGTACTAATATCTCAATAAAAAAAATGTTAGACAGACGTCGAGACTAGTGAGATGTTGACATCACCTCCGACATTCTGTCTTTCACGGCTGCCAGGTGGAGTTGGAAATTGTGAAGGACAGACTGTCTTGAAATAATCCATTAATAACGTTTGCTTTGTGTACTGCTTGAGATCCTTTAGTCTCACAGAGTATGAGAGCACAGTAGGGGCGAGACGTTTAACTTTGAGGCTGCTACTGATGATGGAATCGGGATCGACAGCCTTGCTGTCTTTAGCCACTCTCTACTTTGCCCCTTTTTGCTAATATAACAAGCCATTAATTCAATAACACCAAACTTGTGGCTGACAGGGGCTACTGACATTCCGGCAGAAAGTTTATCTAACAAGTTTTATTTTCTCAGTAAGCAGTATCGCTGACATGCTTGGGCTCACTTGCACTACACTTGCGGGAATGACTGCAACACAAAGCTTAATTTTTCTAAGCAGAACAATGAAATTAGACAAATGGTAGGGGAGCCCTTTACTCTACAATGGTAGGGTAAACAAGACCATGAAGCACCTAGAAAAATAATAGCTGCTCTTGAAACTTTCGTGCATTTGTGCATAGTCATAAAGCCCGCAAATGTGTGTGATTGGTTGCCAACAAGAAAGAAAAAATTAGGTTACTAATAAAATCATATAAATGCTAGAAGTTGAGAAAGTTAATTGCATGAATCTCAAGGATCAACTATATATTTAACATGGTAAGGACATGACTATGAAATTTTGAATGTTTGCTTAAGTATTCCTTCATTTATAGATATGCATTTTAAGATGGACATTACAATGAGTAGACTGGAAATCAGTAAGACTTCTGGTACAAGAATTCAAATACAATTGATACTCCCAGCATTCCTTTCATTAAGTTTTATTAAGTAGTCACATAAGTAACCTAAGTCTTGTCACAAGACAAGATCAACTGCATTTGAACCTCGGATTATCATATTGAGTCTTTCCCCATTGGAATGGTGGCCAACTGTCCTTAAGCGGAAGGCTTTAATTGAAATATTCTGGAACTGAGTGAGATGTGATATGGTGAAGAAGTTCACTTAAGACTTTGACTTCTTCTTGTGACTTCCAGCAATCTACACACACAAAAGCCACCAGTCAAATATGTTCAGTTCAGAATACAATGGAGAAAATCAAGGTGCAGTGTACAGAGCTCTTTCAAATCCACAATGAAAGCCGTAGTCATACAACTCTATCCTGGGTGTACGGAGTTCACTGCAGCAGGAACTACAAAGGCTCAGAAAATTAAGGTTGAGCCCCAGTCATAGAAGATGATTCATTCATCATGTCCTGTCACCTCAAAGAGAAAACTGTAATCCAACTGAGATCTTGGTAAAAAGAAAACAATAAAGCGCGAAAATAATAAAGTAAAGGGAGAAAAGACACACCCCCGCTCCCTCATTTATCCACACTTCAGCAAAAAGTAGAAAGAAATGTATTTGTGGTTGAGGGCTTGTTTCTGATTACTCTGCGAGCAGCTCCTGGCACGCAACTTCCTGTAAATTAATGGCAGATGTTTTATCATATTACTTCATAAATCAGACTGACAAACTTGAACAATAAATGTAGGGATTCGCTTGGTTTATTGAACTAAGAAAGAAGAATGTTTTACTTGTTTGTCAAATCTGATTTTATTTAAGTCTGAAAATCTTGATGGTATAATGTTTTCATTTTTATTAAGGTTTCACTTAGCCATATATATATACTCACTGGCCACTTTATTAGGTTCAACTGCTTGTTGATGCAAATATCTAATCAGCCAATCACATGGCAGCAACTCAATGCATTTAGGCAGGTATGCATTGTCAATATGACCTGCTGAAGGTCAAACTGAGCATCAGAATGGAGACGAAAAGTGATTTAAGTGACTTTGGTTGCTGGTGCTAGATTGGCTGGTCTGAGTATTTCAGAAACTGTTGATCTACTGGGATTTTCACATACAACCATCTCTAGGGTTTACAGAGAATGGTCTGAAAAAGGGAAAATATCCAGTGAGTAGCAGTTGTCTTTGTGAAAATGCTTTGTTGATGCCAGAGGTCAGAGGAGAATGGGCAGACTGGTTTGAGGTGATAAAAAGGCAACAGTAACTCCAAGAGCATCTCTGAACAAACAACATGTCAAACTTTGAAGATCGGGTACAGCAGCAGGAAACCAAAGCGGGTCCCACTCATGTCAGTTACGAACAGGCAAATGAAGCTACAATTTGCATGGGGTCATCAAAACTGGACAATAGAAGACTGGAAAAACGTTGCCTGGTATGATGAATCTTGATTTCTGCTGCAACATTTAGATGACAGGGTCAGAATCTGATGTTATTAACATGAAAGCATGGATCCATTCTGACAAGTATCAATTGTTCAGGCTGGTGGTGGTGGTGTAATGGTATTGGGGACATTTTCTTGACACAGTTTGCGTCCCTCAGGACCAATTAAGCATCGTTTAAATGGCTCAGCCAACTTGAATAGTTTTTACTGACCAAGTCACTTTATTACTGCAGCATACCCATCATCTGATGGCTACTTCCAGCAAAATAATGCGCCATGTCACAAAGTTCAAATCATCTCAAACTGGTTTCTTGAAAATGACAATGAGTTCATGACCTCCACAGTCACCAGATCTCAATCCAATAGAGCATCTTTGGGATGTAGAGGAACGGGAGATTCACACCATGGATGCACAGCCGTAAATCTGCAGCAACTACGTGATGTTATCATGTCAATATGGACCAAGATCCCTGAGGAATGTTCCAGCACCTTGTTGAATGTGGCCTGTTTAATGTATCAAAAAATACCCTCACATCCTGGGCAGTGCTTTGGTCAGGGTGGTATTTTCATGTATTTTTTTTTTAACATCACAAAACAATAATACAAATAAATTAAGTGTGCACCTAAAGAATTATGTATAATTGAGTACTATTTATATACCACCCTTTCATTTAAAGGTTTAATATTTTGTATTACATGGTTCACAAA
Source organism: Polypterus bichir lapradei (assembly GCA_026402145.1). NCBI lineage: Eukaryota > Metazoa > Chordata > Cladistia > Polypteriformes > Polypteridae > Polypterus > Polypterus bichir. The sequence continues at coordinate 69,527,960 of JANRMT010062814.1, forward strand.
CGATACACCACAGGTCATTACGTAGCACAGGTGTTTATTTTCTTGATTTACACATACTGACATAGGAGTAGGGGAATGGGAGGAAAGGGAGGGGGTGGAGGATTTATAGCAGTCCTGCAGCAATGCTCGAAAAAAATTGCGAAGGTAAAAATTATGCTGTGTTTTTTATATTTCATGTTTCTGTAAAAAGATCAATGTCATATCACGTAAGTGCTAAATAAGTTATCCTTGAGTGGCACTAAAACTAAAACAAGTCTCTAGTACTTCTGTATTTAACTCACCAATCTGCCAGCCAGTTTACAATATTGACTGTCCTAATATAATAACAAAATTCTGCAAAACAGAAGTGTAATGATTATCCCTACCCATTATTCCACTTTGCAGTATATTTACTTATTTATGCAAAAAGCACAACATAACCATCCAAGTAATGCATGATGTCAGTTTTTAAGTGAGGCAACAACTATGGAGATCTTTTTAACATGTCAGAAGCAAAGGTGTTGCTAGAGCACTGTTTTCCAACCATTTTTTTATGGTGGCACACCTTTTGTAACTGAAAAAAATCCCAAGGCACACCACGATTCTACCATCAACAAAACCATTAAATCTATACACATGCTAAACTATCCTAAGGGGCACGGCAGAGGGAGGCAAAAAAGCAGCTCAGAGATTGCCATTTGGAGACATAGCACTTAGGGAACACTTTGGATGTATTTTCCAGCTGCTTCATCTCTCTTTCAGCTCATATAGGCTCTCTCTGCCTCATTCCACTCACCCGGGGTTAGAGGCAACTTGTATGCCCGCTGTCCCTTGGCTCTGCCAGAGTTGTTTACAAACATGCACCCAGGCAGATGGACTCCCAACATGTCTCCCAGCATGTCTTCTGGTTGTTAAAGTGCTCTCTGAGTGCTATGTCTGCAAAACAGCGATCACTGAGCTGCTTTTATGTCAGCTTCTCCAGTTAGTCCTGTCCTCCTCAGGCAAGTACTTACCAGCTGAGGAGTGTGCCTCTCTCAGGTCTGGAACCAGGGGCACTATACTGTTATTTCCACGGCGCACCAGATGAAAAACACTTGTGTAGAGTGTAATATAGTTGTTGATGGTGGTGAACAATTGATAGTATTTGAGTAGTTTTAGCACAAGTTTAAATGTATGCCCTTTTAAAAGATGTGTATTCTTTCAGTTAAATCAGTATTCAGCACTGCATTCAAAGTCAATAGATGTTTCGATCGTTTAATTCTTACTTTGACATGTCTGTGTCTCATATGCCATACCAATCTGAGAATTAATACATTTCCCTTGTTTTCTTATTGCCTTCTTTTCAGCTTGCCTTTTAGAAAGGTAATGAAGTTCAGGTTGTACTTGCTCAAGTAGAAATTTGTTAAAAGTTCAGATTTTAAGGTCATTGTTTAAGTTAAAAATATACCATTACATTTTATTTAAATTCCTTTATGTTGATTCTACATCAAATTTGTGATTCACTGTTTATTTACTTCAAGATTTATGTATTAATTTTATAATTCCAATTTTTTAATGTTAGATGCAATTAATTGTTATCAGTTATACATCACTAATTATGTATCTTTATGCAATTAGTTAATTTTTTTAATCAATTCCCTGCCCTAATATACCATATATATAGTGCTCAAAAAATTAAGGGAACACTTAATCATCATATTCTAACACCAACTCAATTAAACTTCTGGGATATCAATCTGTCCAGTTAGGAAGCATAAGTGATTGTGAATGAACTTCACCTGCTTTGGTGCAAATAAAAGTGCGTACACTGGAGAAGCAACAGAAAGACAACCCTCAAAAAGGGAATGGTTTTGTAGGTGATGGACACAGATAATTGCTCTCTCCTTATCCTTCTTGACTGATTCTACTCTAGTTTTGCATTTTGCTAGTGTCCTTGTCACTACTGGGAGCATGAGGAGGTACCAGCAGCCGATTTAGGTTATACAGGTAGTCCAGCTCCTCCACAATTGCACATCCATACGTACCACCTGAGTAAACAACTCAAATGCATAGTTAGTTGTCTGTGTTAATACTTTACTATGTGAGGCACATTGCAGGCTTAGTCAGGATTTAAAAGAAGAAAATTTAAAGATGTAGATTTTAAATGGTTCGTAGTTTAAATGGCTGGCAGTTCTATGGGTGTGGTTCAATCTTTGTTCTTTGAGGCGACTCTTCATCCAGAAGAGATAGGTAATATCTGGGAGTACATCTAATTGTGGTCTATGTGGAATTATGCTTGCACTGGGGGTAAAAAGGAAAGCCTTTGATTGTGCTATTTCCCCTCCGCTCTTTGCTCATTTGGCTGTTTTTCATGAAAGGAGTTCATAACTGAAACCATTTGTTGCCTGAGACTACATCCCTGCACAACATTATTTATTAAATAGCCCTGCACTCTCTACCCAAACAGATCTAAGAAAGTGCATTTTCTGTTTCTGCTTCAAATTTGCAAGAAGCACATAAGTCAAAAAAGTGTGGGCTCACAAAAGACTTTTTGTCTGGCATCAGACTTAGAAAAGGTGACGCAGTCTCTTTAAAATTCAAGCAGAATGAAGCATGTGTTCTCAGGAGCTGCACTATTAAGAATTTTATTAATTCTGATTTACAAGATTCACCATAACACCTAAACATTCATCCCACTGTGAATGTGATGTCTTAGAAGCTAACTACACTCCATTCTTTGGGTCATTTATAATATTTGAGGTCACAGAGGACCTTAAATACTCCCCAGAGAAGACCCTACTACATATGTTTAAATTGGGCGGGATTCAATTTCCACAGTCAGTCAGTCATTTTCTAACCTGCTTATTCCTGAACAAGGTCAAGGTGGGACTGGAGCCTGTCCCAGCTAGCATAGAGCCCAAGGAGGGGACAAGCCCAGGACAGAGCACCAGTCCATTGAAGAGTGAACACACACACGCTCACCCCTTTAAACTGTGGGAGGAAACCGGAGCACCTGGAGGAAACTCACACAGACACAGGGAGAAAATGTAAAATCTCCACAGGTAGGACCAATGACACAAAACCAGGTCATGTTAGTGTGAGGCAGCAGCGCTACCACTGCATCACCATAACACAAGAACTATTATTTCCCTGATATATCCATTTGACAAAAACCATAACAGAATTTTTATTGGACACCATGTAAATTCAATCTTCAAGCTACAAAATGCACATAGGTTTGAAACCCAAACAGGATTTGAGTTTTACAGAAAGGCAGTCAGCATAATTATAATCTTTTTGTATAGGACAGCATGGAGCAGTTTCAGAGGATGATCATGCTGTCCCTTTAATAATCATGACAATCATTGAGCCTGGCTATTATTAAATCTTTCCCATTCTGTTTCTCTTTGTGATTTTCTGCACTGGCACTTGGCTCCACTGCCATCTTGACCAAGATGACCTTAGAACGAATCAGTGATTTCACACTGAACACCTCAACTACATCAAATTTCATCACAAGTGCTGACATTTCTCTGCACTGTAGTGTGCTATGGAATGCTTATAAAGAGGCTGATTATATAGTAAGCTAACCATGACCAAATACCATCTGTTTAAAGGGGAGGATTGTTTCTTTCTTATTCATTGTTAGCTTGACTAAGTATAATATGTTCAAATGTTTAAATTTTCTTATTAAATTTAGGCACTATAGACATATAGCTTAATAAAGATTAATAAACATTAAAATATGAATATGTACACTGTCTTTAGTTTCTTTTTCAATGTTAATTATGTTTTAGGCATGTTATAATTATAAATGTGTAGTGTTTGATGCTTTTAAATTTAAATGTTTACATATACTGTACAAATAAAGTCAAGTTTTTGCACAGCACTCTTCACTTAGTGCACACTCAGAAACAGCACACATACACTTAAAAATATAGAATAGCTTAAACACACAGCAAAACAAAGGAATGTCAATGTGATTAACACACACACGAAGGAATTGAACGGTATACATCTATTGATGTTATTGCAGAGATATGACCAGTTGACTCTGAAGGAGAGGAACAGAAATACTCCCTGCCAGCAGAGCATCCCTGGAGAAAACAAACTGCTGCGGGGTCCTTTTAATGCATTAAGGGTTTGTGCTCACATGTTGATAATTAGTTTCTGTTCTGTCTCATCATCCAGTGTTCAAGCTTGCTTCAGTCTATAGTACACAACAATTTTAGTAACTACAGTATGGTGATATCAATCATGTCAAGGTTTCAATAATCATATTCTTGAGAGGGAATTGATGCGGGTATAGGGATGGAAATTAATATAAAAAAATGGGGCAGAGATCAGCTTTAAATATAAGCATTACAACTGAAGGCTGCAAATGTTTTATCTTATTCAGCAAAAAAAAATAAAAAACTTCAAGACTCAATGATTAAAAAAGCCATACATAATCAGTATGAGAATGACCTATTTACAGTCGTGGAGGGTCACTGTGAATGAAGGTTACAAGCCAATTTCTTAAAAGGAGATGTTTCTGGTTCTTAAGGAAGTACTCAATTAATTAAACTCCTTTTCCCTGTTCTACATGAAGTCTGTGACTGCAATATGCACGACATTTGGCTTCTACAGAGCATATTTACTTGCAGGTGAGATTAGATTTGATTTGATTTGATATTGGGGACCAACAATACCATCTCTTTTCTCGACAGCTGAAAAAAATATTATATTCCAGTCGTTTAAAAATCCAATGCAATGGAAGAAAACATTATTTCTGACAATTATACATTCACTGAAAATTGTCCTAAACTATATAAAAATTTCACTATTAAATACCTATTTTATTTTGAATTATTTAAACAATTACTAATGTAATACCACCTTTAGCTAGTGTAACAAATGGTATTGTGTTTTGTAAAGTATGGCTGCTTCCATGTTACTGAAGAAGATATTGAGTAAGTAAATACAGGAGAAGAACCCTTATTAGTAAGTAAATACAGGAGAAGGACCCTTATTAGTATGACAAGCCAGCAGAGGAAATGGAGACACAGTCATACTATCCATGGTTCAAAGAAAGGTGAGCTAAAAACAAATAATAAGACAAGGCAAATATTATCATCAGGTACAAGCAAAGGGTCAAAAATGACTTTCTACTAGAGACCTGGGACATCAGACTTAACTCATGAGTACTGTTTGAAATGAAAATAGCCTGCTTAAATAAACTAAAGGACAGGCAGCCATGTTTCTTACATTTCACATGTTTCAAGCATGAAACAGGAGTGATCAATGGTGTAAAGGATGACAGTCACAGTTTTTAGTGCTTTGCCACACACTCTGTTACTTGGGTTATTTGTAATGGACTATGCTCAAACATTATATACAATGTAAATACTTTTCATTAAAATGTTTGAAATTAATTTATTTAAGTAAGTGAAAATAAAGAGGAAAAAGGTGGGAAAACCTTAAAAATAGCAAGTATATCTTGTAAATAGTAGGAAAATTCTAACAAGAAATATGTTGGACACATTATAACAGGAGAAAGACAGAAGAGAAAGAACTCACGCAATTATTAAAAATTGAGGAGTGCAAACGTGCAGTCAAAAACAAAGTTGTTCAGCAATTTTAAAGAAAATGTTTAAAGAAAATGTTTTATATGCAGACATACAGCAAAGAAACACCGATGAATAGGACTGGCTAAGAAAGCACACTAAAGAAAAAGATTTTTTGGTGAGTAAAGTTAACTTAGTTTTTTTTTCAAATCATTGTATATTTTTCATATAATGAATGTACATTTTGGCACTCTGCATTACAACAGTTCTGATCTGATGCACAAAATCTGTTATGCATTAATACTGGGCTAGTCACATCTCATCCAGAGGTGCTGCAGTTTTAGTACACTTCTGTTGTAACCTATGAAATGAACATATTAATGGACAATGCATTCATTATAGATTCCTTATAATCACTAGCTGTCTTTAAAAGGCTTCCTTTAAAATTGTATTTAATCACATATTCAGCCTCCAAAAGCAATACAAAAACAGAATAACTGTTTATTAATTTGAATGAATGCTTGACCTTTAAGACATGTGAGTGATTCTGCGTGCTTCCTGACAGATGTGCCCGTGCCACGTACTTAATGAGAGAGGAAAAGGCCTCAATCTCTACACTCATCAGGGTATTTATAGATCCTAAGCACTTTAAGATGGAAACCAACAAATTGCTTATAATCAAACACAAATTATTACTCATTTCAGGATATAAACACTAGTCATGCTTTATGGCAGAGAGAGACAGAGACGAAAACATCAGTTTTTTTGCATGTTGATAAAAAGCTCACAAAGACACATCCTGCAAATTGTGCTATAGGAGAAAAGCTAACCTACTGGACAGATCTAGATCCCAGAGACAAATGAAATGCACTGACCACAAGAGACACTCCATGCTATAAAGTTATAGTAATTAAAAGATTTAACTTTTCTACTAAGATACTTTAAAACTGACTAATACAGAACATATTATGAAATAAAACCTTCAACTACATACCTGAAAAAGGAGAAAGTGGCCTTTATTAAAATACCAAAGATTTTAGTGCTCAATGTAAAACCAAGAAAATGATTTCTAGATTAGACTAGATATAACCTTTTTTTATTCTGACATTTCTGATACAAGAATACTGCCACATGGAATGTTAATGACCACTGTTAGCTGAGTGTAAGTCACTCATATTAATTTGACCATGTATTTGATTTAGCATATGTTTAGCCATTTAACAGGTTGAAAGGAGAACAATACTTCCAGACAAAATGGCTTTCTTAAAAAATAAAATTTTAGTTTTCAAAGCACATTGTGTTCCAAAAATTACACTGGCACATGAAACAGCAAGGGTGATCAGGAATTGGCATGTGGTGGACATGTGTAGCATGCATCAGGCCAACTCTGCTCACTGAGCTGGACTTATACAAGTGGAACTTGTGCAAGCTGATGTTGTGCCGCTCAACAAATTTTCACCTACACCTGTTTTTTGATGCCTGGCAATGTTACATAATAAGAAATTTATATTCTTTTTTTAAGTTCTTTTACTTTTTCTATATATATATTTTACATTAGCAGATCTTTCATGTGTTTATTCAACAGTGGCAATAGTCAGTATGACCCTGAGCAAGTACAAAGTTTTCAATTATTCTCCCTTCAGAGCAGGTGCAGGTCAAATAGGCATGGGTATTTTGAATAGTTGTGTGATGTAAACAGAAGTTAAATAGCATGCCAAGTCAAGAGAAGCACATTATAGACATCTAATTGTAAGCAATAAGTTAACAAAAAGAGAAACTAAGCAAACTGAAACCAAACCTAATATTTTTAAAAACTAATACAATTATTATAGAATATTCATGTTTTACACCAACATGCAGTTGAATCCAGCAGTGTTTGTGTTCAGTATGGAATATGGGAAAGTCAGATTTGGCAAATGATACTTAATCTAACAAAACAGGAATGATGAACCCTAAGAATAAGACAAAATCTTGTTCAAATCTTCATCTTGTAGTACACTGATTACTAACTATGAATCACATGGTTTTAATCTACCCCTAAAGGCATTAAAAAAAACAAACAAATTCTGATGGCTTTATACTGTATTCAACAAAGGAAGCATTAATTCAAATGAGTAAAAAGCCACCTGGATAACTAGAGCATATTTTTGAAATTTCTTCAGAATTAAGTTAATTCTTTGTACAAGTCACACCTGAGGCTGCCTGTTAAACCTAACTTTGCAAACTGCAATAAATACCCACTTGTAATAATACATCTGGAGATCTAAACTTTTATCTTATGCTTTCAGAGAAAACAGTCTCAGTAGACACTAATGGAGTGATGGGACCTCACCTTCCCCTCTCCCCTGTCCCAATATACTTAAGAACTGCTATGTAAAAGGCATATCAAGGTCATCTGCTATTAAAGGTCTGTTAGGCATCTCTGTATTTTGCCTATTTCAAGTCATGAAACAAAGAGTCTTATAACAATGGAGCAGAAAGCAAAGCTGGCAAGCACATTACAGACAACATTTTACATTATTATTGTATGTCAAGACTTCCAAGTTTTTGACATTGGTGAAAATAAGTGGAGAATAAGACTACTCCTAAAACCAAAATAACAAAAAGTTACACATGTTGTCCTAAAGAAACACAGTAAGGAAAATAACAAAAATAGTTTTCAATATGATTTAATTGAACTACAAAATATTGCTCATTAGTGTCTAAACTGTGGCTGACCTACAATCCCAGTAGAAAATATATGTATTTAAATATTACATTTGGCACAATAAAAATAAATTTAAAATAAAACGGAATTTCTTAATCTAAGAATTCTAAAATTTAGAGCCGTAACATGCAGATGAGACTGCTGATATACTGATGTCATCCTCTGTGATCTGAGTGCTGAGCATTATGTGTGGTGTAAGTTTACTTTTCTATTGTTAAGTTTAATTAATATATAGCATTTGGACATAAAAATTGTTTATAGTTGCCGCTAAGGGGCTGTGTAATGCTTTTCACAGCTTTGTTTTCTTTAGAAGTGTTTTTTGCTGTTGTTTCCCCTGCACAGGTGTTTGAAGAGGACATCTGCTGTAGCTCAGTGGAAGTAAAGAGTAAGCTGAATTAAGGTAACACAGTCAAACAGTAAGTAAATATTTAACAGCTGTCACTTCCCTTAATAGTAAACAAGTAAACAGGTTAATTAGAGAGAAAAAATTAAAGGATAGAAAGAGAATCTTAAATTAAACAGGTCCATTTTGACATTAGATTTTCAGAAGCTTGCTTCAGTGAGGCCTGCCTCAAGGGGGACTACATATGAGGGAGATGCCAGCTAATCCAAAACTTTGATTTCCTGAACCTGAGGAGGAGTGTAGCTAGAATGTGTTATAGTACAGGGTGGGCCATTTATATGGATACACCTTAATAAAATGGGAATGGTTGGTGATATTAACTTCCTGTTTGTGGCGCATTAGTATATGTGAGGGGGAAAACTTTTCAAGATGGGTGGTGACCATGGTGGCCATTTTGAAGTCGGCCATTTTGGATCCAACTTTTGTTTTTTCAATAGGAAGAGGGTCATGTGACACATCAAACTTATTGGGAATTTCACAAGAAAAACAATGGTGTGCTTGGTTTTAACGTAACTTTATTCTTTCATGAGTTATTTACAAGTTTCTGACCACTTATAAAATGTGTTCAATGTGCTGCCCATTGTGTTTGTGTTAACAAACAAAACCACCGCTATTGGTCTGACACTAACCCACATTGGATAGATCCCTCCAAGACTGTTGGAACAAAAAAATTGATGGTATGGTGTGGTATATGGGGTACAAAGATAGTGGGGCCATTCTTCATCAATGGAAACCTCAAGGCCAGTGGATATGCGAAATTGCTACATGATGATGTGTTTCCCTCTTTATGCACTGAAGCTGGCACTTTCCCTGAGTTTTTCCAGCAAGATGGTGCACCACCACATTATGGGTGTCAGGTCCGAGCATTCCTAGATGAACAGTATGCTGGAAAGTGGATTGGTCGTCGTGGGCCAGTTGAATGGCCCCCAAGGTCTCCCGATCTGACCCCCTTAGACTTTTATCTTTGGAGTCATCTGAAGGCAATTGTCTATGCTGTGAAGATACGAGATGTGCAGCACCTGAAACTACGGATACTGGAAGCCTGTAGCCTTTCTCCTGCGGTGTTGCTATCAGTGTGTGAAGAGTGGGAGAAGAGGGTTGCATTGAAAATCCAACACAATGGGCAGCACATTGAACACATTTTATAAGTGGTCAGAAACTTGTAAATAACTCATGAAAGAATAAAGTTAAGTTAAAACCAAGCACACCATTGTTTTTCTTGTGAAATTCCCAATAAGTTTGATGTGTCACATGACCCTCTTCCTATTGAAAAAACAAAAGTTGGATCCAAAATGGCCGACTTCAAAATGGCCACCATGGTCACCACCCATCTTGAAAAGTTTCCCCCCTCACATATACTAATGTGCCACAAACAGGAAGTTAATATCACCAACCATTCCCATTTTATTAAGGTGTATCCATATAAATGGCCCACCCTGTATATCAACTTCAGAGGCGGAAGTGTCACACCATTTACAGGGGCTTACAGAGCTTGATGTAGATTCTGACATGTCTAAGGTACTAACTAGGCAGGGTTAAGGAGTCCAACATGTTACCTCAAAACTAGTCCAGAGATAAAGGTAAGTCGTGAGAGTGGGGAACTTGGTGTTGGTCTTGTCCGTTACGTTAGATGGATGTCTGAAGCGGAGCTCCGTTAGCAGCGGCTTTATTTTTTTCACTTATTTCTTATTATTTTAAGGTATCCTGTATATACCCGACCTGAGGGGTTTCCACTACAATATATAAACATGAGTAACAAGAAAGGGGGTCAGAAAGAACTGGAAAAGAAACTTAAAGCTACATCTAAGACTAGACAGACATCAAGCCCAAGCCCAAGTGTAAGGTACGGCCTTTCAGAGACTGACCTGGAACAGGCGGGCGAATGCACAGACTTCCCAGGACCCCGCTCCACTGCAAATTCTCCAGTCGAGAGCGAAAATGGGAGCAAAGGTGCAAGTGATGCAGGTCACGAGAGCTCGCCGATTCCAGTAGATCACAAATGAAGCCAGAAATGGCCTTGTTGTCTGTGCTTTCATTCATTCCTCACGAGCCTGAAACTTTGGCTATAACCGGGGTTGCCCCTCCACCTGCGGAGCACGAAAGCCGAAATGATTTCTCCGAACTAAAGGAAATGACCACAAAATCGGCAACGGCCACGACCATAAGTGAGCTTAAGAAAGACATTCAGAAAAATATGAAGAAAGATATTAAAGAACTGGAAATGCATCTATACAACCGTTTTGACACGACCTTTAAAGGTATGCTGGGGAAAATTGAGGATCACATCCAAGAAAATATGTCTAAATTGAAGAAACTTGCTGATCAGTTGGATGACGTTAAGCAGTCATTCACAGCCGAACTGAAACAGCGGAACAACTGGCATCTAATACCGATGGAAACGCTACAGCTGCGAATTCTGAATGCAAGAAACTCGGGAACAAACTTGCTGCTCTGGAAAATGGACTTAGAAGGAATATTAGAATCGAAGGCCTACCTGAGAATCATGAAAGTCCAAACCCAGTGAAATTCGCAGTTGAACTTTTCTCTAAAATAACTGGAGAAGAATTTAAATCAGATACAGAGATAGCAGCAGCTTATCGCATACGTGGATCTAATACCTTTAGACCTAGGTCTTTTATTGTCCACTTCGAGAGATTATTATTTAAGCTAGATGTGATGGCATGTCTCAGACACAAGCAAGAGATTATATATGAAAATAACCACATTCGTATTTTCCCAGATTTCTCTCCGGCAACAGCTGCTAAACGTGCAGCCTTCTACAATATTAAACAGCAGTTACATCAAGACGATATCAAATACAGCCTCTTGTATCCTGCCAAACTGAAAGTGGAATTCCAAGGTCAATTCTATGTCTTCGTCAGCAAGGAAGAAGCAGAAAAGGAATTAAGGAAGCTGATCCCGACACTTTTTTGAAACACAATAGTGAGTCACATTCTGTCATGGCATGGCAAGTACTGTAGATATCATCTGCTGTCTGATCCACTTGTAATGATACGAATATTATAATTATATATTCTTTTCATTACTCGGACACTTTTTGTTTATGTTTTACTTACAGTGATAGAAGTGTGTGTGGAAGAAATTAATAATTTTTTTTTTTTTTTTTACTGCCCTAAACGAGACTGTTTAACATCATACCCTTAGTTTATTGTTACTGTTATTGCATTTGGATTTACTATGCTTATTCTGGACCACTTTTTAACACCATTCCCTGGGTTTTTATTATCTTAACTAGCAAAATACCTGTGCTTCGCAGCGGAGAAGTAGTGTATTAAAGAAGTTATGAAAAAGAAAAGGAAACATTTTAAAAATAACGTAACATGATTGTCAATGTAATTGTTTTGTCACTGTTATGAGTGTTGCTGTCATCAAGGATTTGATTATCATTATTTCTTTCAATCAGGTTCATATTTGGAGGACGTGTTGTGTTCAAGTTACATTCCGTGTTTGTCAAGATAACAGGTTTCATTCATCGAAGTGTTCACTACCCAAATTGCTACTCGTGAATCTAAGATGTTTAACAGGCATTCCCGGTATTAACTTGTGGATTTGCCTGCGAATATTTAGCGGCAGCGTGTCTATGAACTTGTGGAATTGCCTGCGAGTATTTAGTGACAACGGCTCTATGAAGTTGTAGATTTTCCTGCGAGTATTTAGCGGCAGCGTCTCTATTAAGTTGTGGATTTGCCTGCAAGTATTTAGCGGCAGCATGTCTATTAACTTGTGGATTTGCCTACGAGTATTTAGTGACAGCGTGTCACGAAGTTGTTTTCGTCTAGCTGCATCAGAAAATGTACCACGACGTCTGACACGCCTCCTTTTTACTGTTTTCTCACAGCTTGGATTGCTGCTGTCATAATCGGTTTGAGTTTCATGGTTTGTTTCAATTACGTTAGTATTTGCAGGACTTGTGTTGAAGTGACATTCGGCATCTGTCAAGCGTTGTAAGCATACAACAGGCTTCATCAATAACTTCGCATCCAGCTTTTGAGAGTTGAAACATTCATAAACATCAAAGTGTCCACTACTCAGATCGTCACCTGTGAATCTAACATGTTTAAGAGGCATTGGCAGTTCTCCAAGGTGTAAAATATTTGGCCATTTCGGTACACTTGAAAGCGACAACCGAATAATTCAGTGGCAGTCATCAACCCACATGCAGAAGCCATAGGTGAAGGGCTTAAGTATTTCACTCTTATAGTACCCCTGTGTAGTATAATTATCTCCTGTACCGTCATCAGTCCACACCTTGAACCTGTCCCAGTCATTCAATACACAAGACACAATGTTCCTCCGGATATCAAGATTGAGCCTGATATGGCCGTGCAATATGTAACACAGAGAATGTAAAAAGCAGGCGGCATCTCTGGGCATGGAAACCACTCGGTAAGTGACAGTTCTTTGATTGATGGTGATCACCTCGATAGACATGTTAATGGGGGTACAGTTGGAACGATAAAGGAAATGGGTACGTGAACAGTAAACTAAGTCTAAAATACCTACACAATAACTATAATTATAATAAACGAACAATAAAACAGCAGAGAAGCCGTGGATTAAATAAAAAGGGGGCAGTTATCAGCTGGGAGGCGTGAATACCGTGGTGAACCAAGGAAGGGAATTAAGAGACAGGAGCGAAGGACGGCCTTAAATGGGTAGGCAGTCAATTACGTGGGAGGCGTGGGGATGGGGGATGCAATATAGGCAGGCAGCCAACTACGTGGGAGGCGTGGTGATGGGGGACACAACGCCGCAAGGAAATGGGTACCTGAACAGTAAACTAAGTCTAAAATACCTACACAATAACTATAATCGTAATAAACGAACAATAAAACAGCGGAGAAGCCGTGGATTAAATAAAAAGGCTGCAGTTATCAGCAGGGAGACGTGAATACCATGGTGAAGCAAAGAAGGGAATGAAGAGACTGGAGCGACAGACGGCCTTATATGGGCAGGCAATCAATTACGTGGGAGGTGTGGGGTTGGGGGACGCAATATAGGCAGGCAGCCAACTACGTGGTAGGCGTGGTGATGGGAGACGCAACGCTGCCTCACACGGCGACCGAGCTGCAGGCAATGGACGTATATATGTACGTAAGTAGGATTCAATTATGACCGTTAAGCGTAGAATTTAGAAAATGAAACCTGCTTAACTTTTGTAAGTAACCTGTAAGGAATGAGCCTGCCAAATTTCAGCCTTCTACCTACACGGGAAGTTGGAGAATTAGTGATGAGTGAGTGAGTGAGTAAGTCAGTCAGTCAGTCAGTGAGTCAGTGAGGGCTTTGCCTTTTATAGTAAGATTGCTGAAGATTATATTTTATGCTTATAGTTTGTTAATGATTATATTTAGGCATATAGTATTTAGACTGTATTGGCAATAGATATCTCTACTTTTTAATCCGAAAAAGCCGCTGCGTGGGTGTTTGTTTTGCTTTAGACGTGCTCTGTCTCTAGGTATGTCAGAGGACCGGGACTCTGTGAAGTGGGGTCCAGCCTCACGTGGGGAGGCAAAATGGGGGGGTGGGGGGATAAGGGAGGAAGAGAAAGAGAGCAGGCTATATCTAATCTATCCTTTTAACCATTATAATTACAACTATCAACGTAACAATAGGCTGCATGGCAATAGCTCGTGGGGAAATTTGAATTAAGGTTAAAGCTGTCTCACTTCCAGTTAAGACTATAAAATGACATCAAAAATTCAGAATCAATGTCCCCATGATGGGACAGTTAACTTTGTGAGATGGAATGTTAAAGGCCTGAATCACAAATTAAAAAGAAAGTATTCTCACAAGTAACAGGTTTAAAAGCTAAAATAGTATTTTTACAGGAGACCCACTTACTAAGCAAGGATCAGTTCAGGCTGCAAAAAGACTGGATTGGCCAAATGTTCTATTCTAGCTTTAAAAAGAAAACTAGAAAAGTGGGAATTTTCATACATAGAACAGTCTCATTTGTAGCATCAGATGTAGTATCTGATCCTGAAGGGAGATATGTGATTGTCATGGTCAACTTATTTAATTGTAAAGTGATTTTGATAAATGTTTATGCACCTAATATCGATGATAAGGAATTTATGCAAAATGTATTCGCATCCATTCCCAATATGAACACTCATAAAATTATAATGGCTAAGAACTTTAATTGTGTTTTAAACCCACTTTTAGATAGGATTCCTGTCACAGGGGATGATATCTAACACAGCTAAGACAATTACACAGTTTGTAACTGACCACAATTTATCGGACCCCTGGAGGTTTCTAAACCCAAACTCAAGAACATAGTCGTTCTGCTCACCAGTACAACATTGCTACTCAAGAACTGATTATTTCTTTATAGATAATCATTTCTTACCTACGATTAAATCTTGCAAGTACGACGCTATTGTTATCTCCGACCATGCACCTCTGATCTTGGAGCTAAAGTCATTATACCAAACACTCTCACCTCGCAGATGGCGTCTTAACCCGCTTCTATTAGCAGACGAGAACTGTACAGGATTCATATCCAAACAAATCAGTTTCTTCCTAGAGACAAATAGATCTTCAGAGGTGTCTGCAGGGATACTCTGGGAAACTCTCAAGGCCTTCTTAAGAGAACAGATTATTTCATATCTTTCCCACAGGAATAAGTTATAAACCAAGAAAGTATCAGAGCTAATTACTAAAATAGATGAAGAACATGCCAGGCGTCCAAGTGAGGCTCTACATAGGAAAAGGCAGGCTCTGCATTCAGAACTCAACCTTTTGACAACTAAAGAAACTGAACAACTAATTTATAAATCAAGACATCACTACTATGAACACGGAGAGAAAGCTAATAAGCTTTTAGCTCAACAAATCCATAAGCAAGAAGTTTGCAATGCAATCCCAGCAATCACCAACACGAATGGAGATGAAATCATTGACCATAAAACATAATGTACACATTTAGAGACTACTATAAATCCTTACATTCTACTGAGTTTAAAGAAGACAATACACAATCTAATGCATTTCTGGATACATTACAGATACCACAAATAGACACTTTTAGTGCGGAGGAACTCAATAAACCTTTGGCGCTATCAGAAATACTAGACGCTATAAAGTCACTTCAAGGCGGGAAAGCAACAGGCCCTGATGGCTACCCTGTAAAATTTTATAAGAAATTTTCCACTCAGCTAGCTCCCCTTTTATTAGCAACATTTACAGAAGGTAGAGACAATCAAATTTTACCTCAAACTTTTCGCCAAGCATTAATCACCGTCTTTCCTAAACAAAATAAGGACTTATTACAATGTGCATCATACAGACCAATTTCACTTTTGAATAATGATGTTAAAATACTCTCGAGGACTTAGACACCATCTCTGTAATATATAAAATTATTTAACAGTCCCTCCCTTTCAAAGATCCAAGAGGACAATGGGAAAAAGAGCTCTGAATCAATATATCAAGCTCCATATGCGCAAAGCATACAATCATTCAACTCAAAATTATATATCGAGCACATCTGTCTCGCTTAAAGCTGTCCAAAATGTTCCCAGGTCAAGATCCAACCTGCGAACGCTGCAATCAAGTCCCAGCTTCACTGGGTCACATGTTTTGGGCCTGTAGCAAATTAACATCATTTTGGACCAAAATTTTTAAGTGCCTTTCAGACAGCCTTGGTGTCACAATCCCTCCAAACCCATTAACAGCTGTGTTTGGGGTTCTTCCAGATGGGCTTAAAATGGAGAAGGATTGCATTCACTACACTATTGGCACACAGAATTACTTTGCTAAACTGGAAGAATCCTAAAATGGGCTTAAAATGGAGAAGGATTGCATTCACTACACTATTGGCACGCAGAATTATTTTGCTAAACTGAAAGAATCCTAACTCTCCTCTTCTAAGTGAGTGGGAAACCGATGTTTTATACTATTTGAAACTGGAAAAAATTAAATTCTCACTTAGAGGATCGGTACAGAATTTTTTCAAAACCTGGCAGGATCTAATCAATAATATTTTAGAATAAGCTCTTAAAGCACAGAGGAAGCAATTCTTTCCGCATTTCTTTTTCTTCTCCATTCATCTCTATTGCCCTTTTAAACTAATCAATTTAGGCATGTTTACAAGCTTTAACTTTTACTCCGTTGGTCATGCTCTCTTTTTTAGGGGTTGGGGTTAAGTTGTTTTCATCCTTTTTTTTTTTTTTTGTAAAAATTGATTTATTTGTATGGAGTGATTACAATAAAATTAAATTAGTGGGGAACTTAAGTTTTGTACAGTATGTTGCCTTCTAGGTGTACAGGTGAGAGACCTCCCTGGAATGGTAGATAGACTCCTGAACAGAGAAGAGGTGGATGCAGTTATCATTGTTTGTGCTAAAACAAATGTCACACGTAATGGCAGGCTGTTAGTTCTCCATCCATCCATTACCCAATCCGCTATATCCTAACTACAGGGTCACAGGGGTCTGCTGGAGCCAATCTCAGCCAACACAGGGCGCAAGGCAGGAAACAAATCCCGGACAGGGCGCCAGCCCACCCCAGCTGTTAGTTCTGCAATACAAATTTATATAGTGAGGCACTAAGCTGAGGATCAGAACTGAGAATGTGCTCTTCTCTAAAATTCTGCCCATTCCACATGCCATTCTAGGTAAGACTAAGATTAGAAGTCCTAACATGTGGCTCAAATCAGGGTGAATGACAGAGAGATTGGTTTATGGAACAGTCAATAAAAGATGGAACCTGTACAGATGGAATCTGTAGCAGACTGCATTTAAACTGGAGGGTCAATAATATATTGAAGAGATGTAGGTTAGTCAAGGATTGCTTAAACAATTTGGCAAAGAATTTGGGCCAGACCAGGTTTAAAACTTTACATAAAGGAATGAATAGTAGTATTAATACAAGTATAAAACATATTTTGGAAACTTAGTGCCTACTTTGAAAAAGACAAAGTAAAATTAGCAATATGTTTGTATATTCAAAATTGCTAACTTTAAAATTTAAAAACAAATTAAGTGAGTTGGATTCATATGAAGCTGCACATAATTAATCATAAAGTCATGGTGAGCTTCAATTACCTAAATATTAACTGGGATAACCTTACAAATAAAATAGCACAGCAGAAGCACAGGAGTTTTTAGACACAATGAGTGACGGTGTTCAACACAGTTAAACACCAAAGACAGAAGACTGAATTGATTGAGAATTGTGTAATAATCAGGATAGAATTCAGGGGAAGACATGATTAAATTAATAGATCTAGTAACCACAATACAATGTATTTCAGTTTTGGAAAAGCGCAAATTCAAAAACTAAAATGGTACAGTTTAATTTTAGGATGGCAAATGTTGAGTAGATGTAGCAAAACCCAGAATAGGCATAC
The DNA here is from genome assembly GCA_026402145.1 of Polypterus bichir lapradei. Classification (NCBI taxonomy): domain Eukaryota; kingdom Metazoa; phylum Chordata; class Cladistia; order Polypteriformes; family Polypteridae; genus Polypterus; species Polypterus bichir. The sequence continues at coordinate 69,545,950 of JANRMT010062814.1, forward strand.
TTAGATAAGATTTTAAGTTTGGAGGTGTGGGGGGATGGAATAGCAGGCTGCTTGCTGCTTGTCTTTATCGACACATTTACAGGACAAAAGACGCTGGCGGAGAGGAGCGTCCGGATTTAAAGTGGGCCGGATCTACAAGTTTTTTCGTAGGCTCTGGTAATTCTAGTGTTAAGAAGGCTAATAGAAGGTTAGATTACATGGCCCAATATGTGGAGTACAAATCAAGTGAAATTATACTTAACGTATAACCCATTTGTGAGGACCCTTCTGGAGCACTGTGTGCAATTTTGGTCTCCATATTACAAAAAAGACATTACTAGAGAAAGACTACAAAACAGCAACTAGACTGATCCTGGGACTGTCAGGCATGAATTATGAGGAAAGACTGAGGGAAACAAACCATTTAGTTACCAAGACTATAAGTCCCAGCTATTACATTAAATTAAAATATTCAACAAGAAAATGGTCAAGGGTAAATTTCATAAAACATTAGAAAGTTTTGCTTCAAAGAGAACCACGGACACACAGAAGAATTTACTAAGTAGTGTGGTAAGCAGTCATACTTTGGGGAATACCAAAACTCAACTTGATATTATTATTAGATTATTAGACATAATTTATTTGTTTATATTTCACAAAGTAAGGTAAATTAAGCTAAGCAAGCTAATTAAAATTGTGTTAATGTTATAAAAATCCATCCATTTACTGAGATTTTGGTCATAACAGGGTTAGAGTCTATCGTGGCAACACAAAATATGCAAAAAATCAACAACCAACCCTAAGTGGGACGTTCTCACACATTATGCTAGTCTACAGTCAGGAATTAACCAAAGCTGTACATCTTTGATATGGGGAAAAACTAGAGTACCTGGAGGAAAATAAAATATACACAGACTAGACAGAAATGCAGACTCCACACTGATGGCCAACAAGCTAGGATGTGAAGCTTGAGCCCTATGGCTATCAGGCAACTGGCCCATAGTCCACTGTGCCAAGGCACAGTTACTAAATGAATCTTAAATGCAAAATAAATTACTGAAAACTGCAGTCAGGCCAATAAAAGTGAGCTATTCTTTCTGTATTTTATCATTACAAAGATAGTCCACAATTATTTATTCATATTTTTAATTATACAAGAAATGAATCCCTTCCTTTCTTAAATAGCCAAACTAATAAAGTTAATGCCACTGGTATTATATGAAAAAATTATATAAAGTTAATACACTGTAAACAGACACCAATACTGCCGATGTGCTCTGTGAATAACTACATAGCAAATGCCTTCTGAAAGTGCCAACTATGAAAAAGTATTAACAACCATGGCATGTTATTAGCTGTTTCTTGCTTTTCTCTTTTTTCTAGGAAACCAAGCATCACAGGTTCATTTGTCCTTTCATTTTTTAACTCAGTCAGTCAAATTCGGGGTGCAGCTAGCCAGAGCCTACACTAGAAGCAATGGCACAAGGCTGAATCAATCCTGGACATGGTACCAGTCAATCATAGGGCAAATTTATATAGATATATTTATGCACTCTCTTAAAACAGGGCAATTTAGACAAGCTAAATAAACTAACATGCATGGTTTTGGGATGTAGGAGTAAACCCAAACAAACACAAGGAGAATGTACAAATTCCACATACGCAGAGGACAGGGCAGGATATCAAGATCAGACTTTTGGAGCTGTAAGGAAGCAGCAGTGCTCACCAATGTGCCAGAGCGTCTTCCAGCACAATAGATAATAAACAGAGATGGTTCTCTTTGGGTGGGGTTTACTGCAAAATTTGCACATTTACCAGTTTGGAAGTGCAAGAGGACAGCAGCATTTTGCTACATTTGCACTTCATCATATACATAAATGTTTCTGAAAAACTGTATAGTTTGGTGCTTTGGCTAAAGGTGTGATACTGACATGAAACAATAATTGCGGATCCAATACTTCATATGCAATTTAGATGACTCAGTGTTACTTTGAAAAGAAATGTTATCCTGACATGCTTTAACCTGAAATGTGTTGGATTTGTACTCTAATGAATTATCTGCAGCTCTGTACGTCACAGGGTGATTTTTAAAACATTTATCCTTGTGATAGCAATGGAAAATCAGAGATAATTATGCATGCTCATCTACTGTAAATGATCTACTCATTTAAAAAAGGGCTAAGAAGTCAGGCAAGGACAGCACATGGAGAAAAGGTTAGAGATGAGCTGCAAACATGGCTGCATGCAGCTTGCAGTTGCATGGCAAGTAACTGCAGGACTCCAGACAGGGGTCCTCTGACTAATGTGTGTTTATTTTAAGGCCATCTAAAATGGGTGGAAGTTGCTTCTCTAGTGAAGGAGAGCATGGTTTTTGTTTTTTACACATGATTAAAAAAATATCACTGAAGGGCTATATTTTAAAACCCACATTTTCAAATAAGCAAGTGTCGGGCAAAATATTACTAGAAGAGTATTGGAAAGGGCAACGTGGTATTGTGGTGGTAGCACTGCTGCCTTGCAACAAGGAGGCTGGGGTTCACATTCTTGGTCCTTCCTGGGGATAGAGTTTGCATATTCTCCCTGTGTTGCTGTGGGTTTCCTTTAGGTGCTCCAGTTCCCACCCACAGTCCAAAGACTTGCTGGTCAACTGGACTGGTGATGCTTGATTGGCCTTTGCGTGTGTGTGTTCACCCTGCAATGGACTGGTGTTCTGTCCAGGGATTGTTCCTGCCTTGCATCCTATGCTTACGGGAATAGGCTACAGCTTCCCTGCAATCTTGCTCAGGATGATGTGGGTTTGGAAGAAAGATGGATGGATGGAGTATTGGAAAATGAATAAACAGAACCAGGTGTACATCTGCCTGACAATCCAATAACTAATGGCAGGTGGACATTTAGGGCTAATTAAAGTCATAGCATACTGAGGTAGTCAAGCAAAGTCAAGAAAATCAGCAGGAGTGAGCAGAATGCTAGAACTTCACAGTAAAGATGGCTTCTTCACAATTACAGCTATATTTACATTCATTTTTCTTGTCAATAACAAAATTTTGATCTAAAAGGAAAGACACTGAAATGTTTGAACAGACAAGGAGGCAGATAATGAAACAGGGCACGAAAAAGGACACCCAGACAGTAAGTTGTCTGTTTTAGCTTCAAGATATCGATGTTGAGAGCTCTGGTTTGTAGCTTTTCTAGTTCACACAAGGTCAGTAAGGCAGGAATACAATTATACTATAGGTCTTGTTAGGCTTCTTTAATTGAAACTTTCTTTTTTTATTCTTTCACACACTCTTAAATTACTACATTTTACTCCCTTTAAATTATAACACTGGTACAGTTTTTTCAAAGTCTTGATTCGGATGACAGGCTCTTATTATCAATCCATCCATCCACGTAGCTATTTTCAATACCATCTGTATTCCAGTTGTACATGTGGAAGATCTGGAGCATATCCCGGAAAGCTGTGGGCACATTATTATTATAGGGCACTTTTATTCTCACAGAAATGAACTAAAAAGGCTGTGATCATTAGCAATCTTTGATGAAGTCTGTAACAATGAAGACTTGCAACAGCATAAGAGTACTCAATGTGTGAACTGGAGATCAATCTCCAGATCTTCATGGCGTTGTCAATAATTTTGGGCAACACATCCTGTGTGATTAAAAAAACTGCTCATTTCTGAAGAGTGGAAATCTAGGAAAAATCTACAAAAACTCTGCTCTAGAGAAATCAAAACTTTTGGAGCAGAAATGTATTAAAAACTATTGATGACATTCAGTCTAATATGGGAAAGAGAACCACTAATAGGGAACACATGTGCTCTGGAAGGATTTTAAACTCAAAAATGGCAGGAAACCAAAAGACTGTGAGAGTATGACTAAAATACAAGGGTGCGTCTAAGCCGGCTCTGTTACCAATTCCTAAAAACTGCTAAAAAAAAGAACAGTTTCTTTTTCCTGAAAGCCTTCCTTTGTGTCATAGAATCTGGTTTCCTTTTTGTTTCAATTCTGTTTGTGGTAGGCTGAAGCAATGAAATCTGCTTGACCCTGTGATATACATCAGACATGCTAGCTCAGCCAGTTGACATAAATTACTGTACCCCAGTGTTGTCAGAAGGACAAGACGAGACGTAAACAATTGCTGCATGCCCCAAGGGAAGGCTGCATGCGCCTACAAATCAGTATGGAGTTACAAATACAACACATGCTGCTCTCAGTTTCAATGCCACTATCTTTGCTGCTGGAAGAAGTGTGTATGGTAGGTGGTGCCAAGACTTACACTGAGTAAATGTGCCAGATCTTTGATTTAACTTTTAACAAGGAGGCATTCAAGCAGCAATTGACGATTGAACTGTGACTGCGTGTTTCTAATATTACTCCTATTTATTCAATTTCTATGATAGGCTCACACATGCTCAGTGTCTGGCAGATTTCATAAAGAGTTATATTTCTGACCCAGTTAGCAAATCATCGATGTTCTTTGTTTGCGTGGCAGACATGTTTATCAAAGTACCTATGCAAACATTTTCAGCGCTCAATTAAGTATGGCAAAAATAGCTACTTTATCAAGTCTCCAAGGAAATGGTGTGTTGAGCCTTCAAAAAAAAACAAAAAACAAACAAGCTCAATAAAGTAGTACAGGTTAATTACCACAAGGGAATGAGAATGGCTGGGTTGTGTTCTTTAGGGAGATTGATAATCAAATGCATTCAAAAAGGTGTTAAGGTAGATTTTAACATTAAATGTGGTAAAAAAAATAAACAATCTTTTTAAGAGTTTTGTAACACCAGCAAGCTCTGGGAAGTGCCCAAGAAATAAACCAGTTCCATACAAAACAGAAAAAGGCAGTCTGTCTGCGTGGGTAAATGTTAAGGAATATTTTTGCCATTTAAACCAGACAGACCAACGAGTTACACAGGGAAAGAAGTGGAAGTTTGTCCCCCAGTAAACACCTTAATTAGACCAGTTCAGGTATAAGGGATGCAGAGAAAAAATATATACTGTATAGTACCAATGCTAGTCTTTAAGAAGGGCAAGCTGTGCAAAAAAGCCTTCTATTTACACCTTATTCAGTAAAAAGACATGTGATAGACAAGTGAAAATGCCTTCCAATTTTAGCTCACCTGAACAAAAATTAGTTATAACCTATTTAAAAAAAAAAGTTTCGGTAACAATTTAGTTTAGGTACTGCAAAAATGCATCTATTATTGATTTACTTTATGTAACAAGACTTTAAAAAAGGCTTCTTTTGCTCTTCATTACACTTATAACACAGCAGCAGAAATGTTACTCGTCTTAGTCCAATGTGGCATATTGATTTCATGGTAAAATTCTTGTTAATATGAAGATTTCACAGGTTTTATTCTCAAAAGTGCAATATTAAGCGAAATATGTCTCAGTTAAGCCATCTCAGACTACTCCAAAGTGACGTTTTGTTACAAGTTCACATTGCAGAGATGAATAACCACTTTACTAATGCTTTGTAAGTGCTATGAAGACCCAAAGAGGTATCTGTCAAGGTCTTGTTACGTAAGAGTAAATGAGTAATAGATGTATTTTTGTAGTACCTAAACTAAAATTTTACCGGATATTCCAAACTACATCTCATGCAGGTCAACAATATGCTGGGATGAATAAATGAAAAAGAAATTTATAGTACTGGAAAATGCAAGTGTTATGTATAAGCAAATACTGTATATAATTATATTATGTCACAGTTTATAAAAAAGATCAAATGGCACCTATGAACAGACGCTAAATAAAACCTTGCTTTATCAGTCAAAAGAACAAGACATGGTCACACAATTAACACAGACTTTGATGAGTGATACAACCAAGTTTAAACAGACATATTCACAAGTTTCTGCTTCTTGTTAGCATGTCTTGAAATTACTTTAGAGAAAAAAAGCAAAACTGAAAACATAAACAGTATCAGAGGCTAACTGGAAGTCTAACCTAACTCTTCTTTACAAAGCCTCAGGTCTGCAGTCAGCAAGGTTTTATCTAAAGGGGTGCAGATGTGTGGCTTGCCTGTTCCATTCAGTTTAAGTGCAGATGTAAGGCAGACACTGAAACGACTGCAGTGTGGAGTTTCAGAACTGCTAAGCACACTTCGAGCTTTTAGATTCATTCATCTGTACAAGGTAGCAAATGAGAAATTATTGAAGAACCCACACATTGGCAGGCTATAAATTACACTGTCAAAGTAATTTCAGCACTTGCAGGCCTTTTATAGTCTTTATTGAAACCCCCCAGACCTCAACAAAGGGTCATAACATCAGACTTAAGGTACCAGGGCAAGTAACATTTTGGGGCTTTATAATGTATAATTATAAATGAAATTTTACAATTAAAATTTCACCATGTTAATTCCCTCTGCTGGGATGTTTAAGATTTCAGGGAAAATGTACCCTGGTTTATCCACAGACATGCTCTTGCATGATCAACAAAAAAATGTCAGGTTAGGGTAATTCATAGACCTGGCCCTCTTTAAAGGCTCTTTTATAATTAAATGCACACACACCTTGTCAAAAGAAAAACAGAAGAAACAATTAATGAATCAATAGCATCAAAATAAAATAACAATAAAATGCAAAACATACCGTAATTAAGTAAACAACAATAAAGCAAAAAAGAAAATCAGGCCTGCAGGGCCTTCTCTAACAGTGTGCAGATTCCCTGTGCTCTTTGCCAGTGTAAGGAAGCAGCTCTTCTCAAAACAACCTAGGGCTTTGAGTGTTAAAAAGAGACAGGATAAATGGCACTGTTTAGGGGTTAAATATAGAGGCCCATGAAGAGTGAACAGCTTTATGAATAAGTGGGCAAAGGAGCCCTGGGGCAGAGTTAAGAGTCTTTGCATTTGAGCTGACAAAGTCAAAAGAATACATAGTGGGTGTGGGTGAACAAAAAGGCCTGAGGACAGATTTTGATGCAGGTGAACAGAGGTGGTACCTGTCAGTAGATGTATTTCTCACAACACATGGGGGCATATGTGTTATGTTCTGACTGTCCAGTATTCGGTAATTAGTATATAGTAAAGTGTACTTATAAGCAAAAGTGTGCATTGCAAGAATGGTTTGAAGTATACTGAATATAAGTTACAGGGCAAGAATAAGAAAAATATATTTGTCAAGTTTTAACAACAGTGAAAACAAAGAGCAAAAAAATAAGCTACCTTATAATCTGAATCCCTATGTACACATGGCATCCAAAGTTAAAAGCTTATAAGAAGAGGCAAAGTGATTGTTTGTGTGTAAGTAAGTTGGGGTGGTGCTATGAAAGGATGCCAGGATTGCAGGGCAGCAAAGTTTAAAAAAGCAAATCAGCGAAATCTGTTTTCTAAGAGAAACAATTGTGTTTTTTGAGGTTGAGGCTAATCAGCACCTACAGTATGTTTCTTATGCTGCTCTAATGTTCCTGACAGGAATCTCTTTTTGTGCTGTGTCTTTCTGCAGGCAAACTTTAAACAGATAAACAGAAAATAGATAAAAAGATCTCAGGCTTCCTCATCCAAATAGAGATTCATAGTAATTAACATTTTTAAGTGTTTAGCCTTGTTAAGTTAACTGGGCATTTTATTAAGATAAGATGGCAGTGGTAACTGCCTGGACACGTAGCATACATTTATACAATTTATGTATCCAAAAGCTATACAGTACAGGCCAAAAGTTTGGACACACCTCCTCATTCAATGTGTTTTCTTTATTTTCATGACTGAAGGCATCAAAACTATGAATGAACACATGTGGAGTTATGTACTTAACAAAAAAAGGTGAAATAACTGAAAACATGTTTTATATTCTAGTTTCTTCAAAATAGCCACCCTTTGCTCTGATTACTGCTTTGCACACTCTTGGCATTCTCTCGATGAGCTTCAACAGGTAGTCACCTGAAATGGTTTTCACTTCACAGGTGTGCCTTATCAGGGTTATTTAGTGGAATTTCTTGCTTTATCAATGGGGTTGGGACCAGCAGTTGTGTTGTGCAGAAGTCAGGTTAGTTGGACGATCATTTATTTTTCAACAGGACAATGACCCCAAACACACCTCCAGGCTGTGTAAGGGCTATTTGACCAAGAAGGAGAGTGATGGAGTGCTGTAAATGGTCATGAAAATAAAGAAAACACATTGAATGAGGAGGTGTGTCCAAACTTTTGGCCTGTACTGTACATCAGCCTGTTCTTCAGTAATCAAAGCATGCCTAGTAGACATCACCTCTAAACAGTTTGCTGCAATCAGAGTAGACAGCTCTCAAGGCAGCACAAGCATCAGCAGACATAAATGCATGTTTTTTACTGACTTCACTGCACAAGGCAGTGAGGGCAAAAAATGGATTATTTTGTCTTAGTAAATCCAGATCCCTGTGGGAGTACTGCTTTTTTCAGAGGGAGTTGGTCAATGACAGGCTGAATGACCACCCCACATCCCAAGATAATGCCATTTCAAGATGCCCACCCAGCAAGACAATTGAAACACAAGCTAAGTAACTCATCTCTGCATATCCAGGGAAGACAGCAAGTTACTTATTGCATTGGACTATTTCGCTTCTAAAATGGAATTGTAACCTCATTTTTTTGTACTTTTATGTTTTGTTTTCTTTATTTGTTTTTAATTAATTAGTGTGATATGCACAAGTCCTTAATGGTTTACTATAATGTACATTAATTATGCATTAAACTGCACAAAGTAAAAAAAAGGATGAAAGTTTACTATGTTACTCCATTGTGGAAGACAACAATATACACAATGTTTACACAACCCAAGTTGAACTGTTCACCTTAAAACAAGAAGACTCTTTGGTTTGTGTGGCACTGTTCATTTTTTAGACAGTATGGCTTTTTTCTCCAGTAAACTTGCCTAAGCAACACAGCTGGTGTTCTGGTCTGCTGCAAGATTACAGAAGTCCCTTCTGTCAAAATAAAACTTAAAAATAAACCCAATTTTAAAATTACATGCCAGAAGAGGCTTAAAAATAAGTATGGAGAGCAGCCCATCAATGGAAAGCCGATTATTGACTTGAAATGTTGAGGAAAGCAGTATCTTTGTGAATGCCCCATCCCCCATCTTGAAATGTGGGAAGGGGCTAAAGCTATTCATCAGTTTAATGCAAAGCAGGCCAATAGTAAAGAGCAGCTGTTTGTGTTAAAGATCATAACTTTAATGCCTTGCCAGTCTAAACAGTGTAAGCTAAACGAATGATTATATCCCTTCACACATTATTGCATCATTGCTCCCATTTTGTGAAGTAAATAAAAGTCATTTTAAGCTAACAGCTGGCATGCACCCACTAAATCATATAGTCTGGGTATGCCCTACATTTTGGGAAAGAAATTTTATCTCATTTGCTGGAGACTTTTTTGCTCATCATACTATCTTACTCAGTTGGAAGAATTCTAACCCACATCCTATAATTTAGTGCGAAAAAGATGTATTATTTTACTTAAAATGAGAAACACACCTAATTTTCACTACCAGCAACAGTCCAAAGCTTTTTTATAATTGGACAAAAACTTAATATTACCCTCTAAAATAAACAAGATGGGGCCATTGTTAAGCTTTTTAATGCGGTATTGAGACTTATATGAAACATAAATACACAAGAAGTATTACTGATTATAACCTTGATTGATTTAGGACATAACACATTTAATTTACAAAATTTTAAAAATGAAATGAGATTTGATAATGATAAAAACACTGCTATTAATCAGTTAAGCTAGGTTATAACTATAGGCTATAGGTTTGATAGTTATGCTGATAATGTTATTATTTAATGTCAACTAATTTTTTGTAAGCGTTAATAATATTAATTTACCTCAGTTTCCACTGCACACTTGGGAGGTTCAAATTTAAAACCACAAGATCTTCTTACAGACTAAAAGGCCAACAGAGTTCCTAATCATTTAACAATTAAGGCAGTATAGAAGCATCATTGTCAGTGTATTGAATATATTATCATATTTGTATTACTTTATTCAGTGTCCCATGTTCCTGTTTACATATACATTTGGGCTAGCCTTTTGCTGATAATGTTTTGTTAGGAAGTTACAATTCATTTAAATGCAATTCAGCTTCTTCACTAAATACAGGCTCAGAGCATTGTAAATATTTGTTCATTCCTCCTTACAAAATTGCTTCAGTCTCTTGATATTTCTGGAATTCCTTGTGTTAACAGCTTTCCTCAGGTCATGCCACGGCATCTAATTTGAGATGAGGTCTAGACTCTAAATTGGCAATTTCAGAACATGAAGTTTCTTATGTTTAAGCCGTTGTCTTGTAGGTTTATTCCTTTGTTTTGGGTCATTATCTCATGGCATGACACAACTTCTATTAAATTTGGAGAGATGAACCTCATCCCTGACATTTTCCTGTACAATGTCTTGATGCAATTTTTAATTCATTGTTCCCTCTATGATAATGCATTATCTGATGCCTGATGTAGCAAAGCAGCCATAAACCATGACACAGAATACATTGAAGATGTAATGGTTGTCTTGGATGTGTGTATCACTGGCACTTTGCACCTTTCCCCATTCCTATTCAGGGTGGAATGGCTGAATGTGTAAGGCCGGCCAGTGTTAAATGGGGAGGGGAGCACATGGCTCGGAGAACCAAACAAACTGTATGGGGAGGAGCCAACCTTATGTAAATGTGTGGTGGGAAAAGGGTGAAGAAGGAGAAGACAGCACAGAGCCAAAGAAGAAGGAGACGCCACCAAAACGACAAGAGGGAAATCTACTCAACTTGTGGAAAAAAGTCAGGTGAACCCGGGCTCATTTCTGTCAGAATAATTTTCCTTTTTTTATGAACGAGGTGAAGACATTCAGGAGAGGACTTGATATGAAAGCATCAGGGACTGACTAAAAGTACGTTTCCAAGAACAGGAGGTACAGCTTGGCACATCCTTTGCCATCACAGACTGTAAATAATCATATTTAACAGTGAATATTTAAAGGACACTGGTTTTCATTAATTTGTTTTTCGCATTTGTGTATTAGGGGTGTATATTGTCAATTGTTTTGTTTCGTGATTCATGTGGGGGGTGGAAGAGCTGCAGCACGGTATTATGTATACAGGGGTTTGTTTGTTGTATCCTCATTTTACAGACAACAACAATTATTTTATAACTCCACTTTGCATTGGCTGCATTTGCATTACAGAAACACATTGGTGTGTTTCTGTACTTGTGGTGGTGTATTAGGGAATTAGTGTTGGTAGCTCACACCCCGGATCTTTTTTTTTTTCCCTTTCTCTTTGCTGCTGCTTCAGGACGGCAGCTCATATTATAATTGTGCCAGCTCAGCGAGCAGTAAAAAGAGTGACATTTGTATTGAATGAAAGAAACTGTTAACTTCAGGCTCCCCTTCTTTACACACTGATGTACGAGAGACGTCCAATTAAAGTTTCAGAATTTAAAAAATTTTCAAATCACTTTTCTACATAATCACTTTCGTTTGCGATGCAATTTTACCAAGCTCGTACCAACATTTTAATGCCTAATTACTACTCCTTCCGCCTTCACCATTTCCAGCGAAAATATAAAAGTGCGGAAACGTTTTGAACGTCCCTCGTATATAAAGATGTATGTATGTAAAGAACCTTAGTATCCCTAACATTATGTTATTGTGTGGGTTCTCTAACTACACTTTTAAAACTCTAAAACTGAATTCGGAACTTACTTTTCATGTATTTGTTGTGCTAAGATCTTATTGGCCTTTTATCTGTGTTTTTAATATTATTGAAGACATGACTTATTAACAAAGCTGCTTTATTTCTTTTATAGCTAAAAGACTGAATTCTGATTGTTGTAAAAACAATTTTGTAAAGCATCGTGTAGAAATCTGGCACATACCTGATCAAAATAAAATTTAAATGATTAGCTGATTCCTTTCTAGTCTACAAATTTTTTTATTTCAAATATATAAGTAGATTTATTCCCTTAGAAAATCTTTGAGTGTTTACCAAGTATTCGAGCAGATGCCCCTGGAGATATATTTGTCTAGATAGATAGATAGATAGATAGATAGATAGATAGATAGATAGATAG
>JANRMT010062814.1:69557983-69584858 GCA_026402145.1 Polypterus bichir lapradei
TAGATAGATAGATAGATAGATAGATAGATAGATAGATAGATAGATAGATAGATAGATAGATAGATAGATAGAGACAGTAATTGATTTAGTTTAATTAACTTTTGTTTACTTTTTGATAGTGTAATTTTGTTTTAAAATTGGGTCTTTTTCTGAGCAACCATATAAAGTCTGTGAGTGATGCTCTTAAAATGTAAGAGCAAATTGCTCACAAGCTCAGCTTAGAAGCAACATTGGAGCCTTTACCATAATACATAAACTTCTGTATTTGGTATATATACACTAATCAGAGAACAATTAGATTCCTACAAATTCCTCTCCAACATAATACAACACCATTTAGGGTGTGATGATGTGTCAGTGGCTAAAAATTTCTTTGTGAATCAGAATTTCTGATTTTCCTCTGATCTTCTTATCATAGTTGAACTGAAAATTTGAAATACTTAGTCTCTTTTCAGCCGAGACTGGCCTTTACTATTTCAATGGGTCTCCTACCAACCTCTAATGTCGTAACTAACAATATTAAGTGATTCATATTAATTATACTCTTTTTTATGATGAGGGCAATTTTTCAGAATAAAGAGAGAAACATATTATTTTAAATTATGACTTTTATCACCAATAACACATTTGTCTTTGCCAGACCTTGCCGCCAGAAAATGCTGAGAAAAAACTCCGAAGATAAAATGAAAGAAAAAGTTGTGCTGTCTCCCTCAATCTGTTCCCTCTTAGCGGCCTCTAATTCCTACCCCTAAGATCAAATATGAAAAGTTCAAAAAGCATGGCATGCGCCAAAACAACTGAATCTTCAACCATAGTAAACTAACAAGTTAGTGAGATATAAATAATTACCACAAAAGGAAAGAAAAAAATTACTATACTACTGCATATCTTATTAACTAATTTAACTAAAATAAAGAACAATCAAAACACTTTTAAAATGATGTCATCCCTAAATGTTCTAAAATAAAAAAAAAATCAACAGGGTAAGAGAAGGCAGTAAAGTAAGAAAAAAGTATGAATAGGCAGTGTTAAGCAATGGTGTTAAGCATGTGAGTGATGGAGCAGTACACAGAAGAAAATCATTTTTAAGTGCAGTTAATACTTGTTTAACCGCTTAAGAGTTTACTCATGTAGGAATCTGATGATAATAGGAATCTAACATGTAGTGATCACCGCAAGCACATTCTTGAAATAATTGTAACACACACAAGACACAGATTAGCTGGCAAGCTTGAAGGGTAAAATGCAAAAGTCCTAGGTGTGGTTAATATAGTCGGGCGGGGGATGGGTTGTGATTTTTGAGGAAGAAAAGGAAACAAGAAAAACTTTAAAGAACAGAACAAATACAAAATATGAAGTGCTATGTGTTGCTTACATGGCTACCTAATTATTTACGGCTTTTATCCCTAAATCTATTTTCAGGGTGTAATTCACAATGAAGTAATCCTCTACTATTTGTTTGTGGAATAATGTGTTTTAGTATTAAACATCAGTACAGTTTGTCTGCACAAATAAAATACTGTAAAACATTTTTCTGATTAAACATATGCTGTATACTTGCATTTACCTGGTTCACATAAAGGAATATTTACTGACAAATTACTAATATTTTGCTGTCATTGCTGAATATCCTGATCCAATGTTGTTGCTTCATTCTTAGTGTACTCTGAGCATTTTTCATGTGAAACCATTTTAGGGAGAACATAACAAATAATTTAACATTTAAAGAATGTTTTTCTCAACAGCTTATTTAAAAAAAAAAGAATACAAAAATACGTTATGCTTACCCTTCTTGTATTGTCCAGAACCTTTGGGTCAGGCCTTCCATAGTTAGGAGTGTTGGAGTAAGGATCATATCCTAATTTTGCTAGCATTGGAGCTATTACTGGCATGTCCCGCAGTACATCTTGAGGGATCTTACCCACCCACTTGGACAAAGCTTCAACATTGACAGGTTTGATGACTTGATCTGTTGACCTCTCCACCCTGCAAAAGAATACAAGAAAGAAAAAGATACAGGAAATGAAAAAAAAAAAGCTTTGTTCCAAGTAATGAGTTACAGATGTAAACAGGAGTGTTTGCATCGAGCTTTGCTCAATATATACATGAAATAACTAGTGCAAATAAAACTCATGCTGCAGCTGTGGGACAATATAATTGGTTTGGATGAAAAGGTTTCTCATTGTAAATCAATAACATAATGCCTCTAAAAGCCTCAAGAGCTGCTCGTACCTGCTTTTGCAGCAACTGCATTCATAAGACTCTAAATGCTAGTAAGAATGGTCTGAAAATGATACATTCATGTCTTCCCACTTAAGAATACTTCTTTTAACTTGAAATTCTCAAACCAGATGTCCTCCATGACAATGATCTTTTTCATTATATACATTTCTATTACAAACTTTTCAAGGAGGGTATCATAATACACAGTGAATGTGATTTAGGTGTACATTTCTTTCTTTCTAACCTTTTGAACTTAGCTACATATAAACTTATCTAAATGATACTAAGCCTATGGATGCCTGACAAAAAATGTAAATATCGATTTCAGGCATGGCATATATGGGCAAATTGGTATTTTGGCAAAAAGTATCTTCTAATTATGCATTACATTATCACCATCATCATTATCCTCAGGTTAATAGACATTTTATTGTCTTATCCCCAAATCTTTTTCCTTTACTTACCATGGCATGGGCATCTTTTGGGTTGAGATCCAATATTTTCATATTATCTTGTACCACCTCCAACCACATGTTCTTTTTCCTCCTTTGGGGACTCATCCCTCCACCTCCATCTTGGGACAATGCTTCTCCCAGTTAACATCTGCCTTTCACTCCACATTACAAAACCACCTTAGTCTGTTTCTCCTCTGCACAACACCCACTTATTTCTCTTAACTCATCATTCATCATCCTTTCACTCACATCATCTTCCTGACATTCCACACACCCAACTAATCATTCAAATCTCTGTTCTTTCCAGCTTTGTTTCATGTTCCACTTTCTTCTGACACATCTCACTCCCATAAAGAATATTACTACTCATACAACTTTCATAAACTTTACCCATCAATGCCTATGTGACATCTTTAGAAATAACTCCCAGAATTTCTTCCACACACCTCTCATCCTTGTTAACACCAGTGTACCCAGATTTGTACCTGCGCTCAAAACGTCACATAAGTAGCAGAGCTTCTTTACTTTCACTGGAACAACTCCACTAATAATATCTAAATATACACTTCCTACATCAGCATTCTACGTACCTCTACAAACAAAGGTCACACCTGCCATCTGCATACTACCCTTCATACCACTAATCTTTTCTGCACCTGCCTCAGAAGACCTATGCATTGGAGTGAGTTGTTTCAAATACCTCTACTGCACATGCTACACCTTTTGCCTATTTGCATCCATCTAACTATTACCTTGGTCTTTCCTGAATGTTCTTTTGAGGGCTTTCTGTTTCAAAGTACTGTAGCTTTCCATTTCAGTACAATCTTCTTCAGTTCTGCTTCACTTTGTCATCAATAGATTATCAGCATCATTCACCAATTCATCATTATTCTAAAAAGCAATTGACTCGGAAAAGAACCCTGATGCAGCACCCCCTCACCTTTCACCACCCCCAAGTGCCATCCTCCTGATGTAGACACACCTTCAACATTCACCACTACCATTTGCCATCCCTTCCACCATCTGTGCATCTTCATACACTGACATCACCGCAGACACTAACCATTCATCCACCCTTAAATTACTCAATGCCGACCTCACCAATTCTTATCCCACCATATCAAATGTCTTCTACTGATCCACAAATGCATAATTCAGCTTCTTTACTTTCACTTGATGCTTTTTTGCCTGACAACAAAAATTGCATTGGTTTTTCCTCAGGTATTAAACCATACTGAATTTCTTTTTCACTATCTCTGATTTTTTCTGTATTACTCTATCAACCACCTTCATTACCTGCTCTAAAATCTTGATCACTCAATAGAGCCCACATTTCAAAGGATCACCTTTTTTCTTGTATATTGAAATGAGCTTACTTCTTTCTTTACCAGTCTTCAGTAATCGTCCCTTTACATGCAATCATGATGCACAAGTCTGTCACCCTGCTGTCTTCTACATTTCCAACATCACTCCAATTTGGCCCGCTACTTAACCTATCTTTTTTAGATCTTTAGAGATAGTCTGTTTCAAAAAATTAGAGCTCAGTCTTTCTATTTTCTCACAATGAACATCACTGCCCCATTTGTTTTCCTTCTTTCAGCAGCTTCTCCATCTAATTCTTCCAAATGTCCTTTATCCATAGTATCAATCAAAATGTTCCTTTCAGCGTTTCTCAAACAATTCACACCTACTACACTTTGTTTTCTTGTCTGCTTTGTGATCTTGAAAACATTTCTTTCTCCTTGTTCATTCTGCAGCTAACTTAGAAACTCCCATCTCTTAACTTCTTGTGCCCTCCTAACTGCTCTTCTAGCATTTCGCTTTGCTTTCTTATAGATAGATTATAGATTGACCTGTCACTTTCTGCCAATCTTCTGTCACTCCTAAGACAATCTCCTCTTTTCCTCATTCCTCTCCACCTCAATATTTCACCAATATGTTTACTTGTGTTTTGGCGATGTCTTTGTGCAACCGCACACTTGTTCTATTGTTTTCAACCAGGCATTCTTGGTCATTTACTTCCTTCACACCTGATAATTCTGATACTTCATTTATTCTTGCTAGCAATGTTTCAGCAATTACTTTTCACAATCTTTGCCTTCAACTTCCAGACCTTCAGTCTCAGTAGAAACCTCCTGTTACTTTTGTGCAAGCCTGTAGTTAAAAGATCACCTACAACCAATTTATGTTGCAATGCTGAACTTTCTCCTGGAATCACCGTCATATTTTTTACCATGTCCTGATCAGCTTTCCTCACCAGCAAATAGTCTCTCATGCTTCTTACACAACCTGATTAATATGTTACCAGTTTACCTTTTAACCTTGTCTCATGAATGCAGCATACAAATACTGTACTCTGTTATGGTTATATTCTGTTTTCATTTGGTTTTGCACTCCTCCTTTTTTTCTTTTTAGGTGTTATTGTTATGGAGCATACATTTATGTAATTTATATAGCATTTTAGAACTTTGATGAAAGATTTCCAATTACCTGGTTTTAACCTTATACACTCTCAAAAGTTTCATTCCAATATGCTGATCTACTATTACTTCTGGCTGCGCTTCACTGCATCTGTCTCTGTTTCAGAACACTCTCCTTCACTTTAGCACTTGTACTATTTTGCACAATGTTCCCATCTCACTACTAATATTCCAAGACACAATCGTTATACTCTTTCTCCTTCACTCATCCTACTCACTACGCATCCTTTATCTGCCTGCCACCAAAACTGACCAACATACAGCGTCTCAGGTCTAGAACTACCATAAATCATGATCCTCAACATTAGGGACACCCATGAGGTATCATGGGTAGTATCCCAATCATTATTTGTAACTGATTTAGTTCAATCTCATCATCAAGGGAGTAACAGAGGATAAGTTTTTTAACACGCTTCCTGATGCCAGTTTCCTTTAGCCATCCTATGTAGCACACAAGATAAACAGTGACCTTATTTTTAACTACAGGTGACAGAAGTAAAATACATTACAGTAATAGCTGTTAATTTTAGAAGCTCTCCATAAAGAGAGTAAACACAAAGTAAACCTAATTGGAAATGGAGTATTAAAGGGGTTTGGAGCAAAGTAATCAAAATAAATCAAACTGCAATGATGCGCGTATGTTTTAGTTTTCCAATTTCACCCTTTTGATGAATTTATTTTAGGTAGGTAAGGAAATCATAAATTAAAAAAGGTCTTAGTAGAAACTTACAAATGCACCAGTGCAACATACACATATCTGTACATCACAGTTTTCTTATTTACTGCCCTCTTCATGTGATCACTAAGCACCAAACATTAAGAACATTTGAAACAAAAAGAAAATAACAATATACTGAGTAGAACTTCTGAAATACTGTTTTTTAAAGTGTGTAGCACATACCCTCCAAGGTATGCTAAAACCTAACCTACCAAAACTCATTCTTTATTTTTCATTCCACAATGCTTTATTTATCAGTACCAATAGAACTATTTGCATTTCTCGCCATTTTCATTGGCTGAAAAACTTGTGTTTTGGAGACTTTCCACAAGATTGATAAGTAAGCTACATTGCCTGAAACCATTGGTATCCTTTCCTTGCCACAGTAGAAAATGTTTAAAATATAGATAACAAAGTTTAAACAATTCTCATTGTATCAGGCAATTTTACAAATAAAGAAGTTTTTAGATAGAGCATTTAAAGTTAATTAACTTTTGAACAACTTGCTTAAGGGTACCATGGGGCAGTTTTAATAATGGACAGGCTACTGTTTGTATGGAGGTTGCATTCTCACCCATGACCATCAGGTTTATACCTGATTACGCTGGTTTTCTACAATATCCCAAAGATGTGTGTATTTGGCTGACAGAATTGGACAGGAATAAATATGAATGTTAACGTGGTTGCAAATGTGAGTCTGGACTATAAAGAAGACTGGATTAAGACCCATCTTAATTTGACTCAGTATCTACTACTTCCAGGAGAGGCTCTTACTCCCTATGACCATACAACATACATATGCCCAATAATGTGTTAAATTTACAATCAAATTATATTGATGGACTAAGTGTGTATATTTCACATCTTATTATAAATGAGTGTAGGCCATATTACACTGTACAACTTTTCTAGAGATCTTCAGTAGCAGACTTCCTTTACATAACAGTAGTGAGTCAGACACAGTTGTGGTGAGCTCCCATTCTCACCACTCATGATGGATGACGTTGCCAGTGATTCGGTCCGACCAGTCTGTGATTCATCTTGACAAAATCCATGTTTGATTTTGTATTACGTCATAGTAGGGCTTGTGTGCATGTGAGAGCTGACAACCAATGACAACCAATGAGCACTGAGCTGCATATAATGCACCTTCAAGGATCAATGAAAACAGGTGCTTTGGACCTGACAAACAGAAGAGAGGCTTGTCTTTCTGATGTGATGTGTTTTACATACCAATGGAACAGAATGGAAAAAACATAAAAGGTAGAGATTGTAGGTGAATTTGTATCTGTAAAGCCTTTGCATGGGCACTGGCTCTATCAGGCTTCTTGTTGCTGGCTGTCAGAAAAAGGCACAGGCTCACAATTCTACAGAAACATCAAAATGTGCTGAAAAGTCACCACCCCGTCATCTAATTTGACTTACCCTGCAATTTCTAGTGATGTAATATGACATGCTGTGGTTATTAAGATCAGAAATTGTAGTCATCAAGATTGACATCCCCTTCAACCAGAAGTTGCTTACTGTGACATCAACTACATCCATCCATCCATGCATTATCCAACCTGCTATATCCTAACTACAGGGTCACGGGGGTCTGCTGGAGCCAATCCCAGCCAACACAGGGCGCAAGACAGCAAACAAACCCTGGGCAAGACGCCAGCCCACCGCAGGGCGACATCAACTACAGGTATACAAAATAATTCTTTTAGAAGACAATGCATGAGTCCAGCTCAAACTAAAGGTCTTTCTTTATTATAGTCTTGAACTACTTCTTCTTCTTCTTCTTTCGGCTGCTCCTGTTAGGGGTTGCCACAGTGGATCATCCAAAATTGTTGTCCGCATGTTGATTTGGCAAAATTTTACACTGGATGCCCTTCCTGACATAACCCTCCCCATTTATCTACTGATGGGTTCAGAATTCAATTAGACAATTGATCAACACATCTGGTTTATCATTTAACAATGACAGAATCATAACACTAGCAATAGTTCAGTGTACCTGGTTGCTCTAGTTTAAAACAGATGGATCCCTTCCTTATCTCTGATAATTTTCCATAAAATACAGAAAGATAGAACACGTGGGTGAGGTTTACAAGGAGGGATGAAGGTCCTAAATTTAATATACTTTGTGAGAGCCTAAATAGTGAGCGCTCTGACAATTTACATGTCAAAAACAGACTGAAAATGATGAAAGACTGGATCTTTTCCATATTGCTTTGCCTAAAATAAATGAAGGAAAGATCAGTAACTTCTGGAGTCAGCTTTTTACCAGAGAAGTGTTTGAATCACAGTCAACATATTCAGAAAGATAAAGTAAATTTAAACATTAGACAACTGGACAACACAAATCCACAATTTTATATGGAAGACCATGTCACCCTCCACCTAGTAAGAACCCATTACAGAACATCTGAATTATATCAAGAGAAAAGAATTTAATTAGGCAATTTTGTAATCGTCTTAGCTATGTCTGAATTGCTCTGTATATGAACAGACTCAAACACCTGTGGGTCGATTTTCCACTAAGTTATATAAAATTAACATTGCTCATATGTTGGGCGTATCAGAAAAATATATTATCTACTGGTTTTATCTTTAAAAGATATCAGAGAATTGGAGACCAAAGTCATTGAATTAGAGTTTCAAGAAACAGTCCTGAAATATCCAATTCTATGCCAATTCTCCTTCATGGAAGTTTTTTTTTTTTTTTTTAAGAGTTAGTTGTTCTTTTAACCCTTAGGACAGTATACTAGCACAAAAACCGTTATGTTTTCTAATAAAACAGACTTATCCAAGTTTAACAAACAAATATCAAATGAAAACTCTGCAGAGTATGTACCACAAATTTCAGAGAGAATAATATGTTTGTTTTTTAATTATCTAGTTAGATCCAATACATAATGCATTTAGAGTGCTATTGGATTTGGATTACAGGGTCAGAATCCAGAATAGGATCCAGTATTGAATTTAATCCTTCTTTTTGGTCAAAATATAAGACCAGTGGCTACCTAACACTATAAAAAATATGAAGATACTTCAAACTATCAGACAGAAAAAAACACTAATTGAATTTAACTTTTCTGTTGTTCGTGCTTCTAGAAATTTGCTACTGAGCTATGATTGGTCCACTGAATTCCCTTGGACAGAAAATCACTACTACTTCAGTTATGCAAAATCTGTCAATAATATCTGGTTGCATGAGTAGCATCTTTGCCATTAGCACATCTGTTCAGGTGATCCACCTTATAATAATCCACCTTTTTTCCATCTGAAATCAACTTTAAATCTGTGGAACTATGAAGCAGATGTGCCAACCACACCACTGAAGTGTTTTTTTTAAACTCAAACATGCAAAGACTGTAACAAACTCTGATAACACAGTATACACAGAGATGAGTTCAATGTAGGTTTTTAGCAATCAATTTGTTGACACAGCCTGCAAGCAGTAATCAATAAATCAAATGTCACTTCTTATTAAATATGTGTTTGGCTGCAAATACTGTGAAGGTCTTTGGGGGTAGTTTGTAGAAATTCCTTTGAGTTCAGAAAGCTGGTTTAAAATCACATATGTACCATATACTTTTAGTGTTTATATTTAAGATATAGAGTAAAAATACAATCAGGCATAAAGTATTGCATAGCTTTGTATAAGGGGAAAGGCAGCTTCAGAAAACTGTACAGCTCAGAAAAAATAAAGATGTTCTGACTTATTATGCTCAAAGCAAAAATTGATGCAAATTCTGCATTTCATCGACATGAAAGTAAAAGAACACAAAGCATTTTTCATTCTGGTAGAATGCAGTTTTTATAATATAATCAAGGCAACCAAGAATTGTGAATTTGTTCTTTTAGAATTCAATAGGCTGCAAATTATTCACTGCCCAGAAGTGCTGTAGTGTTGGAGCAAGTTAGTTACTGTACAGTACCTGCAGCTCATCCTAACCATACTACTGGTTTCCATCTGCAAGATTAGTAATCTATGTAAGCCTGTATTTTACTTGTCTTCCAACATTTCTTCTTTGTTGAAAATATCAGCTGTAGTTCTGACAATCTCAAAGCTCCAGTAAAAGATACACATTGGCATCTGTGTGATGTAATTTTAGGCCTTAAAATGACTCATGTATATTACTGATATCAGATATACATTTTAATCTTGTCTTACATCATGCTGCTTGCATTACGTTTTCTAGAAAGACCAAAAGTACTTAAGTCTCACTGAATACTGATTGATTTTTGGTAAATAGACAGGAGTTTGATGGACCAGTTGGACTACTGGGAGTTAATGAGGCTTAAAAATCAGTATATTAAGCAAGGGGTGAAAAGGCTACAGCACCCACTGTTTAACCTATTTATAAATAATAAGCTATGCAGCATCAAAAATAAAAGTAACCTCAGGCGGAGAAGGTAGATTAGTATGACTATCCAGGCAATGTAAACAGCTAGACAATTTTGCATGAATGTACCTTTTTGGCAAAGTGATGAGTTGACTGAGAAATTGAATACAAAGCATGTGTGCATAAATTAACAAATATGTTTTAAATGTTTTTTCAATTTCATGTCACAAGCTGAATGCCCATGATTAAGGACTGTCATTCATCAATAACTGATAATCAATAAATGATATATGGCTCACGAGACTTTGGCAAACTTTTATCAAGTAACACAGTTGAAGTTACATTCACAAATGCCACTTACTACTCTGCTGTGCAGAAAGGACAGTGAATGTTAACACTGTCCAGAAGCGCCATTGACCACTCTGGTCTTGGAGGCATCTGGGAGGGTCAACCAGACACTCTAAATGTGTATTGTGATTGGACGAATCAATAGTTCAGGTCTTTTTTGAAAGAAATGTACATTGTATCTCTGGACCAAAGAAGAACTTGTATTTTAAAACACAAGAGTGAAGGATAAATAAAGGGAAAATATAGTACAAAGAAAAACTGACTGCTAAACTATCTGTTATTACTGCTGCCTCTCTGTGCCTGCCACAACAGGTCTTCAACACCTTCGCTACCCAGTGGGGTTGCTCAGTCACTTTCCCACCTTAAACATAGCATCAACCACTTATTGTTTTACATCTCTCTTTCTCTCCCTCCTTCTCCTTTTCCTGCCAGCTAAGCCTTTATCCCAACTCATGTAAAAACTCTACACGCATAAGGCACATAGATAGTTTTAAATGCCTTGACACAGTACTTTCATCCAAGCCCTAGAATATGCTAGAATTCAATTTTATATCTTAGAATTCATGAGCCATCCAAGTTGCCTTTCATTCTCAAATATAAAGTATGTGTAGCCCATAATATAGTAGAGGGGTGTTCAACTCCGATCCTTTAGTCTACGGATTTTCATGATAACCATTTTCCTAATTAGTGACCAATTTTGCTGCAAATGAACTTTTTTGTCTTAATTTAAATTGCCTTTCTTCCGTAATTAGTAGCCAAACAATAATGACGTACAAAATAAGCGAACACATTACCAGCTAACCTGTGTCGATCGTAAAATATCTGAAAATGAAGAAATGTGATGGTCTCAGAAATGTTGATCTGCTCATAGAAAAGAGAAAATTAACACTTGTTGTGATGTGAAATTTTGCATACAAGTTGATACATATTTTGTATGTCTTTATTTGTAATTTAGGCAAAGCAATGTAATATTAGTATTACATTCGTGAGAAGTGAGAAGCATTCATGTTTACCCTGCCTTTTAGGAATGGGTCTCTTTGAATTTTACGACAGAGTTAGGGGGAAGTGCCTTAAACAAGTTTAGCTAATGTTTCTCTGAAGTCTCTCAGTCAACCCCCATAGGAAAGCCAGGCTGCCCAACTGGAAAACTTTAGCTCAACAAATGGTTTTGGGGGGTGACAGGTGTGAAGATGTTCTGTCCCCCCATTGGTCTCGAGTATGGCTGTTTGGAACTGGCTTGTATCAGAAGCCTTTAAGTACCATGACATCCTATTGGCACTAGGGGTTGGACAGAAAACCTATAAATTTGCTTACTCCCTCACTCTCTGCTCTTACCAAACTAATTGTATGAACTGAAAGGGACAACACAATGAAGATGAAGAGCACCAAATCGGCAGCCATATTCAGACAAGCATGCGGCCTGTTTTGAAGAAAGCTGACCACAAATGATGCCTTAACTAGAGACATTTTAAGTAACTAACAAGTCTGTGTGCTGCCTGAAACTACACATCACCATTTATCAGGCTGTATGGTTGCCAATATTCAAACGTACTTTGCATATTGTTGTTAGTTATGAATATTACCAATAATGCATTGTTTAAATTGTAACTTAACTCCTGCTTGTCTTTTACTACACCTAATTGCCTGAGGTTATAGATGTAGAATATTAGAATATTTATATCTTATAAACAGTGGTA
This sequence comes from Polypterus bichir lapradei, assembly GCA_026402145.1. Taxonomy (NCBI): domain Eukaryota; kingdom Metazoa; phylum Chordata; class Cladistia; order Polypteriformes; family Polypteridae; genus Polypterus; species Polypterus bichir. The sequence continues at coordinate 69,570,242 of JANRMT010062814.1, forward strand.
AGTCTGTGAGATCGGAGGCATTCCAGAGGACTGCGTTCCAAAATATAAGGTAACCAGCAACGTGTAGTGAATACACTTGAATTATAGTTTTCATAGTCTTTCTCTGTACATTATGCATTCGTTTGCTCAGAGGTTGATGCGCTTGCTGCTTCCTGAGCAGTTCTTCTTTTCTCCACCCTAGCGGCCTGCTTCTTCTCTTCTTTCATTGGCATCTTTTCGCATTAAAAGTGATAAAGTCCGTTTTTGTGTTGCAATTACTTAATACGTTTTTCTTAATTTTTCACTTAAGCTGGCACTTAAGTGTTCAATCTGCCTCAAGAATGATTTAAGATATGAAGAGGTATGGGAAATGACGGCGAAGGTGGTAGGGATGAGAACAGCGTCCATACACATGCACCGCACGGCTACCCTGCTGGCCACTGCCAAGAGTTGATCTATACTAATAAAAGGCAAAGCCCTCACTCACTCACTCACTCACTCACTCACTCACTCACTCACTGACTGACTGACTCATCACTAATTCTCCAACTTCCCGTGTAGGTAGAAGGCTGAAATTTGGCAGGCTTATTCCTTACAGCTCACTTACAAAAGTTAAGCAGGTTTCATTTCGAAATTCTACACGTAACGGTCATAACGGTCGATAACGGTCGACAACGTCCGCCATGTTGAACTTTCTTATTTATGGCACCATCTTCACGAAATTTGGTAGGCGGCTTCCCTGCGCTAACCAAAACCGATGTATGTACTTATTTCGATGGTATGACGCCATTGTCGGCCGCCATATTGAACTTTCCAACGTCACTAATTTTCCAACTTCCCGTGTAGGTAGAAGGCTGACCCCATCTTCACGAAATTTGGTAGGTGGCTTCCCTGCGCTAACCAAAATCGATGTACGTACTTATTTCGGTGGTATGACGCCATTGTCGGCCGCCATATTGAATTTTCCAAACATCACTAATTCTCCAACTTCCCGTGTAGGTAGAAGGCTGAAATTTGGCAGACTCATTCCTTACACCTTACTTACAAAAGTTAAGCAGGTTTCATTTCGAAATTCTACGCGTAACGGTCATAACGGTCAACAATGTCCGCCATGTTGAATTTTCTTATTCATGGCCCCATCTTCACGAAATTTGGTAGGCGGCTTCCCTGCACTAACCGAAACCAATGTACATACTTATTTCAGTGGTATGACACCACTGTCAGCCGCCATATTGAACTTTCCAACGTCAGTAATTCTCCAACTTCCCGTGTAGGTAGAAGGCTGAAATTTGGCAGGCTCATTCCTTACAGCTTACTTACAAAAGTTAAGCAGGTTTCTTTTCGAAATTCTACACGTAACGGTCATAACGGTCGACAACGTCCACCATGTTGAATTTTCTTATTTATGGCCCCATCTTCACGAAATTTAGTAGGCGGATTCTCTGCGCTAACCGAAACCGATGTAAGTACTTCGATGGTATGACGCCACTGTCGGCCGCCATATTGAACTTTCCAATGTCACTAATTTTCACAATGTCCGCCATGTTGAACTTTCTTATTTATGGCCCCATCTTCACGAAATTTGGTAGGCGGATTCCCTACGCCAACCAAAACCGATGTATGTACTTATTTTGGTGGTATGACGCCACTGTCTGCCGCCATATTGAATTTTCCAAACATCACTAATTCTCCAACTTCCCGTGTAGGTAGAAGGCTGAAATTTGGCAGGCTCATTCCTTACAGCTTACTTACAAAAGTTAAGCAGGTTTCATTTCAAAATTCTACGCGTAACGGTCATAACGGTCAACAACGTCCGCCATGTTGAACTTTCTTATTCATAGGTAGAAGGCTGAAATTTGGTACTTATTTCGGTGATATGATGCCACTGTCGGCTGCCATATTGAACTTTTCAACGGTCTTTGTTACTTATGGGCCCATCTTCAAGAAATTTGGTACGCGGGTTCCCAATGCTAACTGAATCCTACTTACGTACATATATACGTCCATAGCCTGCAGCTCGGTCACCGTGTGAGGCGGCGTTGGGTCCCCCATCCCAACGCCTCCCACGTTGTTGGCTGCCTGCCTATATAAGGCCGTCTGTCGCTCCAGTCTCTACATTCCCTTCCTTGCTTCGCCACGGTATTCACGTCTCCCTGCTGATAACTACAGCCTTTTTATTTAATCCACAGCTTCTCCGCTGTTTTATTGTTCATTTATTACGATTATAGTTATTGTATAGGTATTTTAGACTTACTTTACATTGTTCAGGTACCCATTTCCTTTATCATTCCAACCGTACCCCCATTAACATGTCTATCGAGGTAATCACCATCGATCAAAGAACTGTCACTTACCAAGTGGTTTCCATGCCCGGAGATGGCACCTGCCTTTTCCATTCTCTTTGTTACATATTGCACAGCCATATCAGGCTCACTATTGATATCCGGAGGAACATTGTGTCTTATGTATTGAATGACTGGGACAGGTTCAAGGTGTGGACTGATGACGGTACAGGAGATAATTATACTACACAGGAGCACTAGAAGAGTGAAATGTTTAAGTGTACCGAAATGGCCAAATATTTTACACCTTTGGACAACCGCCAATGCCTCTTAAACATCTTAGCTTCACAGGTGACGATTTCAGTAGTGGACACTTTGATGTTTAGAAATGTTTAAACTCTCAAATGCTGGATGTGAGGTTATCAATGAAACTGGTTGTATACTTACAACGCTTGACAGATGCCGAATGTCTCTTCAACACAAGTCCTACAAATACTGTCGTAATTGAAACAAACCATGAAACTCAAACCGATTATGACAGCAGCAATCCAAGCTGTGAGATTTGAAACAAGATTACTGTTCACATGGCCAACTGTACGTTGCATGCTCAAGAGTACGCTCAGCGCACAGCTACAGCTTGGTCATATTGCAACTGGAGGGCTGAACTGACAACGTGGCATACAAAGAGATCCTTAACAAATAATTATTGGTATATTTTCCCTCAGTTTAAAAAGGTTTAATTTTCTTCTTAATAAAAATTTTAAGGCAGTAGTTCACCGCTGCGAAGCGCGGGTATTTAGCTAGTATATATATATATATGACAGCAACACTCATCACTCACAACAGTGACAAAACAATTACATTGACAATCATGTTACGTTATTTTCAAAATGTTTCCTTTTCTTTTTCATTGCTTCTTTAACACACTACTTCTCCGCTGCGAAGCGCGGGTATTTTGCTAGTTCTACAATAAAATAAAATAAAAATAAAAAGAGTAATAAAAATCATCACCCCGAAAGCGGACAGTAGAGGTCACGAAGCATATGTGTGCCAAATTTCAGTTCAATACGGTTCACCGTTCAGGTCAAACGGTTTGTGATCTACAGGTGATTTAAAATCCTGGACAAACACACAGCCATGGTAGCGTATTATATAAGAAGATTAAAATAAAGGGTACAGAATTCAGTTAACAGCCGAAATTGGTCACTGATTAAGAAAGTGGCTGAAAGAAAATCCTATACAGCAACTGTGACCCTCCTAGATCAGAGTTATGTATAACACATGCTGCATTACAAAGGCTAACATAAAGACCTCCACTGTCCTCCTTCTTGTTTTTTATAAAACATTCACCCATTAGCACTCACAACATTAAATTCAGAGGCAGTTTTTAGCTGTAGGTTATAAGTCTAAAGAACACAACAGCCACCATAATGAAAACTGCTAATCAAACTTATAGAATATCATTGCAAAATTATTACATTACTTTTAGTTTCCATTGCAATGCCCATATATGCTTTACATATCACATATTTAATATTTAAGCCACTAAAAGAAAGCAAGCTTTTATGATACACTAGCAAAATACCCGCGCTTCGCAGCGGAGAAGTAGTGTATTAAATAAGTTATGAAAAAGATAAGGAAACATTTTAAAAATAACGTAACATGATTGTTAATGTAATTGTTTTGTCACTGTTATGAGTGTTGCTGCCATCAAAGATTTGATTATCATTATTTCTTTCAATCAGGTTTGTATTTGGAGGACGTGTTGCGTTCAAGTTACATTCCGTGTTTGTCAACCGTTGTAAAGATAACAGGTTTCATTCATCGAAGTGTTCACTACCCAAATTGCTACTCGTGAATCTAAGATGTTTAACAGGCATTCCCGGTATTAAGTTGTGGAATTGCCTGCGAGTATTTAGCGACAGCGTCTATATGAACTTGTGGATTTGCCTGCGAGTATTTAGCAGCAGCATCTCTATTAAGTTGTGGATTTGCCTGTGAGTATTTTGCAACAGCATGTCTATTAACTTGTGGATTTTCTGCAAGTATTTAGTGACAGCGTCTCTATGAACTTGTGGATTTGCCTGCGAGTATTTAGCGACAGCGTGTCTATTAACTTGTGGATTTTTCTGCGAGTATTTGGCGGCAGCATCACGAAGTTGTTTTTGTCTAGCTGCATCAGAAAATGTACCACGACGTCTGACACGCCTCCTTTTTACTGTTTTCTCACAGCTTGGATTGCTGCTGTCATAATCGGTTTGAGTTTCATGGTTTGTTTCAATTACGTTAGTATTTGCAGGACTTGTGTTGAAGTGACATTCGGCATCTGTCAAGCATTGTAAGCAGACAATCGGCTCCATCGATAACTTTGCATCCAGCTTTTGAGAGTTGAAACATTCATAAACATCAAAGTGTCCACTACTCAAATCGTCACCTGTGAATCTAAGATGTTTAAGAGCCATTGGCGGTTTTCTAAAGGTGTAAAATATTTGGCCATTTCGGTAGACTTGAAAGCAACAACCGAACAATTCAGTGGCAGCCATCAACTCACATGCAGAAGCATAAGTGAAGGGCTTAAGCATTTCACTCTTATAGTGCCCCTGTTTAGTATAATTATCTCCTGTACCATCATCAGTCCACACCTTGAACCTGTCCCAGTCAATCAATACACAAGACACAATGTTCCTCTGGATATCAAGATTGAGCCTGATATGGCCGTGCAATATGTAACACAGAGAATGTAAAAGGCAGGCGGCATCTCCGGGCATAGAAACCACTCGGTAAGTGACAGTTCTTTGATCGATGGTGATCACCTCGATACACATCTCACTACCCAAATCGCTATGAATCTAAGATGTTTAACAGGCATTCCCGGTATTAACTTGTGGATTTGCCTGCGAATATTTAGCGGCAGCGTGTCTATGAACTTGTGGAATTGCCTGCGAGTATTTAGCGACAGCGTCTCTATGAACTTGTGGATTTGCCTGCGAGTATTTAGCGACAGCGTCTCTATTAAGTTGTGGATTTGCCTGCGAGTATTTAGCGACAGCGTGTCTATTAACTTGTGGATTTTTCTGCGAGTACTTAGCGACAGCGTTTCTATTAACTTGTGGATTTGCCTGCGAGTATTTAGCGGCAGCGTGTCTATTAACTTGTGGATTTTTCTGCAAGTATTTGGCGGCAGCGTCACGAAGTTGTTTCCGTCTAGCTGCATCAGAAAATGTACCACGACGTCTGACACGCCTCCTTTTTACTGTTTTCTCACAGCTTGGATTGCTGCTGTCATAATCAGTTTGAGTTTCATGGTTTGTTTCAATTACGTTAGTATTTGCAGGACTTGTGTTGAAGTGACATTCGGCATCTGTCAAGTGTTGTAAGCATACAACCGCCTTCATCGATGACTTTGCATCGTAATAAACGAACAATAAAACAGCGGAGAAGCCGTGGATTAAATAATAAGGCTGCCGATATTAGCAGGGAGACGTGAATACCATGGCGAAGCAAAGAAGGGAATGAAGAGACCTTGGAGACCGGAGCGATGTACAGCCTTATATGGGCAGGCAGTCAATTACGTGGGAGGTGTGGGGATGGGGGACGCAATATAGGCAGGCAGCCAACTACGTGGGAGGCGTGGTGATGGGGGACGCAACGCCACCTCACACGGCAACCAAGCTGCAGGCTATGGACGTATATATGTACGTAAGTAGGATTCAATTATGACCGTTACGCATAGAATTTTGAAATGAAACCTGCTTAACTTTTGTAAGTAACCTATAAGGAATGAGCCTGCCAAATTTCAGCCTTCTACCTACACGGGAAGTTGGAGAATTAGTGATGAGTGAGTGAGTCAGTCAGTCAGTCGGTGAGGGCTTTGCCTTTTATTAGTATAGTGCACAATGGACTAGTGCTCCATTCAAGATTGGTTCCTATTTTTCATCCAGTACTGTTTGGATAAACAGTGGCTTCCTGTGAACCTAAATCAGATTGAGCAGGTTATATTATGATTAGATAGAAGGACAGACAGATGTCATTTGTCAAAATAACTTTGTAATTATGCAAGTGTAGTACACATACAACATAAATAGCACTGACTTTTCAGGTATCTTTCAGCTATCATGATTTCATAAATCATTTTTGCTCTGTAACTATGGCTCCATATTGATTGTTTTCATACAGAAAATGACAAATGCTGCCATTTTGTCTGTCTGTGTGACAATCAATTAAACAGAAATGGTCAATGCACCAGGGTTTTTAACATTGTCATGTGCTAATAATGCCCTGTGATTGCCAACTGATCCTAAGCATTTACCCCAATCAACAGCTTACAATTAAGTATATTGGTTGTTACAAGTAAAAAATAACATATAAAGATGAGCGAAGTGGCAGTAAAATCCAAGATCTTGTTAAGAAAAACAGCACACATATATTAGTATTTTATTTCAGGACAAAGGACAATTAGTCATACAAGCATGAATCTACCTCATAGTTGTGACTACAATCTAGAGTAAAAAAATGTGTTCTATATTTATATTTTTAAACTGTAGATGCCAGATTCATTTTAGGCCAGCATTATTAATGGATGTGTTTGCACATGCAAATTCTTATAGGCACATGGAAATAAATCACCAATGTAATCTCTATTAGTACTGCAAAATGCAGTATACTCAGTTTTCCACACAAGGTTTCCCACACTAGTATATAGGCCAGGCAGTAATTGCCAAACAAATGAATAAGGAATGAAAAGGAAAAAAGCACTCACTCAGCCTCTGCACTGGGAGTCTATTCTGCCATCTCTAATGAGACAGCCAAGTAAACTGACACTATAAAATGCAAAAATAAACCCAAAGAATAGGAATGAAGATTGGAATTCCGTTTAAAAACCACTGCACAAAGAAGACACAAATAAGGGTTATGTACATTGATCTGCTGGAGGAAGAGAGATCAGGAGACAGACAATTAATTATTAATTAACACTGTTCCACTCAGAGGCTGCAGTGACAGACTTTTGGGAACTGTAGCTGAAACTGAAGCTTAATATCCCATCACAAAAGTTACTTAATAAAACTAAAACTGGGTAAGAGAGTTAGGATATTAACAATTTTCTCTTTGATAGCCAAGTTTTTGTGGGGGAAAATGGCTAATGCTTAATTCTAGCCGAAAACATTTATGAATGTTTTGTGCAATAATATTTTTATAAAAGTTGAGCAAAATCATTTAAAAATCACAATTAGTAGCAAGCATTTTTTTAAAGAACCAATAATGTACCATACTACATCATCTAAATAGCCAACTAGTTTCAAAGAAGTGTTTAAAGAAGACTTGGGAGTCCAACTGACCTTTATTCAACTGAGATGTGTAAGTCAGTCTGGGTTTTAATGCAGGATTAAAGAAAAACAGGCAACAGTAAGAAAGCCCTCATTGTTCAGAACAATGAAAACATATCCGCAAGTGCAATTTGACCCACTATGGCAGTCACACTCCCCCACAAGTTCAGATTCCTATATTCAGTATCGATGCTGCAGGGTGCCAGGAGGTTATATGCAGCTCTAAGAAACTTGATTCACCCTCCCCTGAGCTAAAATACAGGGAGGCCAATTTTTAAAACACCACCCCTTGCAGTGATTTAATGTGTCTCTTTAGTACAGTGAAACAAAACCACTGCAGCAACTTTAAATGTATCACAGGTTTCTGTTAAGAGTCTTCAGTAACAGCTCTTTATTAGGAAATAAAAAAGACAAAGATATCAGACAGCCCAGTGAGCTAACAGACTTCCCCCTAAATAACTCTCATAGGACAGCTGATTGACTGCCACTAGCCCACCCCTGAACAAAGAAGCAGCTGTTACAACCATCACATACTGCAAATATTTAACAAATAGGGAAAAAAAGAATCCTTAAACAAAAACATGCATATGCACATAATGTTCCTATTGTGGTTCACTGGCTCTGTACAAAGAGGTCTGTGCAGTAACATATTGGGACAACAATGATGATATTGCAAAACAAGGATCAGTATGCCTGCAATCAGCATGGAATCCACATCACTGTGCAGTGAATTGAGTGTTGTAACTCAGGCATATGTTAAATGAAAAGTTCATAACTGGAGTGGTCGACTCCAATCTTGGATCCTGCAATGGCTGCAGATTTCTGGTCCAACCCAGTTGCTTAATTAGAAGCCAATCCTCATCAATAACAGAAAAATTATTTGAGTAATAAGTGTATCATAAGCAATGAATTATTTCTCATGAAGCAACTGGGTTGAAATAAAAACCTGAAGCCACTGTGGCCCTCCAGGACCAACACTGTTCAGTCCTGATTTAAAGGGTCTGAGTCTTAAATAGCAAACAAAATAAATGAAGTTAATTAGTAGCAAAAAACAGTCACTAATTAAGAAAATAGAATGAAAACCCGTAGCCACTGTGGCTCTCCAGGATTGGAGTTGGCCACCCCTGGTTTATAGGTTTTGTCATGCACATGCGCATTGGAGGCAGCTAAGGGGCTCAAAAAAGATAATTCCATGACCAGGGGGTGGCAGAGTGCAGTGATCCTTTTTCTTTTTCCTCTGCAGACCGACCACGGGAAATTTCACCTGGGCTCAATGACGTCACTTCTGGTTCTAGGCCCAGTGACACCACTTCCTGGCTTCCAGGCCCAATGACATCTCTTAGGTTTTCTGGGACCAACAACATCACTTCCGGTTCCGGGCCTGATGACACCACTTCTGGTTATGGTCCAGAATACATCACTTCCAGCTCCTGATTGGATGACGTCATTTCCCCTCCCCGGCTTTAAAACCGCCATGTTTTATCTGTCTCACCAGTTCTGCTTTGGACTGAAGTCTGCTAAGACTTTTTTTTGAAGAAACCTTCACTTTTGACAGCCTATTTCAAATATACCAGTGGCTGCCCCCAAAATGTTTTCCTGTGTTGTTTGAACTATTTCACAGTTTATAGGGCTATGTGGCTATGTGGATTAAAAAGGAGGCAGTGTAGATGACTGATGGCTAACCTCAATATAAGAGAGGTGGTAAAAGAGATTGACACTGACTATAAGATCATCTGTATTATCTTGATTCTAGAGTCTACTAGAGTGGAAATTTAAAAATAAATGACTACAAAACTAATATGTATTAAGTGTCCATTCACTCTAACACAGCAAGGTTAGTGAGCTGCTGCTAATTATCCATGGCTATGTGAAACCTTAACAATCAATCAGTATTATTATATACATCACCATTAATTGCATGCATTTAGGGTATTTAGAAAAACAAATATATACCAAAGGAAAACAAGTCAAGGTGGCAATAGCAACAAAGTTTACAGGTCAGAATAAACTGACAGAATAGCAGTCCTGTTCATTAATGTTACAGTGAATTGGAAGGGCTGCTGCAAATTGCACAGTAAAAGAAAGGACGACAACTACAAGGCCAGATAAAGAACATCACAATAGATGTGCATCAGACAGCAGATGCCATAAAGTTCGGCAAGTTTTCATCAAGAGGTGCACAATTAGATTTTAGAACTACAAGAAAGACAACAAAGAATTTCAATGTGTTCATATGGTAAACGTTAGTAGGTATTCTGGAGTTTTGGAGAAAACTCCCTTATAAGTGAATAGCTAATGAAAACAGTGCAGACGATTCAAGTGAGCATTAACTTGGTCACCACATATGGTTTCAGTTAACACTCTGGTAGCAGCATTCTGACCCATAAAAGACTAATAGCTCTCTCTAGAAGAAACATGGATCATGCAGGAACATTCTCTCTTAATCTAATCATTAGAACAGTAGAAAATCATTAAACTATATCAGTTGTGTTATTCAAATCAAACTTAAGAATTCAATTTTCCTTTTTTGCCACAGTTTCTGTCTTGCTCCTAATGCTGGTGGGAGTGGCTCAGACCTCCTGCAACTCTCAATTAGATAGAGCAGGTACAGAAAAATGGGAGGATGGATGGATGGATATACATGTAGCTATTATGATCCTGATCCCACTTAGCTGTTAGTGCATTTCCATGTACTGTAAGTTCATGTTTACTAGACTCTTCAAAGTTTGTTTTATTATAATACATCATGTATTTTGTAACTAAGTACTTTGTTCTTTTGCTCTTAATTTTCTGCTTGTTTGTGCTTGTTTCAGCACATTGTGATGGTGTGCTCAACAAACTAAAAGCTAAATACTGATTAATTGACTGATTCATGAATTGTTACAAAACATAAACCAACTGGACCCACTGGTTTCTATTTTTTCTAATTCACTGATCTGCACTTTATTTCTGTGCACCCTTCTAATCATTCATAGCAAACATACATATGAGATCCTGCTTAATCCACTTTGTGTGGTAACACAGCCTATTCTGACAGCCCTAAGAGAAATGCAATAAGCAATCCTATCACAGAACATTTTTTATTTCAATAGCTGTAACTTTTTCTTGATAGACAAATCTGAAACATAGTACAAGTTCAACCACAAAAGATGCTTGCATTCTACAGTGACTAAGACTTAAATACACGTTGTGACGCGTGAGTCCCTGTCTTGCGGCCCAAAACAAAAAGGCTGAGAATCTGTACTTTAGTAAAACCAGCTTTATTCAGCTTGAAACAGGAACAGCACAGTTATTTATTGTAGCGGGATCTACCACTCTCCTATATACAGACACAGAAATCAGGCAGGGTCGTGGCCAAGTAATGCTGTCCCCTGCATTTATAATGTTCCTCACATCACCCATTGATGACAGGTCTTATAGTGCAACCGCAGTCAGCTCGGATTTGTTTTCATGTTGAGTCCCTGCAGCACTGACAGCCTGTGGTTGCCCCAGCAACAGAGAAGCTGTCTTCCACAAATGCGGCGATCATGCTTTGGGATGCTCTTTGGCATGCCGTCCCGTTGGGGGAGTCCCAAAAGAGTTTAGAAACCTTACAACATTTACAACAATGGCATTGGTAGTACCTCAAACAGAGTAAAAAATCAGGGGAACAGTAAGAATCACAACACTACTGCAAGAGTGTATTACAGTTATGATTACAGTCTATATTTACATTTTGCATGACCTTTCCATGCCCACTTTTTTGCCAGGTTCTCTGGTTTCTGCTTTCATCCCAAAGACATGTCTGCTAGATGACTAGGTGTGGCTTCAGGTTCTGCATGAACTTAAAATTACAAAAGCAGGTTTGGAAAAAAACTGAAAGGATTCTCATGATAAATTAATACACTGAAACATTTTTAACCTTTACACTTTAAGTTAGACTTTTTTATTAATGACATGCTTAAACTGGGATCACTGTCAAGCCAACAAAATACTGGTAATTACTGCTATCGTGCTTAAACTCCAAAAAATAAGAATGACAGCCGTGAGGATGTACTATAGGCAGTGGCATAGCTCAGGGGAGGTGGAAGGGAGCGGTCAGCCCCAGGTGGCACATTTTTGGGGGCGGCATTATTGACCAAAATGCTCAGTATAATTAGTGTGTAAGCAGCAGGGTTCTGAAAAATATCACTCATGAATGAAAAAAGTAAAATTGTCTGATTTTTATCCACAAATGCTTAAAAAATAATTTTCACACTGTCCTTCTGTGACAGCATCAGACACAGCAGTTGAAATTTATGAGGCAATAACAAAAATAAACATTAACATTACATCAATAATAATTTCTAGGAAGATAAACAACTAATTTACAATTTATTATTTTGTTTCTTTAACAATCCGAATGCGTTCATGCTCTGCGCAGAAAACATCCCCACCTATCAATTGTACACTACACTGGTTCTGGTTTTCGCAGCGTAATTATATTAAACTAATAATTAGAACACGGCTTATCATTGCATCTATACTATATTCTTGTCTAGCTGATGCTTATATATAATTAAATGTAAAAAATATTGCTGTTTCTCTATATATGAATAAATCTATACAAAATTTATCTTAATTTTTCACAATACATCATTTAATTTTCTATTTAAATACATATTCAGATATCTGTGGTGTGCTGGCACCCGGCCCAGGGTTTGTTTCCTGCCTTGCGCCCTGTGTTGGCTAGGATTGGCTCCAGCAGACCCTGTGACCCTGTAGTTAGGATATAGCGGGTTGGATAATGGATGGATGGATATTCAGATATGTTAGAGGGCAAAAAATTGAAGCACTGCCTGCCCCAAGCAGCACGAACTCTAGCTACAACACTGACTATATTGTTACTGTCACACACGTGCGCATGGGAAGCAGCAAAAGGGCTTGAGTGAAGGCAGTTCGGAGGCATGCCGGGATGTGGCAGAGTACACTGACTCTTTTTCTCCTTTGCCTGTAGACCGTTCCCGGGGGATTCCACCTGGCTCTCCTGACATCACTTCTGGGACCGAGCCAATGGAAGTCGACCACACCAGCTCCGGCCCCTCAGATGTCACGTGTGGTCCAATGGTTGAAGACCACGTGCTCGATCCTTATGACCTCACTTCCTGTCTTCCCCTTTAAAAACCTGCCCCTTTTCCCTTTTTCCTCAGTCTTGTTTTGGACTCCGTTGTATGCACTTCAGTGCTGGTTATTTTGACAAAAACGTCTTTTGCAGCCAGGATACCAGATTACACGGGTGGCTGCCCCAAACCTTTATCTGTTTATGTCTCGTTTTTGTGACATTACTTATAATTCACAGTCAATCATCCAAAGCTTTGCCAATGTTTAAAAGATAGGTAGCTAAAATGAGGCCCTGCAAGTGTACTCTAAATCACAAGATCTGTGGTTCTTTGTAGTATGTAGAAAATACCAAATAAAGCTAAAATAATGCTACAATTGTAAACTAAAAAACTAATTTACAAGATGTTGTGGTATTTATTATACACTAGCAAAATACCCGCGCTTCGCAGCGGAGAAGTAGTGTGTTAAAGAAGTAATGAAAAAGAAAATGAAACATTTTGAAAATAATGTAACATGATTGCCAATGTAATTGTTTTGTCACTGTTGTGACTGATGAGTGTTGCTGTCATATATATATATTGTGGTCCCCGGCCGGGACTCCCAGGAGGACCGGAGGAGGGCTTGTGCCTCCTCCAGACCGCGAGGGGACGTCCGTCCTGGTTATGTTGGGGGCCTCGGGTAAAGGGCTTGGAAGCCCAGCCCTGTAGGGACCCGTGGCCACCACCAGGCGGCGCCCCGGTGCCTGAATATCCCGTGTGGTACCCGGCCGGGGCTGGAGCCCAGCCGGGACGTCCAGGAGGACCAGACCGCGAGGGGGCGATCGCCCTGGTTGTATTGTAGGGGCCCGTGGCCACCGCCAGGCGGCGCCCAGGTGCCTGAGGAACCCTGGAGCCCAGCACTTGCGCCACACCAGGAAGTGCTGGGGGGAAGACGACAGGGGACACCCGGACGGCTTCCGGGTGCGCAGCCGGCACTTCCGCCACACTGGGGTGTGGCTATGACTGATTGCCGGGAAGCAGCCGGAGCCCATCCGGGTTCCCATATAAGGGGCCGCCTCCCTCCAGTCATTAGCAGAAGTCGGGTGGAAGAGGACGGAGCTGGAGAGAGGACTGGAGGCGGCCAGAAGAAAGGCAGTGGAACTGTGAGGCCTGGACATTGGGGGAATCGGTGCTGGAGGCACTGGGGTTTGTTGAGCACGTGAAATATTGTAAATAAACAGCACTGGGGTTTGTTGAGCACGTGAAATATTGTAAATAAACAGTGTGTGGTGGATCCAACGATGTCCGTCTGTGTGTGTCCGGGTTCAAGTTCACTATATATATATATATATATATATATACACACACACACACATATAAACATATATATATACACACACACATATATACATACATATATATATCTACATATATACACATACATATACATACAGACATACATACATACACACACACATATATACACACAAATACATATATATATACATACACACACACATATATAAACATATACATACATATCTACATATATACACACACACATATATATATATATATATATATAAAATATATATATATATATATATACATACACTCTTTGGGGTGCGAGCAACTGTTGCTGGGGGTGGCGGAATCTATCAAGGAAGAAAAATGAAAAACATTATTTGTACAAAATCTTAATTTATTTATCCATTCCTAAATAATTAAATGGGCAGGCTATTTCGTATCAGTGCAATACGCTGTTTGTTAAAACGGATGACTCCCGCTCTTACGTGCAAGTCTGCGTGGATATTATGAACTATCGTATCTGTTCAAGTTCTATTTAAATTTTAAATAGAAGGAATTTTTATTTAGTCGACAGAAATATCTTTGGTAGGAATGGTAAAAACAGACAGGAATATTATTCCTGAATAAATCAACTCAAACCTTAAACAACTTATAATATTTTGCTCTC
>JANRMT010062814.1:69589858-69615293 GCA_026402145.1 Polypterus bichir lapradei
AGAGAGAGAGAGAGAGATGACAACAACACTCATATCAATGACAAAACAATTACATTAACAATCATGTTACGTTATTTTTAAAATATTTCCTTTTCTTTTTCATAACTTCTTTAACACACTACTTCTCCGCTGCGAAGCGCGGGTATTCTGCTAGTCCATTATAACTCCTCTTATTTTAAAGAAAGATTTTAAGATTTCAAGCTCTGCCAATACAACTTAATAGAAAGAAAGAACGAAAACAGTGATGATATTTTAAACATTATTTTAAAAATGTAACATTGCTCTGATGTAATTTATCGAATTTAAGTTCAATAAACATTTGAAATAACTTACAGTATACTATGAAGATTTACTATCTATGAAGAGTGATGAAACATGCTAAAATAAATGCAGTAGGCTTTTACTCTGAGCTCTTCATGTGGACTTCCCTTGTGTTTTGCAGTCACCATCTTTTAATGCTGCCAACCTTTATAATAGACATGTAAGGGTGGCACTTTGAATTTTGTACCTTTTTAACTTTATTTTCACTGCCTTTCAAAGTTAATGCTTCAACTATACTACATTTAACAGACATCCCTTTCTTTCAGTATTCTGCAACTTGCACTTTATATCAGCTATATTTAATTTAAAAAATGCCACCTAATTATAACATTTTATTATTAATGACCACATTTATATATTTTTTCAAAGAGACTAAAGCATCTAACTGTCATTTTGTTGCATGTTCAGGCCAACACAATTTAAGCCTTTACCTTGTCTTAGGCATCAAGCTACCTATTATGGATGTAAATGATACAAACAACTGGCAATGCTGCTGAAGAACAGATTGATCTATTAATACCTACAACTGACGGATGCAGGGGTATGACTTGATAGAGAAAAGAAACTTGATAAAAAAGGGGCTGCTGACAGAGTGGAGTAAAACAATACAGGAACTATTAACACCAAGCAATAGATAAGCATTAACAATACCCCAACAGAGTGATCAAGAATAAGAGACTAGAATTTGTTGTACCATTCCAAGTTGTGGTGGTAACACCTGGAGTTCACCAGACCAGATCTTTCTTCCTAAAACCATGACTTTTTTGTGGCGAAGGGCTTTGTACATGTAAATGATCCTGTTTTGGGGAGTTATGAGCTGGCTATAGGAATACAATGGTGTACTCCTATTGAAAGAGCAATCCAAAAACAAAAATCCATTGTCTATTGTGACTTTGGTGGGAAAAAAAGGTTTGGCCTTGAAAAAGCCTTGAAAAAGGAAAAGGCAAAAGGATTTAAGGATGAAAAAGAACCTAGACAAAAGGCTAAAGAACCATAAACAACTTAATCGTGCAATTTCACAAAACCAAAAAAAAATGCCAAAGCCAAACTTTGTTGCCAAAACTTCACAAACATGGTATTGTTACCTTACAATTGTAAGAAATTTATTTGAGAGAGTTTATTCCAAAACTAGAATGCTGGCTATAGCATACTTGCATGTGTTATAGTGTAGTATGACAATGCAAACCATGTGCCTTGCAACAGCCACAGCAGCCATAAACAAAATGACCACATCTGTGTTGAAAACAAATTAAATGGCAATGAATGAAAAAAATCCAAAGAGTGTTGCAAAAGTACAAATAAAGCAATAGTAAATCCAAATACTAAAAAAAAAATCCTGGTAGAATCATAACACTGTCAAAATGTAAGTAGAACAGTTATAGTGGGACCAATTCCTAGAGAAATGCTAGGTATTAAAAAAAAGGATGGTGGCTGAAAACAATACCCATTTAGTGCTAGTTGAGGATGTTTCACTTTCAAAGATTTTTTTTCAAATTTACACATAACATTTGAGAAACCAGCATTCAGTGCGAAGTGTCAAAAACTCACTTTGGCTGTGTACTGATTGTGCAGAGCGGCAGCAGCTTAAAGTAAAGATGAAATCAGATGATGGATTGTAATAGTTATAAAAGCCAAGGTTGTAACAGTGAAGATAAAAAATTCAATGAACACAGGCCACGAATTAAGACAATATCTTAGAATAAAAAACATATTGAGAGACTCGTTAACCAAAATATTTCACACAGCCTAAACCAAAACACAAGACATAAGTCAAAGAACAGAAAAGGATTTGAAACCAGAGTTTTCTTTAACAGTACTAATGCTGGGGTTTTGTTTTGAGTATCCACAAACTTGTATGACCCATAAGTTCATGATACAGATCTTTAACCTGGCAAACCTGCAAAGCAAACCTCCCAAAATGGCAGTGTCTATACTAAAAACAACATTGAGCTACAGAAGAATATATTTCATAATTAGTACCTTCAAAAACATCCAAAAACACACAACTTATCTAACCATTAAATTCCTTCACTATCCACAACCCCGCAGGCTGAGGATATTTTCTGTGTGCACATTGAATGTTCTTCTTTTGTTCGTGTGGGCAACCTTACATATACTCTCTATAAACATACTGAAGCCTATAGATTTTTCCTTAAGTTTATGTTTGCATGTGTTTGTGATTGCTAAGTAATGGACACATATCTGAAATGAAAAAGCAGGAATGAAAATGAAAGATATATTAAATATACATGTTATTCACCTGTTAAATAAGAATACCCAGCCCCACGGTAGAATTAGAATTAAATAGGGAAACACTGATATGAAGAAGAAAAAACTGACATACATCCAGTTTACCAGACTAAGCCAGACTAAGCATTTATTTAGCCATAGGCACAAAAAAATCAATGAATAATGAAATAGTGACAGAATTGTGGAGTCAACATGACTTCTACTTCCATGTGTTTTCCTGCCAATTTATTTCAACAAAAACGATTCCTTGTTGCATTTTCTCTCCTTCCATTTAGTGTTTCACTCTCTTTCACTACAGCAGGTTACAGATCTTTTTACGGTAGATATTCCTCTCTTTGTGAATTCTGACTCAGAGAATGCTCTTATTATCTCCCCCTCCTTTGCCTTTAAAATTCTCATCTCAATCGTTAAAGCTACATATGCTCCCTAGAGTTTTTTGTTCTACTTGGCAAAGCTGCTGTTGGGCAATTAAGCTATAAAATGTAGCCATCTCACTCCACTTCTATCTCTGGATTCAAGACAGATGAATGCAGCACCAATTTATTTTTTTTATCATCTCATTCCATTTAGCTGAATATTTCATAGGAGCACAGAATTAGAAGGCAGCTACTTTGAGCAAGTTCATTACTCTTCAGCCAAATCCTAGCATTAGAGTTCATCTCGTCCATATTAACTGTATTAATATTTTATCAAGGCCACATTGTGGTGCGGATTAGTCTTTTGTTACATGACAGAAGCCAACAGGGGCAGTGTATGAGTGGTGGAGTTTGAAAAAAATAACAAGTGTTAGTGAAGGTGGTGTTCTTGTTCTGGTAACGAGGAGAATAATACAGTAGCATAAACAGTAAATTTAAAGAATACAACAGAAATAACACCTTTTAACCCGAGAATTCATAAAGCCTAGGCTGACCGGTGAAAACAAGCCCATCTGCTGACAGCAAATCAGCCAGTGCCAGAAAGGGAAAGAACCAGGAAAAGGATGAAGAAAGTATGTGGTGAAGAAAATAAGTCAGAAACCAGAAAGACAGATATGAGAGAAATGCCAAAGCCAAAACTAAAATACCAGGATTGTGAAAGGAGCATAATGTCATAAACCAAAAGATCTAAGTGCATAGCTAAATACAGAAAGGGTTTTGTTTTATAGAACTTCAGACAATGGTCCAAGCATACAGGAGGGCTTAAATACCGTCACGGTTAGAGACATCAGATCAGCTGTTAAACACCCAGAAGCAACCCATGATTGCATCTAGACAACAAGAGTTCACAAAAGTATCACAGTAAAAAGGCAAATAATACCTTATTAATTAACTGCAGAACTTTACGACAGCAGTTCAATAATTCATGCCAGTTGCCTACTATTCTTTCTTCCTATGACTGATGCCCATACTCTCTTGACACAAATACTTTCCTGGGTGTGCTCCAGTGCATTTCACATTTCACTTAACTAGAGATATTCTGTGAAAAGAAAATTATCTGTAAATATAAATTAAACTTTGAAATACACAAGAATTATTATGCCTTTCTAAGAACTACTTCACATTAAAGGATACGTTTAGTATTTTTCAAGTCAAATTTATTTCTCCACAAACATGCTACATATGCAATTGCCATGGGGACATGTGTTCTAAAGTTAATTTCATTCTATAAATGTAAAAAAAATATCTTGCTTACATTGGCACTTAGATTCTAGTCTACAGGACATGGAAGGAAAATCTTAAAAACATACCAAATACATCCATTTTTCACGCCAAGACAGTTGTTAAGTATTGGTCCTCATCTTGTAATTACACACACATTATAAAATAGTTTATACATGTCATTGTTAAACAAAAAACACTAATGTTATGAGTTTCAGACATTTTAAATGAAGACCAGCCATGTGCAATAACTCAGTACTTAGTCTCATTGAGCAAAAATCTTTCACCCATACCCGGGGGATAGTTTACTCCATACAGACCAAACCACTATGAACTGTTTGTCTCATGTGGTTGGTTTTGTTTTGATTTACTTCTGTATTTACATGAGAATTCTCACGAGTGAAGAGAAAATGTATCCTTTCCATGAGAAATATAGTACCAGGATTATGAAATAAAATTATTTCCAGATCCCTTTTGTTGTCACAAACATGTGGAAGAAACATGAAAGGTGCACATCAATACTCAACAAATGTCTTGGCTTTAAAAACTGACATATTTAGTTGGTTAAATTTTTCCTCTGTGCCCCATACCCTCCATTGCAAAACTCCAGAGCAGGCAGGATATTTTATAAATTTATAGAAAGCACTTAAATTTAGAGGTGCAGTGGTAGTACAGCTGCCTTGCAGTAAGGAGACCAGGGTTCGAGTCCAGGGTCCTCCCAGTGTGGAGTATGCATGTTCTCCCCATGTCTGTGTGGGTTTTCTTTGAGTGCTCCAGTTTCTTCCCACAGTCCAAAGACATTCAGGTTAGGTAAATTGCTGATCTTAAATTGGTCCTAGTATGTGGTTGGGGTGTGTCTCTGTTTGCCCTTTGATGGAGGGTATGTTCCCGCCTTGTGCCCTATGCTACCTGGGACAGGCTCCAGCAGAACCATGTGACCCTGTTCAGGACTAAGTGGGTTAGAACGTGACTGGCTGACTTAACTATACAACACAATTTTGTGTGGCAAATCCATATACACTATGTTTGTGAAGAAATAATTTCCACAAAATTATATAAAATTATGAAAAATTAAAAAAATATAAAATTAATCACAAAAGAGCACAATGTTCTCACAAAGATGTGCATGAATGTTGACTTTAACTTGATGCTTGGCTTGAAAGTAGAATCAAACCACTACTGGGTCAAAATTACAAGCCCTGAAAAAATGAACCCTACATTGCCAGCCAGACTGCATCCATAAATTGAGCAATGCAGATGTGATAATATTAGGCTCTATAATGTTACATTGCCAGAATTGTCCTTAGCTGATCATACTTTGGATCTGCTTCAAAGTGTTATCATGCTTTATTGTAACATATACTGTTGATCACAGGTGCATATGATGACAGAGCTCTTTCAAAGTGAGGTACAAATATTACAGCTGCCACGTCACACCAAATGCTTAAAAAAGAAACCCAGAGAAGAATAAACACAAGGAGTGAAGATTGCATTGGTATTAAATTAAGTTAAAGAAGGTCAAAATTGCTTGAGAATGGATCAAGAGAACATTCAGGTAGAAATGGGAGATACAGAACACAACAAAAAGAACAATGTTGTTACTCAGGTTCTGCATATGATTAAGAAGGGACTAGAGGGCTGTGAAAACACTTGAAATTATAAAACTGGGAAGTGTAGGTGGCTATATTAAGTGTAAAAAAATAACAAGGGCAACTACAGTATCCTTTTAACATGCCTTAGAGTTCACATTATGTCAGGCAGCTACAAAGATCAGATGTAAGCTTTACTTTGCTTTTCAATTTAATTGCAGGTAGAAGACCTCAGAAAAGCCTAAAAATAGACTGACTATAAGTAGAAAGAGAATTAAAGTTAATGAGGATGTGGAAGAGCTTACTTTGTAAGGTAACAATAATCTGCAGAATGGCTGCTGAAAAGTAACACATCTTTCAAGGACACCCACAAAGAGTCCTCTCAACACTATTTATCATTATATTTATAAAACATTATTATCAATTTGATTCAATAATTTCACAGTTAACAATTTAATTGGCCAGTTGTACGACAAAGCACAAATAAAAATGGGACTACTATTAACAAAACCTCTGGCTATATTATGTGACACTCAAGACAAAGAAAGAAAACATAGTTCTGAAAAACCTAGGTATGATGCTATTTCTGTTTAACCTGGTGATACTGCACCTTTACTGCACATATACACACAAGATGCACATATGATTTAATAATAGGTTTTCTGAAAGCAAAAGATAGTACTGTATAAATAAAATACATTCACATGCCCATGTAATATGTATTCCAAAGACATGCATTAATTAACATCTTTAAATTAAGAGCGTTATGACCAGAAGGGGGCATTGCAGCACTCCAAACCCCATACACAACTACAATGACACAAGTGCCAGTATAAATGAAAAGGTTTATTAACAACAATACCTTACAAAAATGATTATCATATGTTATGCAGCCACAAATGCTCTCTCTCCTCTCTTTCTCACCCCATGGTGGCACCCATGGACCCCAGTAGGGCTGCCCCACTGGACTACAGTTCCCAGCATTCCCTGAAAGTGTCCGAATGGGTATAGAAGCCCAGAGAGGCTGCCATCTACTAGGTCAGGAGAACACACAGTCTTGAATTGGGGAACCCCCTCTGTCCCACAACCAACCCCCACCACCCTCAACCCCCAATCTCTCAATTAAATTGGCCTACTGGCTACTTAAAGATGTGGTGCCAGTCCCAGCAGGGGCGCCAGCCCATGTTTACCATCCACTACAGTGTGCACAAGTGTGTTCTGGGTGGTGCCATATCTGAAAGGACAAATTCATGCTCTCAGGGCCATGCTATCAAATAAGAAAATTACGAAATGAATGACTAAATTTCATCATCCATTGTGAATTTAATTTGAATTAGTATTTGGAGCTTCTTCTGCATTTAGTGACTTAATTAAGATCTATTTGCTCTTTTGAGATCCCTCCTTTACAAAAAGATAATGGGAATAAGAATTTTCTACTAAGGGGTCATCTTCTATCTCATCAACTTAATTTAAGATTAAGTATTCAATGAATGGCTGTCCTCAGACAAGAGTGACACATCTTACATGTATTAAAACAGCTGCATGTTCTCCCTTTGTCCACATCAGTTTCCTACTTGTGCTCAGGTTTCCCTCTATAGTCCAAAGACTTGCAGCTCAGGTGAATTGGCGTTGCTAAATTGGCCCTAGTGTTTGTTTGTGTGGGGTGGGTGTGTTTAGCGGCTGTGTACATTTGAGTGCACTTTGATGGACTGAATGCCTGTTCAGAGTTGATTCTTGCCTTGTTCCATAATACTACATAGTTATACTCTTAATAGCCGCAAAATTGGATTATGCTTCAGTAAATTGGTAGATGGATTTATGTTATTGCATACTCTGCATGAGTAGATGAGTAGCAAATGAACCCTAAAATAAATAAAGAAAAAGAAGACCTCAGCTTCACAGTTAACACAACCATTACTACACCAGGCTCTTCTGTTAGAAAATGATATCATTAACACATTAGTTGCATGTTAGTTCTTAGTATCCACCAAAAGAGTGAACAGTAGGTTCTGAAAACCTTTAGACATTAATTTCCAAATGTGGACTTAATTCCATTCTATGAAACATGCACAGACTGTAAACAAACATTCAAATTATTATATATTGAAATTTTGCACTAGAACCATTAATGCTCACTGCATAAGAATCAAGAGGTTTTGCATTCTGAACTGTGAGAAAAACTAAAACATATTGCTTCCAAAATGTATTCATTCAGGTTCATCATCCAAAGTAATATTTCCTTAATAATTATTCATCAATGCCTGTTTAAGAGAAAAAAATAACATGCTACAACATAAATGCAAGTAAGGAATACAGTATTTATAATAAGAAGGTATTTGTTTTAAGAAGCTGTGCAGCATGTTTGCAGAGCAATAACAGTATTAAACTGTGTTTGTGAAACTATGCTTATGGCAAATTGGGGAGCAAATGCAAAAGATGTAACTCAATATCAGTAATATAAATGGACCAAGGAAACCTACTATCTGTATGTGAAGTTTAATTTTCCATTGTGTATTCAGCATATGTGCAAGTCACATAAAAGGAAATACAACCTTGAAAAATGAAGCAATTGTCAAGGAAAGAATGTTTATTGTCTTAATATATACATAATTGGTAAATTGTTGGCATTTTCCCAGCATTTCCCTCAGAGTTTCTGGAATCCTCTGTTACTTTAGGGAATAAAGCTCAACTGACGGGTCTTAAATAAGAAAGAAGGAAACTATTCAGAACTGCACCAGTCAATTAAATAAACACAGGGATTAATATTACATTAACTAATAATACAACTTTGTTTTTACAGATTATAAGGAACCTGCATGTTTTACATAATTAATATTAATATTACATTATTAATTAATAATGTTATTAATATAATTAATATTACATTAACTAATAATACAACTTTGTTTTTACAGATTATAAGGAACCTGCATGTTTTACATAAGACTAAACATATCAATCACTGTATTTAGGATGCAGTTAGATTCATCTGAATTCATCGCATTAATGTGAACTCAAATTTCACTTTACAGACACCAGACACTAAGTTAGCACATACAGTAAATTAATTGAAGATGTGTGTTTAGTTAATCAATTAACTTGAATGTAAGGATTAGGAATATAACAGTAATTAATTACACCATTGAAGGATTACAAGTCACTGATCTGAAAAGGTGAAAGAATAAATATTGTGCCTCATATAAATACCAATAATTTTCACGAAAAGTTTACATGCAGAAGAAAACACATTAGTTAGCTGTATTCATCCTCTACCTTAACAACTGCCAATATGACCTACAAGTAAGTATTGTTAATCATTAGATGACCTGGCCCGCTGTATAGAGAGATCAGGACCCTGCAGGCAGGAAAAAGCTAATTAAAAAATCAGCCCCCTTAACTGTCATCCTTTTCCAATATCCTAAATATGGTCTTTCATCTCAGATTTCTTGCTGGACTGTTTCTTTGTAACATCATTCAGTGACATTCCACATTCTTTATTACCTAACCAGGGATAAAATGCTGAACACTGTATCTATTTTTTAAAACAGCCATTATTGTTTGTACTGGACTTTATGTATCAGATAATATGCATATAACTGAAAAAAAAACTATTGCTTAATTTTTCATAAGTTTTTCAGAAGTTTGTTGTGGGACCTTTTTCACTTCTAAATCATTTAGAACAAATTAAAACACATTAACATATCCAACAAAATGCACACTGAAGGAATTTAGATTTGCCAAACAATCTTATATTTACAACTGAAATCTGGGTGAAAAAACCCAATCCAACCCAAATAAGAAGACCTCTGTTTTGCTGATCCACATAAGCATTTCTATAATTAACTTGAATGTAAGGATTAGGAATATAACATTAATTAATTACATCATTGAAGGATTACAAGTCACTAATCTGAAAAGGTGAAAGAATAAATATTGTGCATCATATAAATACCAATAATTTTCACGAAAAGTTTACATGCAGAAGAAAACACATTAGTTAGCTGTATTCATTCTCTACCTTAACAACTGCCAATATGACAGTATAAGTTCCTTTTGTGTTCACATTGCCATTTAGCAAAAGGACTAGTATATCTTATGACAATATATGTAGATTTTCTATGCTAAAAAGGCTAGTAGAATCTTTCTATATATCTAAAGTATATCTCATCTCATTGGAGTGTCTGATCTGCATATGCCATAAGTTTTTAGCTGGTCAAGAAATGAACTTCACATTGCATAACATGAATTATTAACGTGATTACTGCACCAAAATAATCATATACATTACAAGATTACGGTTCAGTAATCCACTAATCTAATTCCCTCTTTGAAGCATAACAAGTTATTAATAAAAATAGTCCTCAAGGCACCCATCAACTTTTTGTCAACTGGATCCAATTGCTAATAAAAATTATTCCATTCCTTATTCTGCATTCAGCAAGTTATCCATTCAGTATTTTGTAACTCTTGATCAGATGCATTGCAGATCTGCAGTGTCAATATTCACTTTATATGCCTAAAATGCCTTACGAGGATCATGAGAAAGAAAAGTACATTCCAGAATAGGCACAGAGCTGGGTCTAATCCAGAAATTGTCATATGTCCACTATAGAAAACATCAGCATATTAACAAAATGTACACCACAGAAATTTAGATTTGCTAATAAAACTTTCACCCAGTTTAAATTACAAAAAGGACACTTAAGGCCATGGGAAAAACCATATGAACACCTGTAGAATACAGTATCTGAGAATTTTGTTATAGCAGGAATGTTGTGGTAGGAATCATTTTATTATTATATTTATTATCATCATCTTTGGACAATTAACATATTTTGTTTGGATTTTAAATACTGTATATTGATGCTGTTTAAAGTTTATTCCTTTTGTGCTATATTTCTTTTTTGTGTTTAATTAATTTATCATTTTGATGTCTTTTGCACTCATTTATGAGCAAGTTTATGGAGGCAGGTACTAGGACAAGTTTCATGGGACCAGTTGAAAAAGGCAAGTTCTTGTAGGCTCTACAGTAATGCCTCTGCACATTTCTTCCACAGAGAAACTTAGGGTCTGTCAATGAGTTTTGCACCTAATATTCTTCCAGTTTCTGCATCAACAGAGGCAAATGAGTAGTATATCAATGTCCTTGAAAAGCTGATTTATTTTTATTTTACTGAGCAGCCATGGTATGACAGGTAGCAAAAGTAGGATTCTTGCAAAAAGCACAAGGGTCTGTCCTCAGACACTAAAGAAGCCTTTCTAGCACTCAAGAAAAACTAATATACAGCTTGTATATTATATTGTTATATTATATGGGGTAAAATTAGAAAGGCTTAAAATGATAATGATTAGTTGTATGTGTGACATTTTGCTGAAGGAGAGGATAACAAGAGCTGACTTGAGAGATGGTAAGTCATGTGGTGGGAAGAAAGAGGATGAGGAGGTTTGATTATGTGGATAGAAAACTGTCTAATTAATGGGTGAAACATGAAATATATGCTAGGGTAGGCAAAACTAGCAGGATTAGACAGTATACTGATTGAATATCTCACTTTTCAGTTTTTGTAACAGTCATGTTAATTTGTATTTCTTGCTGCAAGTTCTGTAGAAAAAAATATGTAATCGGAACCATCCAGTCATGGCGTGCAGAATGTCCACATAGTCATAAATGAATGATGTGGTGGCATAGAGGGAACAATCCACAATTAACCAAAAGAAAAGATGTATTGTTTCCTGTTTTTCTGTAGTGTCCATAGTTTTAGATTTATAAATCAAAAAATCTTATGTAAGTTAGTTATAAATTTACTGAGGCTAAGTAACAGAACTTGTCTTTTATTTTCTGATTGAGGATAGAGAAAAAGGATAGAAAATGAATTATAGTTAAGTCAGGTATATTATGCATAAGCCATCAAGTGTTTGAACTAGGAAAAAATCAAGAGCACATTTAAATATGGGACGCATTAATACAGGACACATCTCTTACCAAGCAACAGTGTCTCTAAATGGTGGCATTCATAATAAAACAAAACATCATCACAGAACACACAACACACAACACAAGGTGTTAAACTAAACTAACTTTGTTCCAGACAAATTATGAAAGGAAAAATATACATTTGAATTATCCATAATTCCAAACAACAGAAAAAATATTTCAGAACAAAAGAAAAAACTAATTCCTAAAAGTCAGGAAAGCATAACAGATTTCCTTTCCATAGCTAGCCAAGCAGGTATATTTTAGTGGACTTCTCCAATTTATAATATTTTATTGTACACATATTTGCTGTCTAATTAAAACTGAAAGTTAGGTAGTGCACTTTAAGTTTTACAACATACTGTTGAGGCCTCATTCAGAGTACAGTGTGCACTTTTGGTGTTCAGGCTACAAAAAGTCCGAAGAGCGAGTAGGCTGATTCCAGGGCTACAGGGGATGAGTTATGAAGAAAGATTAAAAGAGGTGAGCCTTTTCAGTTTAAGCAAAAGAAGATTAAGTGGAGACATGGTTGAACTTTGGAAGGATGTTCAATTTGTCAGTACTATTAAGATGTAGACAGTGCCAACTATTAACATCTTGTTTGATGTTCTCCACTGTATTATGAAAATGCATTTAAAGACATTTTTTGTATTCTTGCAGTAATCTTAATATATTTAGAATTTTGCAGTATTGCATAAAAGAACAAAAAAAAAAACCTTGAGGAATTTGCATCTCTGCACTAAATGAAACCACCCCATGTGGTCTGTTTATTTTGCATCACCACAGTGATAAGGCTGGGAATGTTAGATCTGAACTGAACAGCAAACGAATAGCCATTAAATGGTTGATGTCATCCATCACTAATGTAAACCTGATAATGAAATTCGCTGTTATCCTATTCATTGTTCCTTATCACTGTGGGTGATTTTAACATCTATATTTACTGTATATCCCTACATGTAATTGTAAAAACAATTGTGATATTTTTTCATGGCTTTCTTCTTCTTTCCTGCTTATTTCTTAATCTAATTCAGAACTTGGCTCTCAAATACTAATCTTTGATATTAGTTTGTATCCTGTGTTATAAATGTTACACAGTGCCATAAGTTCAGGTTTGACTGCTAACCTGGTCAGTGTCTGTATGGAATTTGTTTGTTCTCCCCATGTATATGTGGACTGAGTTTGTGTAACTTCAGATATTGTTTTATAGCTGAATATTCAAAGTGTATCATTAAGTACTCTCAATTGCCAAAATCTGTTTATTCTACATGTGCTGTTAAATTACATCCTCTCAGTTTAGGCTCACAGGAAACTCCCCTGGCTTTGCATGTTGCTAATTAAGTGAATGATCTGAGATGTTAGTATAACAGATGTTCAGTATTTAATGTAAATGGTATGCTTGTAGAAATGCAGTATATAAATGGAAAAAGTCTTTCTTCTGCTATTATTGTTATTAACACATTTCAAGAAGTGGTTTCAGTTCTGTTTCAAAAATAATAAAAAACTTTCAAAAAGTAAGAATTTCTTGAAAAAAAATACACTTTTAAAATTGCAAAATGGGTAGATGACATATAATATGCATGTTAGGAGATATTAGGACATATTACAAAAAAGCATAAAATAGGAGTTGTGACAGATTGGGGGTACTATCGCTCCCTTGAACCCCTGTCCAAGACTCCAGACACCAGATAAAAGTCCAATAGTTGACTTTATTAAATCGCCACAGTGCACAAAGCACCCTCTCCTCCACTATACTCATACAATAATCACAAATCACTAACAATACACAATCCTCCGACTCCCAGACGCGTTGTCCTCCTAACACCCAGCTCAGCTCGCCATCTGGGAGCTCCCACAATCCTTTTATATTCCCTGACCAGGAAGTGTTCCCAATCCCCAGTCCATGTGATCTTGTATCACTTCCGGGTCAGGTAAAAAGTCCTTTTCTTCACCCCGGAAGCACGTCATTCCCCTTGTCCATGTGACTTGGACGTACTTCCGGGGTGTAGAGTAAATAACCGTTGTTCCCCCCTGCAGCGTCTCCTAGTGGCCCCCATGGCGTCCAGCAGGGCTGCGTATAAAAACTGCAATGTCCATGATGCCCTGCTGGTCTTCAGGGAACCTCCATACTGCAGGGAGGGCGCCACCTGGCAGCTTGGGGGTATTGGCCGGGATAAATGGCCAGCCATACACCACAGAGTATATGTATGCGGTGATCTTACTGCTCACAAAACGGAATCTCAAAAAAATAGAAAGTCAGTCATTTTCTAACCAGGTTGCATGGCATGCTGGAGCCCAGCTAGCACAGGGCACAAGGCATCTGGACAGGGTGCCAGTCCATCACAGAAAAATAGAAAGTGTTTTTGAAATTAAATACAGGTCAAATTGTGTTCGGGACTGAAAAAGTAATTTCATTATAATGGAATTGGAACATTTAGTGTTCTTTTAGCATGTACTGTTGACAAAGCTGACTGCAGAATGCCAAACCCAATGGCAACATCTCAATGGCAGTGAGAAATTCCCACTTTTCCTGTAAAGTAAATTGCTTTAGCTACATAAATGACACCCCTCTAGTCCATTGCGCAGTCAGTATTATTAGATCTGGGTGGAGGGAGTTTGGGGCCCCCCTTGGTTTCAAGACCAAGTATCCCTTTAGCTACCAAAATGGCACCCTTCATTGTCCAGAGTTTATGCCCCTTATCTTTCAAAAACAACCATCTGTTTTTTTTTTTTGGTAAGTCACCCTTTTTTAACCTGAAAAAGATTTACATTAAATGACCATGATAAAAAAGTAGAAGAAATGAAGGTCACATTCACAAATAGAATCGTTTGATGCATAATTTTGTGACCTCAAAATTCAAAGATGCAATCAAATGTGCAGGTGTACATAGGGTAAAATCTTGGCAAATTTATGAAACGTGTTGGAAACTCTTGAGTAGAGTAAATAAAAGGGATTCTCAACATTCAGGGTGAGCAAAAAAGAAACCTCAGTCTGATCAATGAGCTTAGTGAAATCAAATCATATCTTGAGGAACCCTAAAATAAGTGATAAACCTCTAGTCTAGCTGCTGCAAACCTCCAGAACTCCACAAGTACAGCTGAAGTCAAATTTGATTGACAGTTATCCAACCCTTAGATATGCCTACAATGTCTCTGGTTTGCAATAACCCTTATCCAGCTTTACAGCTGCAGGAGTGTGACGATTGCCGACTAAACCAAGTGACATAAACATGCAATCTAATTGACTGTTCAGTGGAACTCCTGAATCACAATTTTTGGGCCAAGTACAAAAGAAACACATATTTTTTGCTGTTTTCTTATGAAAAATAACTTCATTGTAATGAATTTTTCAGATAATAACTTTGCTGCAATGAGGTTTTTTAACATTGTATAGGAAATTAGCCTTGACCAAAAAAATTTAATTGTTAAAATAAGGATTTAATTAAAACAGAGTTCATTCTAACTGTATTTGACTTATAACTATTTGCTTAAATGGTTGCAGGTTAAAGTAATAAATGACATCAGAGCACATTTGTTATTTGATCCTTACATTTTTTGATTATATTGGCAGTCTTGAACTGACAGTTTATCATGAGAAAATTGAGTTCTGTCACACACAGTAAAATTGTATTAATTAAGTTTATAGGTACAACATGAATGATATACAGTTTGACAACTAAAAAGAAAACTGTGTTTTACACTTACAAAACTTATCTTTGTGGGACTGTTTTGTGTGAAAAAAATTAAAACTTAATTGCTAAAAAACTAAGACTAAATAAAAACAAACAAAAAAGAAAAAACTAAAATTAGAAAACTATATTTAGATCTGTGCGGCACAGTGGCGCAGTTAGGAGACCCGGGTTCGCTTCCCAGGTCCTCCCTGTGTGGGGTTTGCACGTTTTCCCCGTGTCTATGTGGGTTTCCTCCGGCTGCTCTGGTTTCCTCCCAAAGACATGCAGGTTAGGTTCAGTGGCGATTCTAAATTGTGCTTGGTGTGTGTGTGTGTGTGTGCCCTGTGGTGGGCTGGTGGCCTGCCTGGGGTTTGTTCCCTGCCCTGTGTTGGCTGGGATTGGCTCCAGCAGACCCCTGTGACCCTGTAGTTAGGATATAGCGGGTTGGATAATGGATGGATGGATATTTAGATCTAAACAAACACTAAAAAAAGAATGAAAACTAACTAAAACAAAAAAATTTGTTAAAACTATAAAAACACTGATTGAGCCTGAGATATAAAGCACCATATCTTCAACATAAAGAGCAATTCCCTTATGATCCCTTTTATCACTGACTCCTTCCAAATATGAATGTGTAGTAGTTCGACATTAATTACAAAAATGATTGGTGATAATGAGACCATTTACTGGTTGTATGCTCTGAATTGGAAAAATCAGAATTTACATTATTAATATGGACTGAGACTAGTCTAAAATACGGGTAATTAATGCTTTTGGCAGAAGTTGCTTTTCCCTAGCTTCAATGAACATTGCTAAGTTTAAAGGCACAATGTTGAAAGCTTTTTATAAAATTCCAGTCATCTGGGCTTGCACGTTTCCCACATTGCAATGGGTTTATGACATCTTGGTTTTTAAAGAGCTTCATAGGTTTCTCAAGCTATTTATGCAAAAGATATTGAGTTATGGTATATTCAATTTATCAAAGAAGTTATTGGCCTGAGCTTTATGTTCTTTACACTACAAGGAAAATAAAGGATTTAAAAAACATTTAGTCTTTTCTCCTTGATGAGGATAAGATAAGCAAATCTGTTTCTTTTGTAGTCAAAAGATTAAGCTCCAAATGTGGAGCCATACGTTTCTTATAAACTGTCTCATTGGGCTATTAAGCATATTCCTGATGAATTATAGAATTGATGCCCTTCTGTAATTTATTTTGTTTTGAAACATAGAAGAGAATGTATCCTCTTAAAACTGCCTTTAGTGTTCTCATAGAAATCTCTGGGGAAGCACTGGTCTCTAAGAAAAATATTAATGTTTGTGGAGGTGAATGCTGAAAAGTTCTCATCAATTAGCATTAATGGATTGAGTCTCTGCTTTTAAATGATGTTTATATTACACAATGATTTAGCTCCAAAATAAGAGTTAGATTTTTTTATTGCTATCCTACTTCCTACTATCCGAATAGATAACTGTAACGCACTCCTCTCAGGACTACCCAAAAAGACATAAATCGTTTGCAACAAGTGCAGAATGCAGCTGCTAGAATCCTAACTCCGAACACATTTCTCCAGTTTTGATGTCACTACACTGGTTACCTGTGTCATTCAGGATTGACTTTAAAATTCTGCTTATGGTTTATAAAGCCTTAAATAATCTCGCTCCATCTTATATACAGTATCAGAGTGTCTTACACCTTACATTCCAAATCGTAACCTTAGATCCTCAAATGAATGTCTCCTTAGAATTCCAAGAGCAAAACTTAAAAGAAGTGGTGAGGCGGCCTTCTGCTGTTATGCACCTAAAATCTGGAATAGCCTGCCAATAGAAATTCGCCAGGCTAATACAGTAGAGCACTTTAAAAAAACTGCTGAAAACACATTACTTTAACATGGCCTTCTCATAACTTCACTTCAATTTAATCCTGATACTCTGTATGTTCAATTCATCATAATAACTATTCATGGTGGCTCTAAAATCCGTACTGACCCCTACTCTCTCTTCTGTTTCTTTTTCCGGTTTCTTTGTGGTGGTGGCGTGATGCTCCAACAATGATGGATGGACTAAAAGGCAGAAGTCTAAGTGACCATCATCTTCAAGTCCTTCCGTGAGAACCATAAATACAAAGAGGACTGTTTCATTTATGTTAGGTAGAATGCCCAGAGGGGACTGGGCAGTCTAATGGTCCGGAATCCCTACAGATTTTATTTTTTTCTCTAGCCGTCTGGAGTTTTTTTTTTTGTTTTTTCTGTCCTCCCTGGCCATCGGACCTTACTCTTATTCTATGTTATTTAATGTTGACTTATTTTAATTTCCTACTATGTCTTTTATTTATTTTTTTTTTATTATGTAAAGCACTTTGAGCTACATTTTTTGTATGAAAATGTGCTATATAAATAAACGATGTATTGTATTGTACTTGCGTCATTTTGTTTAGCATAGGTGCCTCCACTTTCTTGGAAATATTGTTTAGTGTTGCTAGGTTCAATTGCTGATCATGTGACACAGAGGTCTCACTCCACCTGTAAAAGATGACAATGTACAGCTTCTCTCTCCTTGTTTTCTACATCTTTGTTAGTCTAGATGAAGTTAAAAGACATTGAAAATAAGACTTTGGGGTAAGGACTTAGATTGTTCCTTGACCTCTGTTTTGTGCTGTTGCTAATTAGGATTTGACATTTTATTTTATTTTCTTTCTCTATGTGATTTAAACTTATGCCTGTTCCCTGAATAGGAGTTTGCCTGCTCCAGAGGTGGGTAGAGTAGCCAAAAATTGCACTCAAGTAAGAGTAGCTTCAAAATAATATTACTCAAGTAGAAGTAAAAAGTAGTCATTCAAAAAATTATTCAAGTAACAGTAAAAATGTATTTGGTGAAAAGACTACTCAAGTACTGAGTAACTGTTTGATCATAATAAATTATTTATTTTTTAGAAATGTTGTAATAGGACAGACAAAAATATAAAACAATGTGCAAATTCTGCTATTACCAAATAATAAAATAAAAAATGAGTAAAACTAAATAACATGTTTACAAAATAAAGACGCACAAGTAACACATAGTTCCAAATCCCAGTTTTCACAACAAAGCTTTTGAAGCCAATACCTAGAGTAGGTAACATGTATGTTTGAACAGTGCAAACTACTTACAGTGACAAAATATACTATACACTGACAGTATAATACTGCATATGCACTTGCCCTCCAAATAGCACAGCTGATAGAAAATAACATTAGAACAAGGCAGCTTGAGCACGTACAAGAAGTCTCACTTTACCTTGACTGTCTGTGTCTGTGCATGTTTGGTTAAAACGTGCTTGTTCTTCACTCAGTGAAGTGATGGTTAAGCTTCAGCAGGAGTTGGCTCTCATTTTTCATGTACAGTGGAACCTTGGATTGCAAGTAACTTGGTATGCGAGTGTTTTGCAAGACAAGCTAAAATTTTTAATACATTTTGACTTGATCAACGAGTGAGGTCTTGCAATACAAGTAGTCCGTATACGCTTTGTCTGCCGTGTGTCACATGGTCACAACTGAGCTGATGGTTCTTGTCTCTCTCTCGCTGCAGGATTGTGGGCAATCATCAGTCGGCATTCATACACTCATATAGTCAACATCTGTACGAGCGTATACTGTTTACTACAGCATTGTGACCACATGTGTGTGCTGTGACGTGTGAGTCCCCGTCTTGCACCCCAAAACACGAAGCTGAGTCTCAATACTTTAGCGACATCATCCCTTTTCAGCTTGAAACAGGAACAGCATAGGTTATTTATTGTAGCTGGACCTGCCACTCTCCTATACACAGACACAGCAGTCAGGCAGGGTCATGCCCAGGTTAGTGGCCAAGTAATACAGTGTCCTGCGCATTTATAATGTTCCTTGTTCCTTGTATCACCCATCAACGGCAGGCACTTATAGTATGACCGCAATCTTGTCGGATTCGTTTTTACGGCGAACTGCTACAGCGTTGGGTGCCTGCGGTTGCTTCGGGACAGTCTTCCGCATGTAGTCCCGTTGGATGAAATCCCACAAGAGTTTAGAAACTCACACCAGCCATGATTCTTTTCAAAGGTAAAGTGCAGGTTAATTTGTTTTATGTATTTTTACTTTATATTTTGTATTAATCATTTTTATCTGAATAGTTTTGGGTTGTGTAACAAATCATCTGAGTTTTCATTATTTCTTATGGGGAAATTCACTTTGATATACGAGTGCTTTGGATTGCGAGCACATTTCTGGAATGAATTATGCTCACAAATCGAGGTTCCACTTGTATTCTTTCTTTCACTGTCTGCTGTCTGTGAGGAGTTTGTGCCGCTATGCCACCACAGTTTGTGTGTGGTCATGTGACTGCATGGATACGTCTGATTTGTGAAACGGAGCCATGTGATTATTGTTGCTACGTCAGATTGGTGAAACGGAGTCTTGTGATTATTGTTGCTACGTCTGATTGGTGAAATGGAGTCTTGTGATTATTATGGCTACGTCAGATTGGTGAAACAGTCATGCAGTAGATCCACTGGCAGCTTCTCTCTGGCAAAAATATAGTGTATCTAATGGAAAAAAAGTAACGATTCAAGTGTTGCCCAATGTAGCGGAGTAAGAGTAGCATTTCTTCTTCACAAATGTACTCAAGTAAAAGTAAAAAGTATGGTGCTGTAAAACTACTCTTAAAAAAAGTTACTTAATTAAATGTAACGGAGTAAATGTAACTCGTCACTACCCACCTCTGGCCTGCTCCAATCTGGTACATTCATTCCCGTAATTTTTTTCTTTAAAAACTTCCACAGACAAGAGCACAACAACATTCAAATAGTGAAGACTCTAAATTCTTTTTTTTGCTAAGAAATCAATGATATTCCATCAGTTTCCGGATCTATTAAAAGAATGCTTAACCCCAAAATTATATTTTTTATTTCTTACTTACACCACCACAGCAAAGCAAATGTAGTAATTAACATATAAAAAATATCATTTTTGTGTGGAGTATTTGATTAAGGAAGTATTCAGTGATTTGGAAATTATATAGAAACTAGTTTGGCTTGGATGAAAAGGGCCATCATGAAACAAATGGATCTCAAGAGATAACATTTATTCTTGCATGCTCAAGGAGGTTAGTGAGTACATACAGTATAGAAACCCTTTATGAATTTTTATAAATCACTGCACATTGAGAATTTCCTACAGATTGAAATATAACAAATGTTGTCAACATGGCTTCAAAAACTGTATAATTAAAGATTCTGACATTTTTATTAGATACCAGTTTAATGTATTTGTATGTACTTTTCAGACCAAATCATTTATTTTTTATTATTAAATAGCACATGAACTGATGATTAATTGTTCACACAAGTAAGTACCTCATTATCCACTGAAATGCTGGTTAATGCTCTATTACTTAAATGGATTCCATACCAGGTGTTCCCCTCTTTAGCTAAACACTAGAATCACTGAAGCTTACTGCTGTGATGTGAAATTTTGCATATACGTTGTTAAATATTTTGTATGTCTTTATTTGTAACTTAGACAAAGCAATGTAATATTAGTCTTACATTAGTGAGAAGCATTCATATTTACCTCCCTAGGACTAAGTCAAAAAAAGTGAATTTTATGACAGGGTTGGGGGAAGTGCCTCAAACAAGTTTTGTAAATGTTTCTCTGAAGTCCTTCAACCTCCACAGGAAAGCCAGGCTGCCTAACTGCCAAGCTTTACCTTAACATATGGTTTTGGGGGCAGGTGTGAGGGTATTCTGTTCCCGCATTGGTATGAAACATGGCTGTTTGGAACTGTCTTGTATTAAAAGCCTTTAAGTACCACAACATCCTATTGGCTCTAGGGGTTGGACAGAAAACCTAAAATTTGCTTGCTTTACCTCACCCTCTGTCTCTCTTACCAAACTGATGAATAGTGCTGGGCGGTATACCGGTTCATACCGAAAACCGATTTTTATTTTTGTTATGATATGGATTTTTCTTATACCGCAACACCAGTTTAAATTACCTAAACAACGTTCGGAACGTGGTGCAGCGGGAAACTGTTTAAGGGGGGACCTTTTTCACTGGTACACCGCTAAACACGTATGCAACGGAGTACATGCGGTAGTGGAGGTATTGCGCTGTGAAAATGGACAGAGAACATTCCGAAACTGAACCTGTAGCAGACGATAAAGTTGAACATGATGACACAGAAGAACTTTTGCGGAAAAAAAGGAGTGACGTCCGTTGCCTGGAGATACTTTGGTTTTAAAGGTTGTGAATACTGTTTCTATACTACTGCATAATACTGCAAGCCAAGATATACTTTTTTTTTCAATACTGTGTAATGTACCTGGGTGCTGTGTAATAGTGTGACGACATGTTGACTTTATTCTCGACATTACTACTTTATTCTTGCCGTTTATGTCTATGTCTTAGTGTAGAGGAAGTCATTTTAAGAAGCACGTAGTGATTAACAACTGGGTCAGGGAATACTTAACACAAAGCATTTAATGTGCTACATTAATTTATGACGGTATTTGAGAAAATCTAGTAAATTAAACATTGATTTTAGGATGAAGTTTAGTTTACGACATTCTACTTTAATTATAAAATAAACTATGAAAATAAAGTGGAAATATCGACTTTAATCTCAACATAAACGGCGAGAATAAAGTGGAAATGTCGACTTTAATCTCAACATAAGCATCGAGATTAAAGTGGAAATGTTAGGAATAAAGTCAACATGTCAACTTTATTCGGCATATAGTTTTTTTTCTTCCCTGTGTCCGTATTTTTTTTTCTTCACCATGGCCCTAATACGATTCTGTAGGACTATACCACAAATAGCATTATAAATGCAAGTTGTAGTTTTATTATTTAAGTATATAGCCTAGCTTGATGCAAGGTCCATATTAATGTAATTTGCCTAAATGATGGTTCAGTTGGTAAAGATGTCATCACCAAGTTGTACTTGTTTTATTTTATTTTTATTTGGTGAATACTGTGTAATGCACCTGGGCTTGACGTCTTGAAGTAATAGTATTATTACTGGAAGTTGCACTATTATTTATGTTATTTTTATTATTTATTCGTTTAAATATTATGCAGTTTAATGATGGGAAAGTTGTTTAAAAAGTCACTTTAATGTGTCAGTGGAAAGAGATTGTTAACATTAACATAAAGTGTAGTTTGTTTACAAAAAATACTTACTATTTACTCCTTTTCTAAGACATGTTCAGTGCAATACAACTTTTGACAAGCACCTCTGGATATTTTACTAAGTCTAAATGCCTCTTTGGATGGTTGAAAATGTTGTCAAAATTTTTGTTTAATTAGTTTGCAAACTTTTTTCAATAAAAAGGTTCTATATTTTGACTGCAACTGTCATGCAATGTGATTCCTTCTCTTCATTGGTGCCACTTGAAAACTATTACTTTATGGGGCCATGCAAACCTGTGTTAATACTTGTGCGCACATTAAAATGATTTTTTGTACAACGTACAATTCTCATGACAGTGGAATAGGTTATTCTTAGCCAGTTTACTGCAGTAATTGCAGTGGAAACTGCGGTTAACATCCTCTCATACATGGGGAAAAAAATACCGTTGAATACCGTGAAACGCGGTATAACTTTGAAAAATACCGTGATATAGAATTTTGGTCATACCGCCCAGCACTACTGATGAAAGACCATCACTCATCATGAACAGAAAAGGACAACACAATGAAGTGCACAGGTAGGCAGCCATATTGAGACAGGCATGCAGCCTCTTCTGAAGAAAGCTGACCACAAAATGATGCCTTGAATAAAGACATTTTAAGTAACTAACAAGTCTGTGTGCCGCCTGAAACTACACATCACCCTTTATCAGGTTGTATGGTTGCCAATATTCAAATGTACTTTGCATATTGTTATTATTTATGAATATTATCAATAATGCATTATTTAAATTGTAACTTAACTCCTGCTTGTCTTTTACTACACCTAATTGCCTGAGGTTATACATGTAGAAGGGATGGTGGGGAGAAGTTATATGGTACAATATCTTATAAACAGTGGTAAGTCTGGAAGATATGAGGCATTCTGACAAAGACTACATATTAATAATACAAAAGAGGAAAGTAGATTAATATATTACTCTACCAAGATAAAACATCTACGAAAAAACTTCCTGGGCTACATAACATTCCTTCGCACCTCTCCATTAGCATCTTTTGTTTTGTAAATGTTTCGATTAGCACAAACAGCAAGCAGCCTGCTGTCCCATCCCACCAGTGTTGCAGTCAACTCAGGCATAATGTTCTCCCAGCTCAAGTCTTGTTTATCTCGGTGTGAAGTGCCAGGAGTTGTACAGGATAAATAATATATGTTTATTTGGAATACATGCATTTCATGTGTGTTCCGTGTCTACTATGATCTATGTAAATGTAGGATGATAGGGAATGTGAGAAATGCAAGAAATGCTGAACACATACTGTACCTTAAACAAACGTTTTTCATGTTACAGTACTAACAACAACATTTTGACATGAAGTGTATAATGTGTGAAGACTGAAGTCAGGCAGTCATCATCCAAGCCGCTATATTCTAACCCAGGGGTCTGCTGGTGCTAAACCCAGCCAACACAGGGCACAAGGCAGGAACAAATCCCCGGGAAGGGGGCCAGCCCACCACACCACACACTAGGGACAATTTAGGATCGCCAATGCACCCAACCTGCATGTCTTTGGACTGTGGGAGGAAACCAGAGCACCCAGAGAAAACCCACACAGACACAGGGAGAACATGCCAACTCCACGCATGGAGGACCCGGGAAGCGAACCCAGGTCTCCTTACTGTGAGGCAGCAGCGCTACCACTGCGCCACCGTGCCACCCGAAGACTGAAGTCCAAATATCAAATAAACACTTTTACAAAAGGTACACATATAACAAGTGTGCTTTTATTCAAAAATAGGAAATTGGTTTAGGGTACGATGCTGACACAACTGCTTGGGTAGTACAGCATAAGAGCTGCTAACTTATAATCAGGAGGTTGTGGGTTTGAGCCCAGCTGCTAACTAGAATTACCGTTTTGAATAGTGAGCTGCTCTTATTGTTATTATGATTGAAGTGTTCACAATTATGAAGGAAACTGGTACAGTGGATTTAATTATTATTTTATAATAAGTTGTTCAACAAGAACACGCGGACAAAGAAGGTAAACTTCACACACACATTAGGAGGATTTTCTTTACAAAAACTGATATAGACACTCTCAATAAATTACCAAGTACTGTAACCGACAGTAAGATATTAGGGATCTTCAAAACTGAAATTCATGATATTTTGGAGAAATTAGATGAAAAGGATTGACAAATTTTGTTATGGTGAATGGTCTGTATCTGTCAAAACTGTTCAAATGTTCCACATTCTTTTACATTTAAAATTATTATTTAAACTCTTTCCCAAGCTCTAAGTATTAGTCATTTATAACTGATGGGCAAAAAGTATAATTTGTAAAGCTTCTGCAAATCCGATTACAAAGTATAAGCAACACTGTGACTGAATTTCATGAATATATGAGCAGATTTTAACACTGCACACATAAAATTTAATAACTGTTATGCTAATTGACAAATACATAGCACATCGCCTACAAGAGAGTGACATATTATCATTCCATCAAGGAGAAAAGCACTCAGCAAATGTATGAGTCTCCAATTCCTCTTCGACAGATGGCCGTTTCTCACTGAGCCAACTATGAAATCAGTTAAAGACCAAGAGCTACAGGCTTCTTCTGTTAATAATTTACACTACTATTTCTTATTAATGACTCCTCCTCATTCAAAATGTATTTTACTAAATAAACATCTCTGTGATGCGTACTCTCCATCTGTTTACATTGTCAAGAATTGAATAGTTCCTATGGATGTAAAACTAATATTCTACCAACATTATTTAATTTGCATATATGTAAACATTCTAACACAACATTATTTAATTTGCATATATGTAAACATTCTAACACA